>CM045769.1:153861643-154344361 GCA_025200525.1 Camellia lanceoleosa | reverse complement strand
TGTTTTATTTTCAATGTGTTTCATTGTATAAATGTTTGAATAAACGATTTTAGGTGATTGAATAGACATTGGTCGGCCCGAAAGTTAATCACAATCAAGCATTTTATTTCAAATGTTTATATGCTCTAATGTGCAAACGCTTTTGTCGGTTCATCATAATAGAGCCGTTATTAAATATTTATTTAGCATACGTTACGCATGGTCCCGCTCTAAATCCGGCTTATTCGCCCAAAGGTGTCGCGCGCCAATAAGGTTCAATTCGAGGCTTTATCGCCCAAAGACGCTATGCGCCGATGGGGTTCAATCCGGAGATCGCCAATCGACACGGCGGCGCCTGAATCTGCAGAGGCTTTATCGCCCAAAGACGCCATGTGCCAATGGGGCTCAATCCAGAGGTTTTATTTGGCCAATCGTGATATCCACGGCGGCACTCCAACCGGAGGCTTTATCGCCCAAAGACGCTATGCGCTGATGGGGCTCAACCGGCGGCTTTATTTGGCCAATCATGATATCCACGGCGATGCTCAACCGAGGCTTTATCGCCCAAAACATCATGCGCGCCGATGGCTCAATCCAAGGCTTTACACCAAAGACGCTATGCGCCGATAGGGCTCAATCCGAGATCGCCAATCGCGATATTACACGGCGGGCGCCCAATCCGGCGGGTTTATCGATCTAAAGATGTCATACGCCGATGGGGCTCAATCCAGAGACTTTAGCCAATCGTGATACACGGCGGGCGCCCAATCCGGAGGCTTTATTTGGCCACCAGATATCCACGGGGCGCCAATCCGGGCTTTATCGCCCAAAGACGCTATGCGCCGATGGGGCTTAACTCGAGACTTTGGCCAATCGTGATACATGAAGGGCGCCCAATCCAAGGCTTTATTTGGCTAATCGTGATATCTCCAAAGGGCGCCCAATCAGAGGCTTTATCTACTAAAGATGTCATGCGCCGATGGGGCTCAACAAGATCGCCAATCGTGAAACACTAAGGGCGATGCTCAATCCGGAGGCTTTAATCGAACACTTTTGAACCGGACTTGGCAACAAGAAATGTAAAGCTTTGCATTACAAAACTAGAAAGTGTATATAGTGAATCATTCTGCTGTGTCGGGTTTAATGATAGAATTTGCGCAAGTGCGTTGAATTCCAAGGTCGTGGTAAACTCCTTCCGACATGTCTTTTGAGCCGATATGCCCTACTCGCGATCGAATCAATCTGATAGGGGCCGCCTAGTTTGGGACCCAATTTTCCGTCCGCCTTTCTTGGTACTGGAAGTACCTTCAGACCAAAACTCTCGGTGTAGCAAGCAATTAACACGCTGATTATATGACTTGGCAAGTCGCATCGTATCGAGCCATGGACAAGGGCACGGCCTCTTTGTTCTTCGATCGTAATCAAATCCAAAGCCAAGATCATGTCATTTCGCCCATATCAAAACTTGCGATTTCGTGGTCATGGCCGATTTTCAAGGGTATGATGGCTCGTTCCAAAGCATAGAGCAAACGGTAAGCCCAAAGGATCGCCTCAAGATAGTTCGATGAGCCCATAGTACACTCAAAGAATTCTTCGACCCATTTGCCATTTGCTTTCTCCAACCTCTTCTTGATGTCGCCCAAGATGGATTTGTTAGAGGCTCAACACCATTGCTTTGCGGGTAAGCCAGAGAAAAGTAAGACCGATACCACACTTATCGGGTGACAAATTTCCTCGCTCTCAGACGCCACAATCAAACCGGTGCCGTTGTTCAAAATAAGAGTTTTAGAATGCCGAATCGCTATGATATTTCTCCATACAAAGCGCTAACATCAAGATCTCAATGTGCAATGCTCGTCAACCCATTTTGTGAAATAATCTATCGCGACAATCAAGTATTGCTTGTTCCCTGGGGCCCTCGATAATGGTCCCACGATATCAAGTCCCCACTAGGCGAATGGCCAGGGACTGGTAATGGAGCTTAACTCTTCAGCAGACAGGTGGGTTAATAGGAAGAACTTCTGGCACTGTTCACATTTCTTCACATAGCATTCGGCATCAGCTCTCATTGTCGGCCAGTAATACCCCGATGTTATAGCTCTATGGGCCAAAGAGCGCCCGCCAGAATGGCCACCACAACTACCTTCATGTATTTCAGTAAGAAGCTCTTCAACTTTGTCAGGGTGCACATATTCCAAATATGGACTAGAGAGGGATTTTTTATAAAGCCTTCCTTGCAAATCCAAGTAGTATCGCAGGGCTTTGTTTCGCAGCGCTTTCTTTTTGTCCTCTCGAGAGCCGCTCGTAGACAGAATGCAAAGAATGGGATCCATCCAACTCGTCCGCATTCTATAATATTGACTCGACTTCAAGGGCCAATGCTCGATTCCCGGATGAAACCTACTTCGATGGTCCGCTTAATCTCCGAAGTTAACGGCGAGGCTAGGCAGTAAGGGCATCTACACATGTGTTTTGATCACGCGGTTATCCGGTTCAATTCATGATGGTCAAATTTTTCCGTAAAGAAGTTGGCCGCTTTCATGTAAGCCGCCATATGGTCGCTTTTGCCGCAGACTTCCCTTTAGCTAATTAATCACCGCTTTTGAATCGCAAAATACAAGCAAGCACCGAGCACCCGTAAGATGTGCATTCCGCAAACCGACTAAAAGGGCTTCATATTCGCTTCATTATTTGACGCTTGCCGAGCTTGACGGCCGCTCAATTATTGCGCCATCGAGCCATGATCACAACTCCGCCCACTACCGCCGATTGGATGATCCATCACAAAGATAACCGCCAGATGTCCCCAATATAAATTCTCCAGGCCGCTCGATCGAATTTCATCTGACTTGAAATCGCAAGACCCCAAAGGAATTCGCAACAAAGTCGATTAGCACTGCCCCTTGATTGAAGTTCTAGATAGAAACCGAATGTCATATCGCCGAGTTCAAGAGCCCACTTTGAAACACGCCTTGATGCTTCGCAAGACTTCGACTAATCCACGGATAACTGCTAACACCCCAATGCTATGTCCTGGAAGTGATGTACCGCTTTTCTTGCCGCCATGACTAGGGCTAGGATGAGTTTTTCCAAAGAAGGTAGCGTGTTTCAAGGCCAACCATTGTCTTTCACATACTACACCGCCGCCGCTTCCCAAATTTTTTTATCAAGACAGGTTTGACGGCTCTGAAACCGCCAGATACAAATGAGCGGGTCACCAAAGAAGGTTGTCAAGAGTGGTATGAAGTGAGGTAAGTCTTGAGGCCGTGGAAAGCGTTTCCAGATTCAATGGACCATTCAAAAGCCTTGCCCTATCGTAGTGTATGGAAGAATTGTCAGCAGCGATCTGTAGACCGACTAATGAATCTGTTGAGTGCGGCGGCTATCCCCATCAACTTTTGAACCTCTTTACCGAATGAGGGAGCCGAAGTTTCAAGATTGCTATGATTTGCCTCGGTTGGCCTCAATTCCCCGGTGGGTTGACAATGTAACCCAAGAACTTGCTGATTAGCTTCATTTTGTATTTATGTGAAGATGCCAACGCCTTCTAGATCGGCTAGATGGGTTTGTTTCTTCTCCGGACTTGACCACCATGTCATCAATGTACACTTCCATAGTGTGGCCGAGGTTCTTGAACATAACCGTGACTCCTTTGGTAAGTTGCTCAGATTCTTTAGCCCAAAAGGCATAACCTTATAAAGAGGGTTCCTCTTGGAGTGAGGAATGCAGTTTTTTCTTGGTTCTCAGGATGCATGGCGATCTGATGGTAGCCTCTGTAAGCATCGAGAAAGCTCATACGCTGATGGTGTGCCGTCGCATCTACAAGTTGGTCAATTTTGGATAGGGGAAAACAATCATTGGGACAGGTTTTGTTTAGGTCCGTGAAATCGACGACACCGCTAAGTCCCATTTTTTCTTCTTCACAACCATATTAGAGAGCCATGTAGGTAGGTCACTGATTGCCCTCAAGGTGCCAGCAACCTCCTCAACAACGGTGGCAGGCTCAAGGGTCACGGCCGCTTTTTGAATAATCGGCTTGCATTTACAAATAACATTCAAACGGTGGTTGTGAAATGCATTTGATCTATACCCAAGATCTCGTATGGAGTCCACGCGAAAGACGCCAAGGTTGCTAAGCAGAAAGAGATTAGCTATCGCTTCATCGGCTTGACTCAGGGAGGCACCGACCATGAAGAACTTCTCCGGCTTCCATCAATTTCAACTCTGCTTAGGCCTTCCGTGGCCTTTTCACTTGAAGCCGCCTAACATCGCAAGGCTCTCCGATCCAAAGACCTCAATGGAATTTACTTACAACTCCTTTGTCTTTTTCCCGCGAGGAGATAACATGCTTGCCGATTGGAGCCGCGGATTTGCTCAATGCCAAGGTTGGCTGGAAGCGAGTAGCCAATGATACGCATCAAGACGCTCGCATGGTGTGCAACCAAGTTTGCCCCATAATGAGATTGTACGGCGATGGCAAAATTGACGACTAAGAATTCTACATCCACTCCTTGGGAGCCCGCCGAACAGTAGTGATTTTTCCCAATGGGTACTGTGGATTGGCGTTGAAGCCGAATAGTGGATAAGGAGCCGGAGAGAGATCTGATTCGGAGAAGCCGAGTTTGGTGAATGTCTTGTAATACATGACCTCCGATGCGCTCCCCGGATCAATGAGTACGCACTCAACTGTGAATCAGTTTACGCATAACTCAATTACCAAGGGATCAATGTGGGCGTTGTCACCCCGCCAAATCAATCATCAGTAATGCTCGCGCTTCATGAGGCCATTTAGCCGGAGTAAGTTGATTTTGAGGGTCGGGATTCGACTGAATCGTATGCACCGCCGATGACATTGGCAGGCTGTATAGCACGTGGATCATGCCGAGCGGAGGTGAATCATGTCTTAAGGCTATTGCTTTGGTTGGGTTGCCTTTTCAGACATACTGTTGTAGGCGGCCATCTTGTACCAATTCCTCCAAGTGATTCTTCAATGCATAATAACTCTTAGTATTGTGGCCATGGTCCTTGTGATACTCACACCGCCTATCCTGCCTTCTCGCAGTGGAGGTCCTACCATTTTCGACGGCCACTTGAAAAATGGAAGGTGTTGGGTTTGGACATAACCACACCGATAGGCTCCGGCTAACTCAGATATTTCTTGTCGCCGCCTCATTCGCTCGTTGTCAACTTGCGCTTGTTCACTTTCTCGGGGAGCAAGGGTCGCTGATCGGCGGAATCCCGCCTCTTGTCCCGCTTTGGCCCGATGCCGTGGTTCAGGCTCGAGGTGGCATGTAATTTATTGGTCGAGCAATTTCAAGTGTTGTCTTGTTGGCCGAGTTTTCGCTTTAACCCACAAAGCGCCATCTTCCACTTTGCAAGATTCTTCAACTTTCTTCATCAACGCCTGCATCGCCTTGGGGGTCTTCTAGTCAAAGAACCATGGAGAGCACCGCCAGATGCAAACCCATTTTGAAGGCGGTGATGGCCATAGAGTCGCAAGCGCCATCAACAAGATTAAAGCACTCCCAATAGCACGCCGAATACGCCTTAGTGTTTCTCCGGCCGGATCTGCATTGCTTAGAGGAGTCGCCTTTGTTTTACCGGACCTCATTGGTGATGAATCCGCCCAATGATTTCGTAATTGGTGGAAGCTTTTGATCGAAGCCACTTAGTTTATAATATCACCCGACACCAATGGTCCTAAGTCCGGGAAATATTCGCACATATGGGCCTTTGTCGTCTGATGCAATGTCATGGCTTGCTTGTACCGACGATGTGATCTAGGGTCTAATTTTCCATCATAGAGAGTGAACGACGAGCTTGAACTTTTTGGACGTAACCGCCTGGCGATTTGTCGCATAAAGGATCACGGGTCTTCTTCATCCGAAATGCTTTTCCGCGCTTATGCCTTATACGAGGACTTTTTTAGAGGAACCGGAAGTTTGAGATCGTTTTTTTCTTGGGCTCCGGATAATGAGTCTGAGTCGCTATCGTTGTCTTGTTATCGGCTCAAGATCGCCGACCACCGCCTCATGTGTCGCTCTCGATCTTGGCGCATGATTTTGTTTGGACTTCGCCACTTCCAAGACCAAATCCTGACAGAGACGTTCGTTCTCAGCGATCATGTTCTCTAACCTTTGTGCGTTTTGCTTTGCTTGTTCCATGATCGCTTGCATTGCCTTATGCTCTGGAGTCGAGGGTGAGGCGAAGTTTAAAGCGTGTCTCATGGGATAGTCTCCGTCCAAGCATGTTTGTTAAGGTGAGGTCGCTCTCTCGTGGTTTCATCGCTGACTATCGAGGGTCTTCCGCTACGCCCGCCATGAATGTGTTTGAGTATTCCCACGACGCAGCACCAATTGTGGAGAAGTTGTTTCAAAATACTCTTTCCGATCTTGGGGACGCTTAATGATCCTCTCGTCACAATTAAAAGGAATAAACACTCCTATCGGGGTGCGATTAGCACTCAACAGTAAGTTAGTCTCTGCACTCAGGATTACTTGTATTCTAATTTCAAGTTAGTCTCCGAGTTTGGTGATTATTACCCTCAAATATTCCAATTCTCGTAATTTTAGTCTATACTTGATTGTGTGCACGTCACTTAATAATGTTAGCTAATAATCGGAATAAGAACACATAATGTTTATAAAATGACATATCATGATTAGTAGAGACCGATCCTTTGATCGGGCAAGCGAGGGTGCTCATTTCATGACCTTCCCCCCTCGTACCCAAGTTCTCGTTCGAGGCAACTTTGGTGATAATCTAACACGTAGCCTTTGGCATGAGTCAGGGTTTCCTAAATTTTCAAAAAATAAAATATTTAGGTGTCGACTTTGTAATCTAGCAAAGCAAATCCAATTTTGGCATTATTTGATTTAAAATCAATTTTTCAAAAAGATTTGCTGGATTGGACTCTTTGGTGTTTATCAGTTTCACATTGCACTTTGTGAGATTAGATTTAGAACCGTGACACGAGTCCAAACTGTAGGACCAATTTGAGCTCTCCGAAAGGGGGTACGGAAAAGTTGAGCTACAGTTTCTGGTGACTCTGCTGGGAATTTAGAGAACTTGACTCGAACTCATGATATGTTGTTTTATTTACACTTATGTGCTTCTTTGCATTTGCATTTGCATTAGTACACCTATGTCACAGTGTTTGCCATCTGCTATTCCTGAGTAGTTTGCCGGAGGCTCGCTTGGAAAAGCGTGCCATAACGCTGACCGGTTACGGGCTCTGCCATGATGGGAACACAAGTCTTAGATCCGACTACCATTGCATCGCTTGATCCACCTTTTCACTTTGTTAAGTGCGAGAGGTATATTAGGTAGTCTTACTGAGGTATCATTTTTGACCAATCGGCCTAGTTGCATATCGAAAGCCATAGAGACTATTGCAAACTAGGACAGGTTGTTGACCCAAATGCAGGATTATATAATACCACTTGTCTCAAGCAGAAGTGAATCCCTAGCTCTCGACAAGATTAGGACAGGTAACCCTACTCCATCATAGGAGTGTTTTGGCTCTCATTTGCTTGATATGTGCTTTTAGAGTGTAACTCACAGAATGTATATATCAGCTTGCAAGTCCGGGTATCAATTTGAGGGTATTAGTTTTAAGGCAAAATTTGGAGTAAATCGTTGTCTCGAGCACACTGCCCAAATTATGATTTCAACCGTGTGTTGTCCTTGTCTAAGCCAAGGTGCTGTGCATTTTTTTATTTTTGTTTCTTTTGCTTTATTTTTCTTTTTGCAAGGTAGTGTTTCACAACCGCCTGCATTTAGGCGCTTACTCCCGAGCACTCGACTTGAGTTAGAGGATTTACCAATCTCGTGATCTTATTGGAGGACAACCAAGATGTTTGTTCGCTACCCCTACATTAGACGGAGGAAAGTTAGGCATAGCTCACCGCTTAGTAGTCGCCAATTCAACAAAGGATTAACTACTTCAATTGCTCACGAACCCGCTTATCCGCTTAACTTCAGAAAGAGAGTACACACCGATTCTGATAGATCAGCACCCTATAGACAACATGGAGGATATGTTGCGTCAACTTTAACAGACCATTGAGGCAATGCAGCTGGACACTACTCGCCTAGCGGAAGTCACCACCCGCCAAGTGAAAATTGCAGTTTCAATAGGTCGAAGTTAATCGCTAGGCTTCAACAGCAAGAACAACCACAACAAGCAGCAGCTTTTGCTTCACAACCACCCGCAGTTAGGGTTCCAATACCCGGGGTTACAAATAATGTTCAGGAAAATGCGAACATTTTAGTAGAGCCAGTTCCACCCCAGACTTCCAAAGCACCGATTTACCCAATGAAGGCACCATTTGAGTTTGAGGTCGACCCATCAAGACCGAAAGTGAGCAAGCTTGAGAAGCTTTTCAAACAAGCTCGGTGTCAATTGATCCCGTATATAGAGAATGGATATACCGATGCAAAGAAGGACCTTGCCAAATAGGTTTAAAATGCCACATATAGACCGCTTTGATGGCTCGTGATCCCAGACATTTTAGGCCTATGGGCCTAACTAGATCGCAGGTTATCCTCTTCTTCAGTAACCTCGGGTATTATGCCATTTGGTATGCTAAGTTAGAAGATTCTCAGAAGAGAGCCGAAAGAGATGGCTGAGGCCTTTATCGCTCAATACTCCTATAACACTCAAGTCATATCACAACTCGCGATCTCAAGGTAACTCGTCAAGAGCCGAAGGAGGGTTTCTCTGATTTTGTCACTCGATGGAGGGCCAAAGCCTCCATGATGACCACTTTGCCAACTGAAAAGGACCAGATAAGAATGGTCGTTCAGAATCGCAACCGAGGTCACAGAAGATGATAGTCTTACCTCTGCCTACATTTGCTGACCTTCATGAGATAGGGGTGCAAATAGAGAATGTAATGAAATAGGGTCTGATAGACCACAAGAAAGAGCAGCCCAAGAGGGCCTTTACACGCAGTTCCAATATGGCTATGAGTAGTAGTGTAGCTGGAAGGACTTTTCCTCACAACCTGTAAAGCACCAACCCCAAGGCTAAAGGGTTTTCACCCCACTCTACATGTCTCTATCTCATGCCTTGAGGGTCCTAATAAAAAGGGCATCCAAGCCCCTATAGCCATGCCCATTGCCTAATCCTCCCTCCTACACACAACCCGCCAACATCAAGGCTTTCCACCAACAACATGGTCATGGTACCGACCTATGCTTTAGATTACGCCATGAGATTCAGATCTCGCTGACAACAAAGTGATAGCACCTCCTCAAAAGCCTAATGTCACTACAAATCCTCTTCCAAAGACATAACCAACCCCCGCCACCTGTGCAAGTAAATCCTCTCCAAACACCGGTCCCATATGACCTAATGTATACATCACCTCCTCCCACGCATTTGCCGGCCATTGCTCATCTCAAAAGCACAGACTTGTGCATGATGAACGCGTCCATATCCCAACCTGAACTTGTGGTGGTGGTCAGTAGAAGAAGGCATGCCCGAGGGCTCCGTGAGCTTAATCAAGAAGAATATAACCCATGCCGCTACATTGCGCCAACTAGCTGTGCCGCATCAGGTGGAATTGCCAACAAGAATGAAGGTTAATGTAGTCTAGAGGACAGACTGCAAGCCAGAACTCGATGACTTAGCTTATCTCGAGGAGAACATCAATAATTTGCGCTTCTTCAATGAACAGGATCTGGGGAGTGTACAGATTGGCTGGTTTGATATGAACGGATCAACGGATAATACAGGGTGGCTTAGTGATGAACCGGATGTTGATGATGGGTCTTAACCAAAGCAGAACAATGTAAACAGAATCGTCGTAACGGCAGAACGGTCAACGACAAGGAAAAGTTGTCGGAGAGCACCGGTACTAAGAATTTTGCTTAAGAATTGGGTAGCATTTGTACAGCCAATACAGAACAGGAGGCCGCGTTGAAGCGATTCGAGCATGAAAGAACTTAGAGCAATCAGAAGGCCGTAAAAGCAAAGACTCATGGACCGACTATGTTGTGGATATAGGAGTGTTTACAACTTAACTAGACAATTGCTTGTCTGCTGTCGGAGGAATGTGGTAGAAGATGATGATTTGCATCTTGCCCACATCGATGAAGATTGGGGACAGAATCTGCCAGATAATACATGGAATTTCGAAGAAATGGATCACATGACCAGGAGTGGGCGGTACTTTAAGCCCCCATACTTGGACCAACCAGAAGCATCTAGAAAAGATAAGGAACCTGAGAAATAGAAGGATAAACTGCTGAAGGAGGAAGTCAGATCAAGCAAATTAAAAAGATTCAGTGCATATATCCATCCGGGGTTTGCTCATGGCTTCACGGTGCACAAACAAGCCGCCCTATCAAGAATGGATAAGGCTAAGTTTCTATCGAGACAACCCCGAGTATTTAGTGGAACTTGTCTTCTGGAGGTGCTTCACCGACTTTGACCTTTACAGATAAGGAATTACCGCTCGAGGGCTCGAGCATAACAAACCACTATACATCTCCATTGAATGTAAAGAGAAGTGGATACCATTGTCTTGGTTGATACTAGGTCCGCAATTAATGTGTGTCCATAGCAAGACGACCTATGCTATTGGCTTGAAGCCAACAGACTTTGTACCAACAAAGTGTGATTCGCTTATGACAATACAAGTCTGGAGGTGATGGGGACACAGATTAGAACGAGATTGGCCCGACACAATAGATATTGAGTTTCACGCCTTGAATGTTCCACCACTTTTAACTTACTTTAGACGCAAATTCAAGTGAAAGTCTCTTCCACTCTACATCGATGTCAAGTATCCCCATGGGAAGGGATAGCTATTGTTTTTGGAAATTCTTCTATACGTCCTCCGCCGGAAGTCACTACACCGAAGATCGAAATTGTACACGGCGATGAGGATGTCTTTTTTCTGGGTTCACCTTGGCCGAGGCCTGTAGTACAAGAAATCTTGGCTATTGATGAGGGTTATACGTTAGTCCTCAATCGCCTACCACATGAATAAGTTACAACATATACCGAATGAGATTGGGAAGGAATGATCGAAAGGGCGCTGCAAAAGATTGACAAGTGCCACATAACCCTCATACATTTGGTCTAGGTTACACGCCTACCAAAGAGGACTGGGTAAGAAAAGGGAAAGAAATGATGAAAAGCCAAAGCTAAGCCAAGTGGGAAGCATTATAAGTCGGGCGATAGACCTATTCAAGGAACCCTAAATGGCCGCTTTGTCCTGGAGGGGAAGATTTCCATTTTGTGGCTTTTGAGCCATGGATGAGCTCGAGAAGCGGCGCTTGCCCAAATTTTTGAGATCTTCTTCAACCTACAATTGCAAAGGGATAAAGTTGCAGAAGAATGCATCGATCTACCAATTGAAGCTTAACAGTACCTGAGTATGAGTCCAGGGCGTGAACTTGAGTTAGAGTAGCATTGGTTTGTCTCCTTCGATCCTTAGATCATGCCGAGAGCTTAGGGGATGACTTCACCGTTTCCATGATTGGAGATCAATTGGCTGTGGACCCTTCCGGTGGCATTCTGGAAGCATCTATCGCACCCTCCCTCGTTTGGCAGTTCGATGAGGGTTTTTGTCCAACAGTTCTAAATCAGGTAGTGAACCAAAATCTGATTCCACAGAGTCTGTGGAGTCGAATCGATTCTAGTTCTTCCGAGTCAAAGTCCCAGATTCATGGGGTTGATAACCCGGATGTCATTGTTTTGTCTAGGTCATCTTTTTCCTTTTCTTTTGAGTCGACAGACCGAGGAATTGACGAGCTCGAAATTGTGAATAAGAATGGTACCATTATCGCTTTCGAAAGTACTTTTCTGCTACGTGTATATTACATTGATCATGACTTTTAAAATTTTGATAAAAACGATGAGGAATGAATTCCTTTGGTTTTGAAACATTTGACTGATCGAGAGGAGGAGAGGTTTGTAAAACCCCTTGTTGATGAAATTGTTGAAATTAATGTGGGTATTAAGAAGGATCCGTGATCTGGTCTAGATCGTCCACGTTGTCTTCGGAGGAACGCGAGCACTTAGTCGCTTTATTAAAAGATTTCAAAGATATTTTCACGTGGTCTTACGAAGACATGCCCGAATCGATCCCGAGATTATACAAAGACCGGATCCTCTTGACCCTAAGGCCCAACCCACAAGCGTAAGCTTCGGAGAATACACCAAGATTAGTCTTTGAAAATCAAAGAAGAGGTCACCAAGCAGATAGATGCGAGGTTCTTGCTAGTATCTGAGTATCCTACTTGGTTGGCCAACACTGTTCCGGTGCCGAAGAAAGATAGCAGAATTCGAGTGTGTATGGATTTCAGAGATCTAAACAAAGCTATTCCGAAGGACAACTTTCCTCTACCGCACATTGACGAATTAGTGGACTTCACCGCAGGCCATGTGTTGCTCTCCTTTATGGATGGGTTTTCTGGGTACAACCAAATATTGATGGCACCTGAGGTTAGGGAGAAGACTGCTTTCACCACGCTGTGGGGAACCTACTACTACAAGGTGATGTCGTTCGGTCTAAAAAATGCTAGGGCTATTTATCAACAGGCTACAACCACGATCTTGCATGATATGATCCACAAAGAGGTTGATGTATGTGATCTACATGATTGTCGATCCAAGAAAAGAGAGGGCCACTACACGCCTTGAAGAAATTTTTTCAATGGATCGAGAGAATATCGATTAAGTAACCACTATTTGGTCTCCTAAAGAAAGGAAAAATTCTAATGGGATGACCGATGCCAGTTGCTTTTGATACCTTCGTAACCCATCCGTTGTCACCGCCAGAGTCGGAAGCTATTGATTTTGTACTTGTCAGTGATCGACACGACAATGGGCTGCATGCTTGCACAGGAATCTGAGGATAGAGTGGAGAAAGCCATCTATTACCTGAGCAAGCAGATGCTGGAATATGAGACCCGTTACACCCCGTTGGAGAAAGCTTGCTTGGCCTTGGTATGGGCTACTAGGAAGTTGAGGCACTGCTTGTTAGCTCACTCCATAATTCTGGTTTCGAGATTAGATCCCATCAAATATCTCTTCGAGAAACCAGCGTTTACGGGTAGGCTAGCCCGTTGGCTGCTTCTTCTCTCCAATTTGATTTGAAGTATATGACTCAAGTCACCAAGGAGAGAGATAGCGATGCTCCTAGCCAATCACCCAAAGGAGGGATGAAGCAAGAGAGTATTTGTTCTCGTGATGAGGCCATTCTGGTGTCGAGGAATGATTTGGACCATGTACTTTTAATGGAGCATCTAATCAAGATGGTTATAAGATAGAGGTGTTGCTAATAGCACCCAACAATTCCCACATACCTTTAGCTTTCAAACTCCTGCTCAAGGTATCAAACAATGAAGCGTATTATGAGGCATGTATCATTGGCTTGGAAACCGCCTCGAACTAGGGGCAAAAGGTTGACGCCATTAGGGACTCGAACTCGGTTATGTCTCAAGCAAAAGAAGACTAGAAGGTTAAGGAAGAAATGATGAAAATCTATCACCAAACTCTAGACGCTCCGATTCCCAAGTTTAAGAAGTTAACCTTCACGATCCGTTAAGAGAACAACAGTGTTCGCCGACGCTTTATCAATTCTATCTTCCATGATAGACATCCTTTGGGAGTCCTGATGTGTCCGATCATTATTGAACAGAGGTATGTGTTACCACAAGTCGATCGCCGAATAGATGAAGTACAAAATCGTAACCCTTGGTATCATGACATATGGAACTTCTTGGAAAATGAGGCTTATCCACTAGGGAAATGCCAAAGATAAAAGGGCACACGGCGAATGGTCGCTCGCTTTATCATCCGCGAGGATAAATTGTACAAACGAGGCCATCCGGGAATAAATAAACCGTGTGTCAATGTAGAAGAGTCGGCGCCTAATGGAGGCCATCCACGGAGGAGAATGAAGATTGCACATGAGCGGAGTGATGCTAGCTCGAAAATTCTTAGGCAGGGTTACTACCGTCAACCATGGAGGAGGATTGTATTGGTTTTGTTCACGATGCCATTAAATGCCACATTCATGCAAATCGCATGAATATCCCGCCATCGGTTGCATAACATGACTTCACCATGGCCGCTTTCACTGGGGAATTGATGTTATTGGGACAAGCATTCAAGGGTCAAATGGGCATGAGTATATCCCGTGGCAATAGACTAATTTACAAAGTGGGTCGAGGTCCAATCCTACACAAAGGTCGAAAAGCGTGACATGTAGCCAAGTTCATTAGGAATAACATCATCTCGTTATGGGGTCCCGAATGAGATCATCTCGACAATGGTTCCCACTTTAAAAAAGAAGTGATCGACTTGTTAGAGAAATACAACGTGACTTTTCACAAGTCATCCACATATCAACCAAAACCAACAGAGTCATGCTGAGGCCGCCAACAAGAACATCAAGCACATTCTATAGAAGATAATGGAAACCCTGTGGGTTGGCTGCATAAATTGCCATTTGCTCTCTGGGGCTATAGGACATCAATTCGACATCTACCGGGCAACTCCGTATTCTCCGGTTTATAGGATGGAAGCTATTCTACCGATTGAAGTTGAGGTTCCGCTGCCATGTGTTATGGCTAAGTGCCGAGATAGCGTAGCGGATTGAAGCAGAAAGCAGTTCAAGAACTAATGTTGTTCGACGAGAGAAGGCTAAAACCATCGCATCATGTCCAAGGTTATCAACGCAGAATCGCCAGGCTTTCAACAAGAAAGTTAAGTCCAGAATCAAAGAAGGCGATTTGGTTCTCAAAGACAACCGAAGCTCCCATCCATGACCCTAAGGGCAAGTTTAGACCCAATTGACCGGTTCTACATCATCAAATCAACTGGCTCGTGGAGCTATCATTCTTATGGACCTAGATGGCCTTGAATTCTCCCAACCAATCAACATGGACAAGTTGCGTAAATATTACCCTTGAGAGGCTCACTAGGCCGAAAATCTGAAAGGGCGACCTAGGCAAAAGTTAGAGCACAAAAAATTAGCAAAAAGAAAAACTGAGCTTGCAAGGTTGAAAACCCAGAAAGGGCGGCCTTGGCAAAAGTTAGAGCGCAAAAGTAGAGTGTTAATACCCAAGTGAACCCGAACCGAACTACGTAAGGCTTGATTCCCATTTTTTTGGGATATGTAGGCAACTTCATTCTGAAGTCCAACCATAAATACTTCCAAATCAATTGTGTCCATGAGATTGTTCTGGTTATCTTTGTCTTTTCTATATCCAAGAGTTCGGTTGTGGTCTTTACTATGAGAGCTGGTTATAGTGCAGTGTAGTAATATTCAAACAAGAGGCAACTTTCCATTTGCTGGATTCAGGGTTGTACATCTTAAAGATAGATTCTGTGTGTGTCCAGTTGTGATCCTTATCGAAAATGGTTTTGAAAAGTTTTAATAAAAGTTGATTTTGTTCAAATTAATCTTTTTACTACTTAGACCATTTTTGGACCAAAAGAAAAATTTTCAGTGCCCACAACCTCCAATTTCATTGATTTCAATACAGAGTTCTCTATTTCTTAATACAAATTGAACTTGCTTTTTATTACATTCGAAAGCAAACCTTGAAAGTCAGATTAAAGCAATAACCTTGGGGCATTGATGAGTCAGGTGTTCCTGCGTCCCCTCCCAGAGCTTGTGGAAGCTTCAGATACTAAACTAGGCCCCGTTTGCACTCCATCCTTGAGCCAAGCTATGCATTTGCCGTAAGGGCGAATTGAAATTGGGAGCGGAGCCAAGTTCTTTGTCCTCCATGCAAGGATATCAAGCTAGTTGTGAACCCTGATTGAAATGAAACCGGTACTCTATCCCTCTTCTAGTGTGTGTTTGGTCATGCCCGAACCGACGTCGAACCGAATGAAAATAGAAGACACAAGTGTCAAGCTAATCAACCGAATGCTAGGTTGTCGCCATGCTATAGCTCATCTCGTAGATCAAACCAGGTAACGCTAAGCAATGTCAACAAAGATACCTTGCACATCCAAGGCACCACCACTCGCTCGAGAAATCAACTAGTCATAGCGAAAAAATAGCCTCGTCAAATATGCAGGCAAGAGTCCACTACTTTCAACCTCGTCCATGAGCCATATCTCGAAGGGATGAAAATAAGAGAGATTAAAGAATAGAGAGGTGTATGTGGAGAGAAAATGAGAAAAGGGTTTTTGAGAGAAAACAGAGTTTGAGGGCCAAGTGATGCGAGAAACACATGTGAGAAGGGTGGAAAATATTACCCGCAAGAGTAGTGGATTTCGCGAACTTGGTTATCTCCGGAGATGGAAAGGATCTAAGCCCATCAAAGTCTCAAATGCAGCTCTTGCCCTCTTTCAAGCCTTGGGCCACTTCGACGAAAGCAAATGGTAGACCCTCCGATGCCAGGGGCAAGAAGAAAATGAGCCAACATGCATAAACAGAGGGCATGCTGCCGAAAACTTTGCCAGAGACGATCGCCACGGTCGCCGACGTCAGAAAACTAATGAATAAGGCTAGGAATATCCAACTCTCCGTTGTGAACTAAAGATTGGGCATCGTGTAAAGTGAACCCATACATCCTTCCTAGAACCTGGATGTGACCAAAATGAGACTGGGGTAGGATTTCCTCGTTACGCAGGGATTCCATCAAAACTTGGAATTCTTCGATTGTGGGGCATATCTCTTATCCTCCAAAGTTGAAAACATATGTAACCAGATTCCAACATCTAGCCGCAGCGTGAAGGAACGAAAAATACAGTGGGGTACAACTTAGTAGGAATAGTGCATTTATCCCGAAACCTCAGAAATTCAATTTTTCCAAGCCGTCTAGAGTTACAATCCAAGTTGAGAGTTTTTCTGCGAAGAATGGCTCCATTTATGGAAAAAAAACAGAGCTGGACTGTAGAAACTACAAAGGCTCAACCTTTTGTAGAACATAAAGCAATAAGTGGAAGACAGGTGGCAGCAATCTGGAGACTCCTTGCATCAATGACCGATCGCCTATTAGTAGCTAATCGCCACTTTTGTGGCCGACAATACCACTAAGTGGCCGACAGCCCGTGTTTGTGCCAAGCAGAAGTCCTCCTTTGGTCTTCCTATGTGTTGAGAATGCTGAGAACTTGTGTTTTGTTCTACTCTTCATGCATTTTACTATCCTATTTTAGTAGTTTTGTTGTGCCGCCTTTATGTTATTTCAATTTGTTTATCGAGTTATTTTGTTGTTACTTATCGAGTTGTATTTGTTTTGCTTATCGAGTTGTTGTTTTGTTTATCAAGTTGTTGCATTAGTTATTCATTGAGTTATTTTACTCCGGTTGTTATATGTTGGTCGATTCATCACCTGACTAAGCAATTGTCAAGACAATGTACAATATTCAATTTCCATCAATCCCATTTTTGTGTAAAATGATGCAATGCGATTCTCATAATATAAAATGCAACACATTTTTATCAAAAAGCTATTTTTATTCCAATCATGGTTTCTCTTTACAAAAGGGTACAAGTTTTTAAGAAAATAAAACTATAATGTGCTAACACTATTAGCAAAAAGAAACAAAGCAAAAACACATGAATCAGCGCTGGCTAGCTCAAGCTCTAGAGGCCCTCTTCATCCTCTTCCTCAGCGGAGTGGACTCTGAAGAGCTATTCCATCCGCACCACTATCCAACCCGATGCGTAATCGAATCGAGTCGCCGCCATCCTCTACATCGAACTCGCTCACCTCATCTCCACTAGCGAATCTGAGTCAAGATCATCATCTCGGCTCTGGATGACTCATTATGCCGATCTCCAACCTTCGATCTCGCTGGTCTCATCGTCATCACGCATGATGGGCTCGACGCTTCCGCCGCCGAGCCTCTCTCTCCTTGCTCTGGAAGGGCGCCAATGGTCCTACTCATCACCGTGGCCTATCGGTAGAGGTATGACCTGAAAAAAGCAGTTTGAATATGTCAATCACAATATGTGTATCAGATGCAAGTATCGTGAGCAGAATGAGTACATGCGGTTAGATATGGTGGGTGGATGCAATGTGCCAGATGTGACCTATACATAGAGTGTATTAGTGCACTATGGGAAAATGTACAGTTGAGATGTCGGGCCAGATATCAAGTAAATATGATGATCGAAATACAAGAAAACTAAAAATTACCGAATATCGTGAGAGCCGAGTATCGCCTCTCATCAAGATCATGCCTCGAATGAGGCCAACATCTCGAGTAACCCTCAACGCCCCTGTGGAGGGTCGCGAATGCAAGTTGGAATGATCGTTTGAAATAAATGAATGTTTGAGTATCCGAGCGAGAATGGAAAAATAAAAGTTGTAGTACATACCGTAGTGAATCGTGTGTCCTCGACATATCGGTGACTGTGCAACGGAGGCTCAATCGATCCGATAAGGTTTCTCCGTAGTAACGCCAAGTCGTCACTGGCCGAAGCTCTAGCCATCCAAAATTCGCCTAGCGGGAGGAATTCTCTAGCCCCGCCCGTGCTCGTGCCCGCTGGTCGAAGGGCATCACCGCCTCCCTATACAAGCACAAATACCTATCAAGGAGGCATGAGGTGCGTCTAGATGTAAGTCATATGGTCCTCCTCCTCAAGGAAAAGTTCAGATCCACACCTCGTGATAAAGTCATTGACCTCGAGAGGAGAGACTCTCTATGGCTCAGATGGAAGGTGGAGGTGATATGGGAACCGATCGCAATGGGACACCTAGCATCCGGCGCAGAAGTGCTCACCTAGGAACTGTGCTCGGCCTACTAGTCCTCAAGCACGAGCCGATAGCAGAAACGCCTAAGCACCAAATAACCGACATCCGACACCCTCCGCATCGCCGCCAAGGCTACCACGTCTCGCAGACAGAAGTGCATAGATTGATTAGTTGCCATTAAATATGCAATATGAATTATAGCCGAAAAATGTAAAGAACTATGAGTTTTGAGTTACCTCCGCTACCCTCATCAGACGAAATACTATGAAAAATAAAAGGGTCTCTCAGTCCTCGGCTGACATCTCCGTCATACCGGTGAGAGTATGGCTCTCCAAGAGGCATCTCGACCTCTGGCTCTGAGGCAAGCATCAGAAAATAGGCATACACCCATAGTTGTAAAAAGCCAGAGGGCGACAGTGAGTATACAACAGATAAACACAGATAATGTGAAAAGCAGAGTATGTGTGCAATGTAATGTCCAGAAATGCACGCAGAGAATACAGAATACATAGAAAATGCGGAAAGCAAAGTGTGTAGTACAGTATATAGAAAGTACAAATGCAAAGCAAAAATTAGACTGTGTATGCAGTGTGCGATGTGTGCAATGTACAGAAAGTGCAAAGTAGAAAGCACGACAGAGAATGTAAAGCAGAAAAGTAAAGCATACCTCCCAAGCTCTCCAATAGCCACCAACTCGCTTCCGCTTCATGGGTGGTCGAGCTCATATAGCAAGACAGGTAGCGAGGCCACCCCAACAGTAATGCCGAACCCGAGACAAGTCCACCAAAACACTCAAAAGGTATAGTTCGACTATGTTCGCCTCTATCGCTAATAAGGTAGTGCCAAAGAGGAACATCAAGAAGCCTCGCATACCGCCGATCTCCTACAGCCTCGGAGTGGTCCCTCAAATGGTCTCAGGAACCACCGTGCTGACCATCCCCGACGGAGGATAGGTAGGGTGCTCCAAGCAAATAGATCTAGGCGCCTCCCACTCACCCATGTTAGTATCATAGGATCGCCCACCTCCTACCTTGATGCCCATCACATAGAAAAATCATACGGTCATCGCCATATCTCCCATGAAGAGAAATGGAAAGAGTTGGTGGTATCCCACCATCTCTACCAACGCCTAGAGAGACCTGCCGCCATAAGGCATACATTTCCATGCGTAACAAACCAAACCCTGCCTCGTCGATAATCTGGCGAACACCAACAAGGAGGTCCATGTACCACTCCCTCACCAATGTGGATCCATATCCTCGGGTAAAACGAGAGTCTACCTGTGTTCAGAGTAAGCAGAGGGAAGGCAATGTAAGAAATACAGTGCATGAATGCGTTCAGAATGAGCGGATGAAATACAGTGCAAAAGTGCAAGCTATGCAGAAAATGTAAAGTACATCACAGAAAATGTAAGAATACAGTGTATACCTCAGAGGCACCATAAGATAAGTGAGACTCCAGCTCTCGCAGCAAGAGATCTACTAGTGCGCCTGTAAAACCATCAAGTAGGACTATATCGGTGGTAGTACATGCACCTCGGATGGTATCTCTCGTGTCGAAAGGTCGAACTCTAGGCAGTAATGATATGTACTCAGGATCTCCCTCGTCTGCCATCTGGAAAGAAGGTGAGAAAATAGGCAAAAATGAGCAAAATAGGTGGAAAATGCCAAAAGTCAACAAAAGTCAACTTTCAGAGAGAGAAAATGGGAGAAAAAGTCAAAGCCCGAGAAAAGGCATCAAACTCAAGACAAACTTGAGGGAAACAAACCTCAAGTGGCGAAAATGGAGAAAAAAGCTCCGAAAACAAATTTCAATCGGTTCAAAACTAAGGAAATTGAGAGGTTTTAGCGAATCAACTTTGCATAGGGCGTTGGAAAACCCATATAAAGCATGGATCTAGGAGGAAAAAGTGTCTAGAGAGGAAGAGGAAGCAATTTCGACAATATAGGTGTGAGCAAATGTGATTTGGAAAGGTGTACTGAAAGATCTCCATGCAAAAAGACCAAAACGACTTGAATTGCCACAAGTGGCCAACCGGCCACTTTTTGTGGCCAACAGCCACCTTAAGCGGCCGACAAAATCCTCAAGTGGCCGACACTGCTTCAGGGTGGCCGACAGGCTTCCAGTGTTCTCCATGTGTGTTTTTATGCTGTTTTGTGTCCTCGATTCTCGAGAAAGTGCAAGAAAAGTTTGCTTCTCAGCTCAAAGTGTCTTTGCAGAAGTTTCGAAACATGTCTTCAATGCATGACTCATCATCAACTGGCATGAACGAGGTGTATCCTTTTGACATATATTGCAACTCCTCCGAGAGGTAAATCAGAGGTTGCCACTGAATTGGTTTTATTAAGGCACGCTTTTTTTTATCATCTCATAGAACGTGCATTTCTTTATTCGGTATTTTGCATCAAGCATGTTGTTATCCTTGCATTGAACATGCATTTTCGAGATTGATTATCGCATGCATCCTATTGCATAGAATGTGCATTTTTTCGTCTCTTGCATAGAACATGCTTTTGTTATTACTGCATAGAACCTCCTTTGCTAATCTTGCCTAGAATGTGCACGCTTGCGATATTATACTTGTGAAGATTCTTTCTTATACAGGCACGATATTGTATGTATGGTTCATTCAAAGCTGGTGTAACCAAACGATATTGTATCTACGGTTCATTCAGAGGAACTCCAGATAAGATCATTCATATCCCTTAAACACTTGTTTTGGTTAGAAACATTCAGGTACGCCCGGTGTTTACACCACACCTTGTTAGTTAGAAACATTCGAGTACGCTCGGTGTTTACACCACACCTTGTTAGTTAGAAACATTCGGGTATGCCTGGTGTTTACACCACATCCTATTGGTTAGAAACATTCGGATACGCCTGGTGTTTACACCACACCTGTTTTGGTTAGAAACATTCGGGTACGCCCTGTATTTACACCACACCTTGTTGGTTAGAAACATTCGGGTACGCCTGGTGTTTACACCAACACCCTTGCTTTGGTTAGAAACATTGGGACGTGCTCCGATGTTTATACCACCCCTTAGTTAGAAGCATTTGGGACGTGTTCCGATGCTTATACCACCCTGTTTTGGTTAGAAACATTGGGACATGCTCCGATGTTTATACCCGCTCGGTGATTACACCACCACCTCCTTGTTTTTGTTAGAAACATTCTGCACGCTCAGATTTACAATTCATACCTTGTTGGTTAGAAACATTCGGGTACGCCCGGTGTTTACACCAACACCCTTGCTTTGGTTAGAAACATTAGGACGGTTCGATGTTTATACCACCCCCTAGTTAGAAGCATTTGGGACGTGTTCCGATGCTTATACCAATTTCGCTTTTGGTTAGAAACATTGGGACATGCTCCGATGTTTATACCCCCTGATTACACCACCACCTCCTTGTTTTGGTTAGAAACATTCGGCACACCCAATGTTTACACCACTACTTGTTTTGGTTAGAAGCATTTGGGATGTGTTTCGATGCTTATACCAATTGCTTTTGGTTAGAAATATTGGGACGCTCGATGTTTATACCCCCCCCCTCGGTGCTTACACCACCGCCTCCTTGTTTTGGTTAGAACCATTCAGGTACACCTGGTGTTTACACCACTGCTTGTTTTGGTTAGAAGCATTCGGACGGGTTCCGGTGTTTACACCACTCCCCTTTCTCCTCTCGCGTGTGACACGTTAGGATGCTTCGTTAGAGACATTTGGGTGTGCCTTGTTCTCAAGTATCAGGACGCCTCGAACGTCCCGGGAGGGAATCCTGTTTTGTTCATTTGGGCTCACTACAGTTCAGGACTCAAAGTCACGGTCCTGTATCTAATCTCATAGAGTGCAATGCAAGACCGATGAATCATCAAAGAATCCAAATCCGCAAATCGCTTTTTGAAAACAGATTTTTGAAAGAAATGCCAAACATGGATCGCTTTACAGACACAGAGTCGCCACCCAAATATTTTTTACGGAGAATTTAGGAAACCCCGACTGCTGCCTAAGGCCACATGTCCGTCATCACCAAAGTTGCCTCTACCAGAACTTGGGTACGATTAGGGAAGGTCAGCTATGAGCACCCCCGTTCGCCCCGATCAAAGATCGGCCTCTACTAACCATGATATCTAGTTTTGAAAACATTATCCATTCTTATTCCGGTTAATTAGCTAATCTTACTATGTGATGCGCACAACACAAAAGTATAGACTAGATCGCCTAATTTGGAACAATGCATTGCATATCCGCTCATTTGAAAGATAGTTTGAAATTTGCTACTCGCAAGTAGGCTAAAACACGGATTTCAACAAGTTGTTCCAACTCAAGCAATCCAACCTCCACCCACAGGCATTCAGGTAGTAAATCAACTAAGCAGTTAGCCTCATGGCAAGCATGTTTTCATGTTAACATTCACACTCATGCGAGATGCTAAAGCGTAAACACTCACCTAGTACTCCAAGCCAAAACAAGGAACATGTTAGTAATCAAATGTATGATCCAAGTCCATGTTAAGGTGGCTAATGCATCGCAGGCAAAATGCAGCTAGAATAGGCTCGGTTAATCTATGGATGGCATGTGAAATGCAGCAGATGACATGTATTCAAGTTAGATTTGAAATACTATGCAATTAGTATGATGCGCCGAGCCCGGTGCATGCAATACAAATGAATGGATGCAAACATGCTATCATAAGTATGCTAATGAAAACATGTCCTAATACTAACCATCAAAAGCAGGTAAGTAAAAGGGAGAAAGAAGTGGGGGTTGGAAGACATGCATCACACACACGCACGCTTATTACACAATTCGCCCTCTCTCGGAGTGACCAAAAGAATAATACAAATTTAACTAACTAATCAAGCTAATTAAATAGTTACAGACTACTTAACTAGTTAAGCAAATTAACTAAGCTAATAAAGCGATAAAACAGCCTCGGGAAGAGGGTCCAATGCATGCGTTCATTCCCGGAATCCACCACTATGCATAAGTGCCTGCTTGCACTATTTTATGCCTCTCAAGACCGCACAAGTCCCAAAGTTGCTTCAAATACTCCCGAGGGTTGTGGGAGACCACCGCCAAGAGGAATGGTCACCGCCATGGAAAAGTGGTCATCGACCATCTATGATGCTCTCGCCATCCATTGTTGGTCGATCGGCACCGAGAATGGTTGGTCGACCATCTCTTCCTCGCAGAACCCTGCTTTTGACAAAGAAGGGCGCATAAAGCATGGCAATGCATTTTCAAGCAAATGTTTGCACAACCACCTCCCTATCATGTTTAAGACTCGGGGAGTAAGGTACTCGACCCTCGGCCACCAATCGCGATTTCAATGCGTGACGCTAAGAGGCCAAGTGTGCAATTTCAATGTTAAATGAAATGCACACCAAACAAACAAGGGACCCAACCTCTATCACGGTGATTCAAGAGGCAAGGCATGCATGCAAAATGCAACCTAAGCATGCGAGCTAAGTATGCAATATGAGCATGCAAACAAACATGCAAGCATATGAGCATGCAACAATATTCGAACATGTAACAACATGTTGAGTGACCAAAAGAGAGAATGCATGCCAAATGCATTACAACCTAATCATGCAACAACATGTCATGGATTGAGTACACGATGAGGCACAATTGAACTAGCATGCTACAACATGTAATTCACCAAATATGCAACAAGTATGTGACAACATACAAGGCAAACATGCAACAACATGCGGGGATGGACTCACACCAATTTAGGAAGCTCTCAAATAGGCCCAAAACAGTGGCCAATATGCTAAGCACGTGAAGGCAAATGTGCATACAAACATGCATGCAAACATGGTTCAAGACTTTAAGCACAAAAGAGGGACTTTTAAGCACACTTAAAAGGAACAAACATGGACAAATGGCATGCATTGTAAGCTCTGAAATCATGTTAGAAAAGGTGCCAAACCAATTAAACAAATCAAGCAAAGCATGCAACCAAGCCCAAAACTCAAGGCTAGCTAAGGGGCTCAAGCCATGACCATGCCAACCAAGCCTCAAAGGGCCAAAGGGACTCAAAACAATCCCAAGGCGCACCAAAACAAGGCCAAAGACACACCTAGATGGCATCTAAATGTCCTACACATGATGGCATACACAAGGGTCCAAACATGGAGCATAAGACATCAACCTTTTAAAGCACTAAAGGAGCATCAAATACAAGCATATAAGCATGCCATATGGACTGAAATGACATAACTAATGGTGCCAAACCACTAAAATGATACAACTAGAGCATGCTAGAGAATCCAATACTCAAAGCTTACAAGGGAGATTGCATGGTAGCTATACAAAGCAAGTCATGGGTGACCCAAATAACCAAAATCAGACCTTAAGCACACCAAAACATGCATAAAAGCTTCACAAAGCTAAGCCTAAATCATGCTAGAAAGTCATGGTACATCATGATGCACGTTAAGGCAATTTCATGGCATTACAAGACAAGTATGCAAAGCATGCATAGTGTGTCTAAACTAACTTAAAACAGTGCTATAACATGGAAAAATAACCACAAATACCAACTAAGACATGGCCAACATGGACTTAATCAAGGTGCTCACACATGAGGCTAAAATGACAAGTTTTGAAGACAACAAGGATAGGGGATGGCCCTCTCCTTCTTAGGACCTCAAAACACCATCCCCACCACTGAAATCCCTTTGGATTTCAGTGGTGAGGAGGCCGATACAAGGTGGTCCCAGAGCTCACCAAAAATAGCACAAAAATGAGGCCAAACAAGGCCCAAAAGGGGGCAAACAACCCCAAACCTCAAAACAACCTTAAGCAAAGTTCAAAAGCAACTAAAATCAGAACTTTTACTAGTTATACACTAAGCTTAAAAACAGATGCAAGATAGGTCAAAACCTTGTGCAAAAATGGGAAATAAAGGGGTAAGGTTCTTACCCTTGAAGACCTTATTCAAGAAGAGAGCTCCAGCACCTTCCTTAGGTCAAAACTAGCCCAAGAACTCCAAGAACAACCCTTTGGCACCTCAGCAACCAAGGTATGGTGTAACACTAGGTGCCTTAGTGCAAAACTAAGAACAAACACACCTTATACACACACAAATCAAAAGGAGAGGGAGATATAGAGATAGGATAGATACAAGACTCCTAACCCTAAAACCAGACCTCTGGAACTTCTTGGAACCCTTGAGGAGGGAAGAGAAGCCCTCCCTTTATAGGAATTCCAATCTTGCAAAGTTTACAAAACAAGCTAAGCAAGAGTGAAATCCCTCCATACATGTGTATGGAGGGGGTGCATTGCGGATGCCAGCTATCACAGCTGGCATAAAATATCTGCCAAAAGCAGATGAACAGTGGTCGGCCAGCCAAAAATGACAAATTGACCAAAGAAATGGTCGACCGACCACAAAGAGTGTCGACCGGCCATCACCAATGGCCGGTAGCAACAAAACAGGACCGGTGGCCTCAAGCCATGGCCGGTGAGGTGTAGGGATGGCTAACAAGCCTTCCTCTACCCTCAGAAGCAAAACAACAAGTGTTTGGTGCAAAACCAAGCACAGAACAGTCAAGTTGAGAGTTCCTAAGGCAAGGCACGTAGCCAAGACCCCCGAGAACTCAAAACGAACACGAACATGGATGATCACCGAGTGTTCAAACGGTGACGTCCAAGTCTTGAAGACGGTCAAAAATGGGGTGTCTACAGTTGCCCCTCTTTGACAAAACTCGAAAGTCATAACAATGACGGGAGTGAGTGTCAAAGCCCCGAGACGACCTATTTTTGATAAGGCCGAAGACTTAGACCAAGCATACGAGCTACATATAAAGATATGCGCCCGAGGGCAGGGACAAAATGCAAGACAATGCACAACGCCGAACATAACTTATGATCATGCTAAGAAAGCTATAACGAAGCAAATCATGCAATAGTTTTAAGCTAGCATAAACCAAACTACATTACAATGCAGAGAGGGTGTAGAAGAATCATTCAATTCTCGCTACGTCTCACACGGAGAATACAATACCTGTGCGGCTCATCTGGTCGTGCTAGCTTCAAATAAACCGTACATACAATATCGTGCTTGTAAAAGAAAGAAACTTAACAGGTACAATATTGTTAGAAACATGCATAACAATACAATTGAAAAGTGCGTGACAACGCATGTGAAGAATGCATAACAATGCATTTGAAACAAGCATGACAATGTGAGAAGGTGCATAAACACATGTAAGTAAAGCATACGCAGCAACGCATACAATGTGTGAAGCAAGAATTGAAATATACAAATGTAAGCAAAGCATGCAGTAACGCATGCAATGTGTATAGCAAGCAAGGTACGAACACATGTAAGTAAAGTACATGCGAAAATGCATACAATGTGTAACCACCTAAAAGATGCATATACACATGTAAGTAAAGCATGCAGTAACGCATGCAATGTGTATAGCAGGAATGAACACATGTAAGTAAAGTACACGCGAAAACGCATACAATGTGTAACCTCCTGTAAGATGCATAAACACATATAAGTAAAGCATGCGCAGAAACGCATGCAATGTATAAAGGAAGCAAGGTATGAACACATGTAAGTAAAATACACGCAAAAACGCATACAATGTGTAACCACTTGGAAGATACATACACACATGTAAGTAAAGCATGCAATGTGTATAAAAGGAACTTGAATGGAAGGGTGCAAGACAATGCAACCTAAGAATGCGAAACAACGCGGGTGGACGGGAGGATGCAAGACAATGCAACCTAAGAATGCGAAACAACGTGTGACGCGTTCGCGCGTTAGGGCATTTTCAGTTAGAAGCATTTAAACGACCCCTTTCCATTTCGCGTGTGGCGCGTTAGGGCATTTTCAGTTAGAAGCATTCGGGTGCGCCCAGTGTTTACACCATCCTCTTCTCCTCTCGTGTGTGACGCGTTAGGACACTTTGGTTAAATGCATTCAGACGAGTTCCGATGCTTATACCACTCTTTGATTTGGTTACATATATTTTGGACGTGTTCCAACATTTATCGTTGTTCTTTTTGGTTCGGAACATTAGGATGTGTCCCCGTGTTCGCACCATCTCTCTCCTCGCGTGTGCAACGTGTTGGAATCTTGTTTGACACCTCGGGTGCGCCCGATTGTTTATGTTGTTCTTTACCTTTCATGTGTGATGCGTAGTTAAGCCTGCATAATTTTTTTATATCCTCTTTGCATGAAATACAGTTTGGCTTGTGTCTTTCGCGTGTGGCGTGTTTATTTATTGTTGTTCATGTTTGAGTTTGTTGTAGCGTTAATTTGCATAATGCTTGCACCCAGTTGTTCCGTTACATTCTCATTGCATGATCATAAGTTATGTTGTTGCATCGTGCATATCATTTGCATCTTGCCCCAAAACTACGCTGGTTTGATTCCTTGCAAAGGGATACGTAGGTAGCCTGCAGGCGCAACCATTCTTTGTTTTGTTTGGTTGTTTGTCTGAGTCTTCGGCCTTATCAAAAATGAATTGTCTCTGGGCTTTGACATTTACTCCTGTCATTTCATGACTTCCGAGTTCTGTCAAAGAGGGGCAACTGTAGACACCCCATTTTTGACCGACCTCAAGACTTGGACGTCATTGTTAGTGCACTCGATGATTGTGCTTATTTGTGCTTGTTTTGAGCGCCCGAAGTTCTCGGCGGAATGCCTTATCTTTGAGCCTTTAAACCCATTTTGTTTTGTGCTTGTTTTTTGGCCAAACCTTGTTGCCTCTTGCCTGGAAGGGGGAGGGGCCTTGTCGACCACTTTTTGGCCTTGTCGGCCACTTTTTGTTGTTGTCGACCACTTGAAGTGGCCGGTCAGCTAGTTAGAGTAGCCGGTCGACTACTTAGAGTGGCCGACGACCATTTGTTCCCTTTTTCAAATATTTGTTTGACAACTGTGCCAGCTGTTGTTCACTGAAGTGCATCACCATACATGTGTATGGAGGGATGAATACAAGCCTTACTCTTGATTTTTTATATATAGGGGATGCTCTCCCCCATTTGGAGGGGTTGGACATTTTGGATCCAAATTTCCTCTCCCTCTCTAGAATTCTCTCTCTCTCTTCTTATTTTGTGCATTATAGTTAGATTTCTCTACACTTTTGCACAAGGACCCTTAACCAAACATTCTCACCTTGGAGCTGAGGTTCTTTGAGGTTTAGTTTAAGCTCTTGAGGGAGGTTTGAGCTAGAATTTGTGCCTGTTTTATATCGTGCTTCAAGAGGTATAAGACTTACCTTGTAGGCTTTGTTTTGATTACTTGTTTTGCCACCTTTTTGTACTATTTTGGGCCTGGTTTTCAACTACAAAAAACTCTGATTTTTTAGCCTTAACATGATAGTTTGAGGTCATTTGTGTAAAGGGGTAGTTTACCCTTCTTGTTGCCTAATTGTGAAGCTTTTTGTGCCACCTTTCAAGGCTTTCAAATCAAACTTTTTGGGCCTTTAAACCACTGAAATTCAAAGTTATTTCAGTGGTGGAAAACATGTTTTGAAGTCCAAAAATGGAGGGGTTGGCCTCCCCTCCTTTTGTCTTACTTGCATGCCTAGTTAACATCACATGGTAGTATGTTTTTGTAGCCTAACTTAGCTTATTTCCAGCATATGGTTGTCTCTAATTTAGAATGATTTAGCTCTGTTTTGGGCTGCTTTGGTCATATGAGTCTTGTTTTGCATAGTTGTAGTGCAAATGGCTTCACTAGTTTGGTGTTTTAGGCCTTTAAAGATGCTTTGCTTGAGTTGGTTACATGTTGTAGTGTCTTTTTACATGTAATTTCAGCATATATAGCTCTATCACATGCTCATTTGTTTTACTCTTTCTTTGCTTTTTAGAGTTGCTTTTGAGTCTTGTTTGTAAGTTAACATGTGAGCATGTTTTTCTAGCATTTTGTACCTTAATCTCAGCATGGTTTTGCCACTATTTTGACTGATCTTAGCTCTATTTTGAACTGGTTTGGCCCTTTGAGGTTTGTATTGTGTAGTTGTAGTGCAATCTCTTCCACTAACTTAATGTGTTAGGCTTTTAAACATGAATTGCATGAGTTGCTTACATGATTTAGTGTCTTTTTGCACTCCATTTCAAAGATCAAATCTCGCAATCTCCCTCTATTCTTCACTCTTTCATTTGTTTTGAAAGTGACTTCGAGCCCTTTGTTGGCTTTAGTGTGGAATTAAGACCTTCATGCCTAATGGTTTAATTCCTTCGGGAGTTCATTACCAACAGCAATGAGGCCTCTTTCATGCTTAAGGCACTTATGGTTTAAGCCTACTTTCAACTAGAGGACACTCACTTTTGGACTAATCAATTAAAGAATGGATTGGTAATCTAAAATGAGTAAATAAAATTAGACAAGTAAAAGAGGCAAGATAAAGCATCTTTGTGTTGCATTGCATGTGTTCGGATCGGACGTTAATCCAAACACGAGAAAAATGGGACGTTTCATACTTAAAGTGATGAAACGTGCCACTTTTCTTAGTCACCGCCACCCGTCACCGCTTGATCATGCATGATAGGGTGGTGGTTGTTTTGGTCTTATTTATGCATTCATTAAGCTTGTACAAGCTTGGTTCTCTAGCCATCATGCATTGAAAATGCTTGGTTGATGGTTCGAAGGCCAAGAGTTACCCTCCTTTGAGTTTGTGCGATGATAAGGGGGGGTAGCAGTACATACATTCCTTGAAAATACATTGTTTTGCCTCTATTTGCTCTCTGTTGTAGCAAAAGAAAAGAAAAGTCCGAAGGGGGAGGTGGCCGATCGCCAGTTTTAGTAGCCGACAGCCACTTTTTGTAGCCAACCGGCCACCAGTGAATTTTTGCACAAATATGCTCCTGAGTTGGGGTAGAGGCATTCTGGGAGTTGGTATAATTTTCAGTGATCAAACAGGTGCAAACAGAGGCATCTGATGGCAAGGCAATGGCATTTTCGGGTGGATCAATTGAGCATGCATGTGTCCCTCGCCCTCGAGGCCATTTAGTCACTTTTGTTAACTTAGAATAAGTTAGCTATTTCATTCATACAAGTGTTGTAATTAATTAAGCTTAATTCGTTTTGTAATATTTTATCTAGCTTAGAATAATTAGTTAATTTATTTCAATTGTTGTAATAATTAGCTTAGAATAGTTAATTAGTTTTGGTTTGTAATAGTTAGCTTAACTAGCATAGCTAGCTTAGCTTATTCATTCGGACCCTCCTTCAAGAGGGTGCAATGTTGTAATAAGTATGTGTGCGTGCGTGTGTGTATGTCTTCCAACCCCACGTCTTTCTCCCTTTTATTTAACTGCTTTCGATAGTTAGTTTAGGGTCATGTTTCAATTAGTATACATTATGCTTGCATGTTTGCATCCATTCATTTGTCTTGCATGCACTGAGGCTCGATGCATCATTCAAACTGCATTGTCAATTCAATACCTATTTGAATACGTGTTTCAAAGCATGTTATCAAATTGTGTCATATGCCATATTAGTAGCCGAGCCTATTAATCGCATTATTGCATGCGTTGCATTAGACACTTAACATAGTTAGGATCATGCATCTTTCTAACTAACTTTTGTTTTGGCTTGGAGTACTCGGCAAGCTTTTTACGCTTTAGCATGCTTGCATGAGTGTGATTGCCATATTGACACGCTTAACATGCTTGCCATGAGGCTATTTACTTAAATGATTAACTGCATGAATGCCTGTGGATGAAGGCTTGATTGTTTGAATTGGAACGATTCAATGAATGAATGTTTTAAGCCCATTTTGCGAAATGGCAAATCATGTTTTAAGCCCATCATGTTTAATGAAAAATTCGCGTTTTAGCCCACTTAAGGGTGGCAAATTCAAACCATTTTCAAAAACAAACATAAGTTGAAATGTTCTAATTCTCGTGATTTTAGTTTATACTTGATTGTGTGTGCGTCACATAGTAATGTTAGCTAATAACGGGAGTAAGAACACATAATGTTTATAAAATGACATATCATGTTTAGTACAGGTCGATCCTTTGATCAAGCGAGTGGGGGTGCTCATTTCATGACCTTCCCCTCTCGTACCCAAGTTTCCGAGCCGAGGCAACTTTAGTGATGACGGACACGTGGCCTTTGACACTAGTCAGGGTTTCCTAAATTTCTCAAAAATAAAATATTTAGGTGGCGACTCTGTAATCTGACAAAGCAGTCCAATTTTGGCATTATTTGATTTAAAATCAATTTTCCAAAAAGATTTGTTGGATTGGACTCTTTAGTGTTTATCAGTTTCACATTACACTTTGTGAGATTAGATTCAGAACCGTGACAGGAGTCCGAACTGTAGGACCAATTCGAGCTCTCCGAAAGGAGGTGCGAAAAAGTCGAGTTACAGAGTGGAAGCCATTGGCAGATTTCCAAAACAAACACAATGATTGTAAGTCCTTGCTCACTATTAATCTAATCTTACCTTCCATATTTGCAAACAAACCGGGCCAAAAGGTTCAGATAAGGAGGAGTACGAGAAAGGAATGAGGATTTCAAAAGTTTCATAGTTAAACATAAGAGGAAAGTTGATATTAAGAGGTTGTTTAGAGTGCACTAAAAAAATTACATTTATTTATCTTTTATATTTTTAAAGTTATATCATTTCTCTATTTTTTATATATTTTTTATAAAAAATATATAGATATATATATTTATTTATTTAAATCATTCTAAATAATTCCGAAGATTCATATTCAAAAATAATAATAGGTCAAAATTTTAGACTAGTATAAGAGGAAAGAAAAAGTGACCACTAATAGCAACACCTACTTTTATTCGTCGTTCAAATTGCACACGACACTGCACCTTAACCAGAATCTTGACGAGATTGTCGCATCTCATAAGAAAACTACAGTATAAAGGTTGAGACCCCTTTTGGGGGTCACCCCCTTCACCCTTTTTAATTTTAATTGGTCAATTTTTTTTCTTTTTTTTTCTTCTCACCCAATCCCCAACCTCCATGTGTGTGAGGGAGTTGTGGGGGTGGGTGTTTTAAGCGGGTCTAAATCAATGTCCTTAATAAATATTAGGAGAAATTTCAATTCAATATAAATTTTTTTAAAAAAAAAATTATAAAAAAATAATAAACTTTATACACATTGATAATTAAAATTATAAATATTTTCATAATTTTGTAATAATTTTTTGGTACTTTCACATATAAGTAATTTTTCCTAAATATTATATAAAAAAAAATTACATGTAAATGAAAGAAAAAAAAAAATTACAAACACGTGAAAGTGCAAGTGTATCCATGGGAAAATATAAATTAAAGACTGTGGCATGCGTTTGCATATAGTTCCCCATTACTATAAGCTTTATTTTTACTTCAAATGTGGCAACTCATTTGACTTTTTAGACACAGGGAAATTACATCAATACACACCCCCAAAGAAACATATGATACGTAATTAAAAATTCAGTTGCTTGGGTCATAAATAATACAATTAAAAGGATGATAAAACATTATGTTGAACAAATAATTAGATCTAATTAAATATTAATTATTCATTTTAATCACTATTTTCACACGAAAATTACACATTTAATCCCAACAACTTACGAGATTAAAAAAGAAATTTAACATAATAATAAAACAATCAGTTAATTTAACTATGTACTAAGGTGTAAACCCGTCCATATAAATTTTAATTTTGAATTCAGAACATATTTTTTATGTTATTGAAGTGATAAAAGTGTTCTTTAAGGCTCGTTTGGCAAGTTAACATTTTAGTCAAAAAATCAAAAAGTTATTAAAAAAGTCAAAAATTCTCCTTTTTTTTCTACTTTTTGCACATCTTTTCATAAAAAGTCAAAAAATCACCCCAAATATACTAATTTTTTTTACTTCATATTTTACCTAAAAAGTTATTAAAATAATATATTCCCAAACGAGACCTTAATAAGTTAAGTGAATTGTTTTAATTTCAAGTCTTGTGTCTTTCTTTTAATTATTATTTTTTTCCTATTGAATGGAGAAATTAACACTTGATGCAAAAAGAAAAGGCTACTTGACCGAAGGAGAGAGAGAAATTTATGTATTATTTTTTATTTTTTTCCTTTCGGATGGAGAGATTAACATTTGGTGCAAAAAGAAAAGTCACTTGACAAAAGGAAAGAAGAAAATTCATAGACACCTAGTGAGGTGTTCACTTTTAATAATAGTATAAATAGATATAGATAGTATAGATAAAATCATTATTTTCATATTAGAAAATGCTTATTTGACCCCCGAAGTAAAGTTTACCAGTATGAAAGTATTAAATTGTGTGAAATTCTATTGATCAATAAAATTAAAATTAGAATTTAAAAGAGTCATCACAAACAATTAGATTTAACTGTTACACGAGCGTTGAAATTTTCAGTTTTTTTTTTTTTTTTTTTGTCTTCTGGAATTTCGTATTCAGTGTAGTTCTTATTTGAAAAATCTCAGCAAGAAAAATTTGAAAATATTGAAAGAACAGGCAGCCTTGTTGTTCCCAAAGTCCAAAAACGCGTTGTTCAAAAAGAAAAAAACGAAAAAAAAAATGTTCAAAAGCGCGTCTTCATTGATAAAGAACAATCACACCAATAAAAAGCAACAAAAATGTTAGATATCTTAAAAATTCTATTAAAAATTTTAACAAATATCTCACATGGGTGTGGGACTCACATGAAACCTACATTGTGTAGATCCCACACCTATGTGAGACATTTGGTAAAATTTGTAGTAAAATATTTAGGGTCTCTAGCATTACTGAAAAAACAATTAATTAGTGACATTATTATTAATCACTCATTAATTACATTATAAATATTAAAAAAAATTAAATTATACTACATCATTAATTGATACATTAATTAATATATCGATTGATACATATAGCATTATGCTATACAAAATAACGTGATTAATTAATATTTCGAAATAAAATATTGTCAATAGATCATTCTGAATTTTTGATAATAACGTTGTTGCTATCTCAATAACCACGTGTCTGTCTGAGAAAATTGTACAATAATCTCGTAATATCATATTTTTTTACTAATTATTATTAATTATATTTATTTATATTTTTTAATAATTTAATACAAATAATTAATATTTTATATTTTTTACCATAAAATATATATGACATGATTATATTTAAGACTATGGAATAATCACCCATCTGTCCGATGTTACGCGTCTGGTTTGTCTTTTTAAAGGGTCGTTTGGAATAATCTAAATAAGTATATTTTTTGATTTTTTAAGAAAAAAATATAAAATATAAATTAAATTTGAAGTGATGTGCTAAAGAAATAATATAATTTAAATAAAATAATAATTTTTTAATTTTTTATCTTTTTAAATTATGCCAAACTATGTCCAAGATAATGGCCCGTGTCGTGGGCAGTTAGCTCTCTTGTTCTCTTCCCGTATCATCTTCTTCATATTCTGTGGACTCTCCAACCGTACACCTTCGGACAAAAACCCCATTATTAAACTAAACAATAATAATAATAATAAAGAATAAATAGAGCAGTTAAATATACTACTCTGGTCGGGTACTCGGGCCCCATAGCTCTAGCCCTCTATAATTTTTTTATAATCCTCAAATATACTATTCTGATCGGGTACTCGGGCCCCATAGCTCTAGCCCTCTATCATGTTTTTTACAATCCTCATAAATGTCAAATTTGGATGGTGACGCGAAACTCCCTACCACTCGAAGAATTACTCCTTTCCCTATTTAAAGTGGTGTTTTAGTTTCCTCAAAAAAAAAAGTGGTGTTTTAAAAAATTGATAAAAAATTAATTTTTAAGTTTTTTTAAATTATTTTACTTTTTTATGTATTAAAAATGTGAAAGTTGATGCGATTAAAATAGATAAAAAAATAAAAGTTTACTTTTTTTTTTAGGACAAATTACAAAGACCCCTCTCGAGGTTTGGTGAAAATACAGATTTTCTCCTGAGGTTTGAGAAATTACATCCCGTCCCCTGAGGTTTATATTTTTATAGCAAATTACCCCCTGAGGTTTTTATTTTCATACAGATTCTTCCCTAATTTTTCCTAATTTGTTATGAAAATTTGACCCTTAAGGGATAATTTGTAATTTCTCAAACCTTAGGAAAGAATCTGTATCTTCACCAAACCTCGAGGGAGTGTTTGTAATATGCCCTTTTTTTTACTTCTCAAAAGTTCCCAAAATAAATAAAATTTACAACTATAAAGTGACATAACAGTTTATATTTTAATTTCTTAGCTGTCATAAATGGGTGGTTTGGGATGTTCTAAATAAATATATTTTTTGACTTTTTATGAAAAGATGTGTAAAAAAGTAAAGAGGTGATGTGATAGAAAAAAGATAAAAAGATAAAAAATGTATACTTTTCATAAATTTATAAATAAATTGTGAAAATTAAATTATAAGTATTAGACCATTTTAATATCTTTTATTTATATATATATATATTTTGTTCATAAATCTTTATTTTGTCTTGTTCATAAATCTCATCTTGTCTGTGAATGGAGATTCATTGTTTTAGTGACCTTTTGTCTTGTTCATGAATGGGGATTGATTAGAGTTCATGAACTTGGTGGTGAGCTAATATTTGGAGACTCTCCATTTTCTCTAGGTTGACGGTCATTATTATTTTTTGGTATATTTTGTAAGTCTTAGTGGCCTAGAAATAGTTCCTCTCATTTACTCTTTTCTACACTAATACATCAACTATTTTCTATACAAGAGAGATTACTAGCAAAGAATAGTGTTTTTCTTGGTGGAGCTTTGGGTTCACTATCTTATGCTGAGTTGGCCTAAACCATACGACAAGTGTTCGGGCTGTTGTATCTTGGAAGGGACAAGTCATAATTTTGTGACTGCTGCGTTGGTATTTAGGTTCTTCCTACCGCAATGGGATTAATCTCCTTAAAGAAAAAGAGATATCTGTACCTCAGCCTGATCTATTTGTATCTTGTTTTCTTTGTAATTTTTTATCAATAAAATATAATTTTTCTAGTATTTTCACCGATAATAATTCTCTAGTATTTGTTGTCGTAAAATGAATCTTTTCTTTTTTTTTTTTACTTTTTTTTTTTTTTTTTTTTGCTTAAGGATGTTTGGCATATAGTTAAAAAAAAGTTTAAATAAATAAATAAAATTGTCTTTAAAATCTTTTACTTTTAAATCCATCTTGTGTAGACGAGACAAATATAAAAACTAATATATATATATATTTTTTTTTTGAAAAAGTTTCCAAAAAAACTAAAAATTCAAAAAAAAAAATATATGTATATATAATTGTTTGTGGCATCCTTTTCTTTTTTTTTTTTTTTTCTTTTGTTTTGTTTTCCTTTCTAGATTTTTTTTTTTTACTTTTCTAATTTGTCTAATCAAGTAGAACTCAAAAAATTGCAAGTTTTTTTTAAAATTATAAAAAAATTCACTAAAGACGAAAAAAACAAAAAACAAAAAAGACAACTCCAAACTCCCACTTACGTTATGTTTGGTTGTGAAATTTGAGAAGAGAATGAGAAAAAATGTGTAAACTAAGTAAAACTATAGGTATATTTTATTCACATTTCACTTATATTTTCTTTTTCCTTTTCCTTTTTCAAATCTCTTTCCAAATTTCCCAATCAAACACAACGTTAGTATGTTAAAGGCTTATTTTAAGTTCAACTCAAAAAGTAATTGAGGCCTCATTTGGGAATAAATTATTTTAGTAACTTTTTGATTTTTTGACTAAAATATGAGGTAAAAAATTAATATGTTTGGAATGAATTTTTTGATTTTTTACGAAAAGATATGCAAGAAGTAAAGAGAAAAGTGAATCTTTAATCTTTTGATATAAGTTATTGACTTTTTAATTTTTTTAATAACTTTTTAACTTTTAAACTAAAATATTGAATTGCAACGAGGCATAAGCCAAGTTTAAATGTAAAAAAACACTTTCAAGTTAAACACTTAAGACTTGTTTGGGATGTAGCTAAAAAAATTACTTTTTGACTGAAGTCAAAAAACAACTCAACTTTTTCACTCACAAAAATGTAACTTTTTTAGCAACTTCTCAAACATTTTAACTTTTTTTTGGCTATTATAACACTAACTCCTCGTTTTCTCAACCTCTTCTTATACTAATGATGTTCCCACGATTTGTCGATTACCAAATTTGCACACTTGCGAGTGGCATAAAATAGTAATAGATGCCAAGATCGAATCTTGTTCAATCTGCATCTGCACTCTATGTCTATTAGTGAAAGGCTCCATTCCAACTGTCGAAAGTTATTCAATTCAAATTGCTAACATGCTAAGACTACTACTCCTACTAGGCGAAATGGCCTAACCCTAGGATGATCTATAATCAGCTATGGGTTAAATGGATTCACAACGAATTTGGATTTATCTTAATCAGATCAAATTCAAATTTTGACAAATGCAATCTGTGATGGGAGATTTGCATTGGACTGTACGGCCGAGCAACGATGACGGCATACTTGACGGAGTGTACGGCCGAAGCTAACCTCACGGGCGCTGCCATCAAACCGCTCGCAGTCCAAGGAAATCAACCGTCGACAAAGAATCGGCGTTGGGCCGCGACCGCATTTAGGTGAACGGAACTCAAGGCTGTAGATGACGGTGCCGAGCTAGATGGTACCGAGCTAGATGGTGCCCGGGCTACACTTGAGACACGGTTTGCGTCGGTATGCGCCAAACCGGCCACGAGAGGAAGGCAGTGTCCGTGCGACCGAGGTGAATGATTGAACGGTTGGAGGCCGACATGCCTCGCGACCGATTGATCGACATAAATCGGTCATGAGTGGCTCGGCCGAAGTGGTCAGACCACGTGATCCCAAGGGACAGTGCGGTGTAATGTAGCCCGGTTGAGTTCGCGCAATGGATGTCTTCCGTCAAGTGATAGGCCGGTCGTGGTACCTCGGTCAAGGGTGCCACCTGGGCCAATGGTGTGAAAGAGAGGACAACTGCTCCACGAACGCCTCAATACCGTTAGGCAGTTCAGTGTGTGCTGGTGAAAGGACAGAACTTTTACACGCATAAGGCGATGAGAGGCACGCACTGCCACCTGTCCAGGGAAGGACAGCAGAGGTAGTGCGCGCACGACCTTGAGGCTGTATGGCCAGCCTAGAAATTGGAGGAGAGACGAAGGTTACAGGTATGCGAAATCACTCTCTCAAATACTTTCTCCTCATTGTCTTCTTCCTGGAATCTGACTTGATCGTCGGAGGGTCTTTCCGGCACACCACCGCCGAGCAGCTCACCATTTTTGTGTTGCAGAGATAGACGCCGTTACCGGAAGCTTGACGTTCAAGACGTACGGAGAGCTAAGGATATTTCGCCCCCGTACAATTGGCGCCGTCTGTGGGAAGTCTTTGATACTCAACTCTTGTTCTTCGAGCTTCTTCAACCATTTCCATGGCCAACAACGATGAAGTTCCGCTGTCCGTCGTCGATGGTGTCACTCCAGAGTATGTGCGGAGGAGAGAAGGCCCCCCTAATGTTCCAACCATGGCGGGCCTAGAAACCTCTTCGCGGGGAGCGCGCGACAAGCGTGGGAGGAGTTCAGATCGTTCACAGAGTCCCGAACGCCGGCCGGGAGTCCGTGAGGAGCGCTGGCACAAACTCAAGGATCAGGAGGCCCTCATTCGTAAGATGGCGGCGGAGATGGAGCTTCTGAAGCGCCAAGTGAAGGGGAAGGGTGTTGCTGGAGAGGGCAACCTCAGTGAGCGCACCCCCTCCCCTCGTTCCAGCAGTCGCCACCAGCGGAGGACTCATTCAATCTCCATCACCAGGAACTATGGGGTTGGAGATTCCGACCAGCGAGAGGGTAGATCCATTACTCGCGACAGCACCTATCGCCCCTCACGCCCGTCATCCACGTCGCGATACTCTGCCTCCTCCCGTTCCAGAGACCTCAGGGACGTGCTGGAGGAGAGAGCGCGCCGTCGGGAGGTTCAGAGGGTGCCGGCGCTCCAGAGATTGAGTGCCCCAGCTCGTTGCAGTGAAGAAGTGATGATGCCGGCGCCCAGAAACGTAGCCCCAACACTGGTGGACAAAGAGCTGGCGAGGCTTACAGCCACGCCATTGTCCCCAGAGATTGAGAGCACCCCACTCCCTGCCGGATTCCACCAGCCAAAATTCACTTTGTACGACGGCAAGACGGATCCGTACATGCATGTGAGTCATTACCGGCAAGTGATGGCGGGGCACCGACGGAACGATGCCTTGATGTGTCTCATATTCCCAGCAAGCTTGGGAGAGCTGGGCTTGAAGTGGTTCGAAAGGCTCCCAGAGGGGAGTATCGAGGGGTGGCAACAACTAGCGGAAGCCTTCGTCACCAGATTCAAAACCAACACTCGAACGCCGAAGGAGGTAGACCATCTTCTGGGCGTCAAGATGGAATCTGGGAGTTCACTGAAGGCATACAATGCGAAGTACTGGGAAACTTACAACGAAATTCTCGACTGCCCTACCAATTTGGCGATCACTCAATACAAGAGGGGTCTCCCAGTCGGACATAGGCTGCGAGATTCACTCACGATGCATCAGCCGACCACCATGGAATCGCTGATGCAATGGATCAACGAACACATTCGTGGAAGAAGATGCCGCCTATGACCGAGAAGGATAATCCCACGGTGACAGAAGAGTAGCCGAAAGTTCATTGATCGGGCAGAGGAAAACCGCCTAATGACCGACCAAAAGATCGCGTCGAGGATCGCCAAAATGACAAAAACAGAGGCCAGAAATGGCCGATGCATCCCGCGATGCAGGAGGATGCCAAGAGAAAATTGAAGGCGCGACAGGATTACTACGGTCTTCAAAATTTCCATCTACCGATTTTGAGCGAGATCCGCGGGAGCCTTTTGTCCGATTGGCCGCTTGGGGAGCGCAAGCGGGCTTCAATCAAAATATCGCGCACCTTTCATGAAGAAAGGGGCACCGAATAGAGGATTGCTTGCCGCTCAAACAAAGATTTGGAGGAGTTGCGGCGCAGGCATCTTGACCAATATATTGAGGAGTCAAGGCCACGCCGACCGATGACAGAGTTAAGCGGAATGGCCGCCCTAGAGGCGCCCCCACAAGGTGTGATCAACGTCATCCACGGCATCATTGAACCAGCAAGGGTCTGCGAGCTGAGGGGGATGATCAAGAAGGCTGAGCACATAAGGGAAGTGCTCTCGGTCCAGCCCGCAGTAAAGAGAGGAAAAACCGAGGAGAAAGACGTCCTTTCTTTCTCTACCAAAGACCTGGAAAGGGTGCAGATGCCGCACAATGACGCTTTGGTGGTGACCCTTCACGTCAAGGATTTCAATATCAAGAGAATATTGATCGACCAGGGGAGTTCGGTCGAGATAATGTACTACGACGCGTTCAAACAAATGAAGTTGGAGGACAAGGATTTGGCTCCTGCAACATCTCCTCTAGTCGGCTTCAACTCATAACCAGAATGGCCGATTGGAAAGATTATCTTGCCGGTCAATGCGGGGTCGGTTGTGAAGCAAGTAGAGTTCTGGGTGCTCAAAGTTCCATCGACTTACAATTTGATTCTGGGCAGAGGTTGGCTGCACGCCATGCAAGCAGTTGCTTCAACTTTCCATCAAATCATGCGCTTTTCGGCGCCCAACGGGCAAATAGAGGAAGTCTGGGGAGACTAGGTGATGGCCAAACAGTGCTTCGTTGCGGTAAATGGCAGCCGAGCGGCCAAAGGATTTGTTCAGATGATCGAGGGGCCCTAGGGAAAGGAAGTCCTTGAAGACGTGGGCAGAAAAGCCGAGGAAAAGTCAGTCGAAGATTTGGTGGAAGTGTGCATCAACGAGAAAGATCCGACTAAGTTCTTTCTCCTGGGATTGTCTATGTCCGGCGCTGAACGGTCGGATTATGTCAACTTCTTGGTCGACAACTTGGAAGCTTTCGTATGGACGCCTTAGGATATGCCTGGTGTCGATCCAAGTTTTATCTGCCACCAGTTGAATGTCTTCCCCAACGTGCGGCCGGTCATACAAAGAACACGCCGTTCAGCCTTGCACCATGCTGAAGTGGTGGCAGAAGAAGTGAAGAACCTGTTGGAAGCCGGGGCCATACAAGAGGTGCAGTACCCTCGATGGATATCTAACACGGTGGTGGTTCCTAAGAAGAACGGCAAGTGGCGAGTCTGCGTGGATTACAAGACTGTCAACCGTGCGTGCCCAAAGGATAGCTTTCCTCTCTCTCGAATTGACCAGCTAGTGGACTTAACCGCTGGCCATCAGAGGTTTAGCTTCCTGGACGCATATCGCGGTTATCACCAAATAGCCATGTACGAACCGGATAGAGAGATCACGTCCTTCACCACCCCCAGAGGCTTATACTGCTACAAGGTTATGCCGTTCGGACTGAAGAACGCTGGAGCAACCTTTCAGCGGATGGTGACAAAGATGTTCGCTCCTCTCTTGGGCCGAGCTATGGAAGCCTATATCGACGACATGGTGGTGAAAAGTAAGGAGAAGTCTCAGCACCTCACCGACCTAGCAGAAATGTTTGCCATACTCAAGCGCCACAAGCTCCGCCTGAACGCCTCTAAGTGCGCCTTTGGGGTTGGCACTGGGAAATTCTTAGGTTTTCTGGTCACAAACCGGGGAATTGAGGCCGACCCATCGCAAATCAAGGCAATACAAGAGTTGGAGCGCCCTAACTCCACGAAGGACGTGCAACATCTTGCCGGGATGGCAGCCGCGCTGAACAGATTTATCAGCCGGTCTTCGGATCGTTGCAGGCCCTTCTTCAAAACTTTGAAATCCAAGTTCTTTTGGGATGAAGAGTGCGACCGTGCTTTGGCGGACTTGAAAGCGTATCTCTCTTCAACACCTATTTTGGTTACACCTCAGCCTGGCGAGGAGTTATGTCTCTACTTGGCGGTCTCTCAACATGCGGTGAGCGCTGTCCTAGTCCACGCTGAGGGGATTCAACACTCGCCCATTTTCTATATGAGCAAGACTCTGCTCCCGGCCGAAACGAGATATCTTCCCTTGGAAAAATTGGCGTTGGCTCTCATGATGGCGTCTCGAAAGCTGGCACACTACTTTCATGCCCATACAATAGTAGTGTTAACCGAGTTCCCGCTCAAGGTGCTCTTCGAAAAAGCGGACTTCACTGGGAGGATTCTGAAATGGGCCGTGGAATTGGGTCAATACGACATTAAGTTCCGACCGCGCACCGCAGTCAAAGCCCAAGCCCTTGCAGACTTTGTGGCGGAATTTGCCCCAGGAACACATCCAGTCTGTCCGGTTGATTTGGTTGATGCGGATTTAGCACAACCCAGGGTTCTGGCAACAGATATATACGATAGCTCGCGAGCGGAAGAAGAGGAAAGCTTGACCGAAATAGCAAGGGCCGACGACTCATCGAAAGGAGGAACTAGCAAAGACGTGCAAGGAGACCAGATTAAGCCCACCAGAGACTTGGAATTGAGAAGCTCCCAGAATCCATCTGATTGCTGGAAGCTGTTTCTTGGCGAGATGTGGAAGTTGTTCGTCGATGGGGCGTCTAATAGGCATGGGGCTGGGCTGGGAATCGTGCTAACTTCGCCAGATGGGTTGATTATTGAGCAAGCAGTTACGCTCGGCTTCGCAGCATCCAATAACGAGGCAGAGTATGAAGCCCTTCTCGCCGGTCTAAGGAGCGCTCTGAGAATGAAGGTCACAAATTTTATGGTGTTCAAATGACTCAAAGTTTGGTGGTCAATCAAGTCTCAGGGAGTATGAGGCCAAAGATGAAAGAATGGCCAAGTATCGGTATTTGGTGCGAAGTCAAGAAGTTCGATGCCATCGAGTTGAGCAGATCGGCCAAGGAAGCAAAGATACCGATGAATTGGCGGTCTCGCTTCCACTCGCATAACCTTTCCCAACCCTTGATGATTGAATTTTCCCGCCAAGCATTGAGGAACCGAAACAACCGAGGTACTCTGACCGACTTGGGCCCTTCTGGATGGACCTCATCATCGCCTTCTGAAAGATCGAATTCTACGAGAAGAAAAGAAGGCGACCACAAAATCCGCAAAGTCGAGCGGTTTTGGCTCTCACCTTCCGGACCCTTATATACAAGAAATCTTTCAGGTCAGACTTGAAGTGTGTCCACCCCTCTAAGGTGGAAGCCTTCCTCTATGAGATCCATGAAGGCATCTGCGGCAGCCATACTGGGGGTAGATCTCTAGCCTACCGAGCAATCTCACAGGGTTATTGGTGGCCGTGCATGCAGGCGGACGCGCAAAAATACGTTCGCCGATGTGAAAAATGTCAGAAATTTGCTCACCAGATCCACCAGCCAGCGAGGGAGTTGCTCTCACTCACAAGTCCTTGGCCGTTCGCACTTTGGGGATTAGATATAGTTGGACCACTCCCAGTCGCACCGGGCAATCGCAAGTTCTTCATCGCCGCCACTGATTACTTCACCAAATGAGTGGAGGCCGAGCCACTGGCAACCATTAAGGAGAAGGATGTTAAGAAATTTGTTTGGCAAAATGTAATCACTCGCTTCGGTATACCCAGGGCGCTCATCTCAGATAATGGCACTCAATTCGATGGGAAACTTTTTCGCGGATTTTGCGAAGAGTTGAAGATTAAGTTCTACAATTCAACCCCGGCTTATCCTCAGTCGAATGGTCAAGCAGAGGCCTCAAACAAGACCATCCTGGATGGGCTGAAGAAGCGGCTTGAGAAGGCGAAGGGAAAGTGGGTTGAAGAGCTTCCTAATGTGCTATGGGCATACCGTACTACACCAAGGCGGTCGACCGGAGAAACACCGTTCACTTTGGCTTATGGTATGGAGGCCGTCATCCTATTGGAAATTGGCATGCCGACCATCCGCTCAGAAAGTTTCCAGCCAGACTTGAACAACGAAGCCGTGGCATTAGAGCTGGACCTCGCTGAGGAAAGATGAGAGCGCGCATTGATCCATATAGCGGCCTATCAGCAGGAACTCTCTAAAAAATACAACAAGGCGGTGCACCCCAGGCTATTCAAGATTGGGGATTGGGTCCTAAGGAAGGTGCTTGGCAACACAGTGATCCCTGGCGAAGGCAAGCTCGGTGCAAATTGGGAAGGACCATACAAGGTGGTTGGTCTTGCTGGCAAGGGGGCATACCATCTGGAAGACTTAGATGGCGAGGTTGTCCCCAGACCATGGAATGCAGCAAACCTCAAGGTCTATTATTTTTGAAATGTAATTTGTTTATGTTCCTTAGCTTTTTTAGACCTCCAGCCTTTTGGCATGTGATGTAAGAGATGACAATGTTTTTGTAATGAAAAATAGTCTCTTCTTGTTTTGTATTACGTTTGTCCGATGATATCACAAGACACAAAAGGCCATTATGGATGCTAGGGGCAAGAACCGACCTAAAGGCAACCGATTTATTTTCCTCGGCGAATCGCTGCCGATTCGCATGACTGGAACAATGCGCATTGGGGCCGAGCTGGTTTTGATTGCCCGGTGGGAATGTTGGCGGCATGACCAACCTAACTTAAACATTGGTGTTTTGCCCAATGTATGAGCCGAGCTGGTTTTGCTCGGCCCATCTAGCATGTTGGTGAATTGTCCAATATGAGAAATGAGCTGATTTTGCTCGGCGGAATTGGCAATGCTGGTGTCTTGCCCAGCAATTATAAGGCCAAGCTGAGTTTGCTCGGCCGAAAAGAAATATTGGCATATTAAACTCAAACAGGCAGGCAGTTTTTGCTCGGCCGAATAGGTGTTGTCAACCGAACAAGGCCCAGTGGATTTTTGCTCGGCCGAGTACAAAATATCATTTTATTAGGAAATCAAGGAATTGCAAGGTTAGGCTGACTATTTGTGCGGTCTCGCCGACCTGGCAACTGATTAAAGTGTGAGCAAGAAATTCAAACATGCAAGCCAAACAAAAATAGCAGACGTACGAGCGAAAAGTTGTTTCATTGAAAGAAAAAGTTCAGTACAAAAGGGGGGCATAGCCCGATTACATTGCAAAAAGAAAGCAAAGAAAAGAAAAACAGAAAAATCTCTAATCTAGCGCAAGGTTTTGATCGGCAGCCTGCTCCATGTACTCGTCGGCAGTCTGCTTCGGCGGGATTTGCTCGGGCTCATTGTCGGCGACCTCCACCGTGAGAACTTCTCGGTCAATCACTTCTTCTTCAGCAGTTGGAGATGCTTCGGGTTGAGATTGCTCGGTCTGTTCCGCGGCGGCAGCCTCCTCTTCAGTCTCCTTCCTCGCCTCGGCAATTAGTCGGTTTTGCTCGGCCCTGGAGTATGCAAGCATGTACACCGGGATATAAGCAGCGGGCGGATTGACGAACATAGCGGAGTCCTAACCCAGACCAACTTTTTCCACGGCAGCTTCCACCGACCGAAAAAGATGTCTTTGGTCGCTGACTGGCGCTCGTCAGAGGTCTTCTCGCCGCTTAAATCTTGGTCTTCTGGCCCTCGCCTTTCTCCAAAGCTTCTTTGTTGGCGTCCTACGAAGTTTCGCCTCATTCGGCGATTCGCCACGCTTTTGTTCTTCTTCGGCAATCGCATCTCAAGAAGCTCGGCGCAAGACCTTTATCATCGGTCGTCGCCAGATAATTCTTTTGTGCGGCCTGCATGCAAGAGAAAGGTTGTAAGTATTTATGAAACCGAGCAAAAACCGAGCAAATAGTTGAAGAAAAAATTGAAAGCTTACCAGCACGATGGATTTGGCAGCCGAGCGTAAGACCTTTAGGTCGGATAGCTCATCGTGCTTCGTCATGTTTGGAAGGATCAACCCTTGGTCATGTTGAAACCAAGGGAGTAATCCTTGTCAGCGTAAATCGAATCTCTACGAGATCGGCCGTTGTCTACGAACTCGGGCGCCAGTAGGGGTGGCTGGGCTCTTTCCCTTGGACTTACTGGCCCGTGGTTGCTCGGCCTGGTCACCCTGCTCGGTGGAGGCGACCTCAGTCGAGTCTTCATCGATGAGGCTTTGCCCGGCCAGATCCTTCCTGGACCTTTTCTTTGGCCGGCCAGCCTGTTGCTCGCTGGCAAGGGCAAGAACAGCCTCTGTTTGACCGGCGGGGGTGGAGGATGTTCCCCCGGTTGCTTCTGGAGGTTGAGACTCGCCTTCCTCCCCGGTTATCATCGACTTGATGGCTCTGATTTTTACCATCCCCTGCTCGGCGGTCAAGGGAACCAATCTGATCGGGGGAAGAGTTGGATCGGGCTCTGGAGATGGAGCGCGCAGAAAATCAGTCACGCGACTTTTGCGCGGTGCCTGATAATGATATGTTTGCTCGAAGCCGAGCAGTGTTGAGGCTTCTCTCTCTTCCTCGGGGACACGGAGCAGAGCTCGGATTGCTTCGGGGTTGGCTTGGTGATAGTCCGCTGCCAAGTGTTTATCTGCAAGAAGAGACCAAGTGTTAGTCCGGCTAAACAAAATCATATTGAAATGCAGAAAGAAGATTGCGCGGTAGTCCGGGCTACTTACCAGCGCGGCCAAAGTCTTTCCTAATGTACCACCCCGGTATGGGTGCCTCGGTGTCCTCATAATTACCGGACACCCAGAGGAAGTCGTCGTCGTTGGCTTCTTTGTCTGGGTTGCCTTCGATGAGTTTTGCTCGGCCCTTCTTGACCTTGAGGTACCAGCAAAACCCACCTTTATTTTTACTAAGGCTGTATTGGTGAAAAATTTCTGCGAGGCCGAGATTGAGACCGAGCCTTCGGTTCAGCTCGGCGACGCCATTTATTATCTTGTATGTGTTGGTGGAAACTTGGCTCGGGCAAAGCCTTGTCTGCCTCAAAAATTCGCAGAGCAAGGGCTGGACCGGGAAGCGGACGCCGCCCTCTACTATGGAAACAACCGTGAAGGGGCACCGGTCTAAATCTCCCCACGGTGCGTCCATCTTTTTGCCGAGCTCTAAAACTACGTCATCCGGGATATTATAATCTCTACGGAATTCCGCGATTGCACCGGGCGAACTGACCTTAAACCGGTACTTCCCCATTATCTCGGTCTTATTTGCTATATGGTATCTCGGTCAAAAAATGTGTAGTGGCTGTTCGGACTTTGAGCTCCACCAACAATAATGCTGGATTGGACGGTCCTACTTGTTCTGCATATTGAAAAATAAGTCCAAGGGTTAGCACGGCATATATTGCGCGGCCTCTATTGGAAATAGCTCAGAAAGGTTCTAGGTGTTTGGCCGGGCTTCCACCTACCTCGGCCCATCAGGATGGCTGATTTAGCCTTCCTTTTTGGTGCTGGTTTCTACTCGATCTAGGAGTTTTTGATCGGTTCGGTTCTAATGGAGGTTTTAGCTCGGTCAAGCCCGGATCGAGGTATTGGCTTATGATTTCAGGCCTTTAGCCCGGTTAAACCATCCGCCGATCTAAGGTGTGTATAGCTCGGTTGTGACCTCAGTGCGAAGCCACAAACAGTTTTTGCTCGGTGTAAACCCTTCCATCGGATCTAAATGAGCGTTTTGCTCAGTTTTTCCCAGCATTCATTATGTTCATCCTATTCATCCTAAGTTCAAGGCTCACTCGTTGAAACTAAATGGAACGAGGGGCACGAAGGCCCCCCCTAATGCTCCAGTTACAATTTTGCCTAGGGTATATGAAGGAAATGCTAAGAGCAACGAAAGTATGAGCGAGAACAGTAGGGCTTCAAAATGGAAACAAAAAACGCAGTAAGGGGTTGTACAAACTTACCAAAAACGAAGGAGGGCCTCGAGAGCTTGAGCACAGCGTGAAAAATGGCAAGAACAAGCGAGTGAGAAAGCGACAGAGAGGGATGCAGAAGCTCTTGGAAGCTAGGGTTTGGAGTTCTAGAAGAAGATGGAGAGAATAAAAGGTGAAGGGACTAAGACCCTTCGTTGAGATACAAAAGGGAAGGAAAAAAGCCCAAGCATTTGCTTGATTTGGATCAGCAGCGTCTTGAGCAATTGTACAACCCAATGGCGTGATGACGCGTGTATCGAAAAACGCTGTCGATCCAAGACGTCTGACCTTTGATGGGACTGCAGAGCTATTGATCGGCTAATTGAGATAGCTCGGCGACAGAAGTGACCCTGATTGAGATAGCTCGGCGGTAGAAGCATCCCTAATTGAGATTGATCGGCGACTGAAATGGCCCCAATTGTGCTATAGAGCGGAGGTAGGCATTCCTTATTCAAGTCCGGCCTGGCGATGGTGCGACTCAACCTTAGCTCGGACACCGTAGTAAACCCAATCACGATAGCTCGGATGGGTTTAAGGGGCAATTGTGAGGGGAGATTTGCATTGGACTGTACGGCCGAGCAACGATGACGGCATACTTGACGGAGTGTACGGCGCCGAGCTAAACCTCACGACGGCGCGGCCATCAAACTGGCTTGCACGGTCGAGGAAATCAACCGGTCAGGCAGCAACTGGTGTTGCCAGGCTGCGGCCCGCACGAGGTGAACGGAACTCAAGGCTGTAGATGACGGTGCCGAGCTAGATGGTGCCCAGGCTACACTTGAGACGCGGTTTGCGCCGGTATGCGCCAAACCGGCCACGAGAGGAAGGCAGTGTCCGTGCGACCGAGGTGAATGATTGAACGGTTGGAGGCCGACATGCCTCGTGACCGATTGATCGACATAAATCGGTCATGAGTGGCTCGGCCGAGGTGGTCAGACCACGTGATCCCAAGGGACAGTGCGGTGTAATGTAGCCCGGTTGAGTTCGCGCAATGGATGTCTTCCGTCAAGTGATAGGCCGGTCGTGGTACCTCGGTCAAGGGTGCCACCTGGGCCAATGGTGTGAAAGAGAGGACAACTGCTCCACGAACGCCTCAATACCGTTAGGCAGTTCAGTGTGTGCTGGTGAAAGAACAGAACTTTTACACGCATAAGGCGATGAGAGGCACGCACTGCCACCTGTCCAGGGAAGGACAGCAGAGGTAGTGCGCGCACGACCTTGAAGCTGCATGGCCAGCCTAGAAATTGGAGGAGAGACGAAGGTTACAGGTATGCGAACTCACTCTCTCAAACACTCTCTCCTCATTGTCTTCTTCCTGGAATCTGACTTGATCGTCGGAGGGTCTTTTCCAAGACACCACGCCGGGCAAATTTCACCATTTTTGTGTTGCAGAGATAGACGCCGTTACCGGAAGCCTGACGTTCAAGATGTACGGAGAGCTAAGGATATTTCGCCCCCGTACACAATCCGAATCCAATTCATTTACAGATTTAAGATAAACTGCACGACCCAAATAAGGAGATAAAAGGAAAATTTGCCCAAAAAATAAACTAATCTTATAATTTGTCCAATCAACTCTTCATTAACAACTCAAGCCAACAGGACATAGATGCTTGATAACAACGTTGTTTCTTAATCCCCATTTACAATGCAAATGCTTGGCCCCCTCTCTCTCTCTCTCTCTCTATATATATATATATATATTTATAGATAATAAGAAGTAATTAACAGTAACCATTGCTCACTCACAATATTTGCTAAGAGAGCCTTCCAATGGCACCGGCAATTGAAGAAGAACATGTTGATTCTCTCTCATCCAACGGTTAGAAACTCTGCATCAAAAACTTCATTTGGTCGGACTTAGAATGGCCCCAAATCAACTACGACCACGACATCCCTCTCATAAGTCTCCAGGTATGGGACCCACTTAATTTTTTTATAAAAATGTTTACGTATAATTATGCATTTTTTTAATTTTTTTTTTAGAGTTTTAGAAATTGAATACAGTGGAATGATTAGAAAAATTAAAATTGGGGTCATTTTTTATAATTTCTTTTTTAAATCATATTAACTCTTTATTTTTTTTATATTTTAAAAAAAAAATTAAAAAATACACTTATTTAAATTATTTCAAATAATTCTAAAAATTCATATTAAAAAATAATAATAGGTCAAAAATTAGACTACTATAAGAGGAAAGAAAAAGTGATGACTAACAAGAAGTGGCCGAGATTGTCGCATCTCATGAGAAAACTACGGTACAAATTAACAAATATTAGGAGAAATTTCATTTCAATATAAATTTTTTAAAAAAAAATTATTAAAAAAAAATAATAAACTTTATACACATTAATAATTAAAATTATAAATATTTTCATAATTTTGTAATAATTTTTTGGTACTTCCACATATAAGTAATTTCCCCTCAATATTATAGGAAAAACTATTTGTAGGTGGGAAAAAATAAAAAAAAATTACAAACTTATGAGGATGTAAGTGTGTTTGTGGTGAGTATAAATGAAAGGTTATGGGATGTGTCGATAATTGTTTTTTTCCTTCCTTCCCTTACCTGTATATAGTTCCCCTTTATTATAAACTTTATTTTTACTTCAAATGTGACAACTCATTTGACTTTATAGACGAAAGGAAAAATTACCACAATACACGCCCCCAAGGAAACATATGATATGTAATTAAATTCAGTTGCTCGGGTCATAACTAATACAATTAAAAGGATGATAAAACATTATGTTAAACAAATAATTAGATCAAACTAAATATTAATCATTCATTTTAATCACTATTTCCACACTAAAATTACACATTTAATCCCAACAACGTACGATATTAAAAAAGAAATTTAACATAATAATAAAACAATCAGTTAATTTAACTATGTATTAGGGCGTGAACCCACCAAATGGGTGTGCTTAAAATATAAATTTTAATTTTGAATTCATAACATATTTTTTATGTTATTTAAGTGATAAAAGTATTCTTTAGTGAGTTAAGTGAATGATATTAGGTTCAAGTCTTGTATCTTTCTTTTAATTATTATTTTTTATTTTTTTGAATAAATTGACACTTGACGCAAAAAGAAAAGGTCAATTGACAAAAGAAGAGAAGGAAGTTCATGAACACTAAGGTGTTCACCTCTAATAATAGTATAGATAGATATAGATAGTATAGATAAAATCATCATTTTCACATTAGAAAATGCTTATTTAATTCCCGAAATAAAGTTTAACAGTATGAAAGTATTAAATTGTGTGAAATTATATTGATCAATGGAATTAAAATTAGGATTTAAAAGAGTCATCCCAAACAATTAGATTTAACTGTTACGCGAGCCTTCAAAATTTCAGTTTTTTTTTTTTTTTTTTTATCTTCTGGAATTTCGTATTCAGTGTAGTTCTTATTTGAAAAATCTCAGCAAGAAAAATTTGAAAATATAAATTTTATGAAAAACAGATGTTAAGAACTGAAGTTATAACATTTTAAAATTGAAATAAAAAAACATACAACGACCAAAAGGGTAAAACAGTAACTAAAAAAAATATTGAAAGAACTTGCATCCTTACTGCTCCCAAAGTCCAAAAGCGCGTTGTTCAAAGGAAAAAAAAAAAAAAAAAGGGTCTAAAAGCGCGTCTTCATTGATAAAGAACAATCACACCAATAAAGAAAAATCACAGAAAGATAGCCTATACAAAATAATGTGGTTAATTAATATTTCGAAATAAAAGCAATTCCTATCTTTGAAATCTTCAAAGTCTTTGCCATGGGATTGACTAATAAATACTGCTCCTATAAAATTTAGCCAAATTGACGAAAAACACTACAAAACATACAAAATAAACCTCATGTTGTAACACACCTTGCTTGCAGTCACAGCACCATCTTCAATGGCTTCTTATCCTATCTCTAACCTCTTCCTCCTCCTCCTCTCTCTTTTGCCTTTTCTACCTATTTTTTCTGCTTCCAACGTAACTCTGGGCTCATCACTGTCCGCCAATGGTAACAACTCTTCATGGATTTCACCTTCTGTGGATTTTGCTTTCGGATTCTACCAACTCAACAACACAAACACCTTCTTGCTTGCAATATGGTATGCCAACATACCCGACAAAACCATCGTCTGGCACGCAAACACAACTAATCCAGTGCAAGCAGGTTCCAAGGTTGAGCTTACCGCCAGTGGCCTCACACTAAATGATCCCAATGGCCAAACAATATGGACGTCACAACCTAACGGCACTGTATCATATGGTACGATGCTCGACACGGGTAACTTTGTGCTTTCAGATACTAAATCTAATTTTGTATGGGAAAGTTTTAGTTATCCTACAGACACCATCTTGCCAACCCAAATTTTGCCACTAGGTGGCATGTTGTATTCTAAGTTTTCTGAAACCAACTACTCAAAAGGAAGGTTTGAGCTCCATTTCACTAATGGAGGAGATCTTGAGCTCAATCCTGTCGCTTGGCCCAGCGAATTGCTTTATGCGCGTTATTACAGTAGTGGAACGGCTAATTCCAACTCTTCTGAATCTGGGTTTCAACTGGTTTTCAGTCAATCAGCCGATATTTATGTCGTGAAAGGGAATGGAGGGGTTGTCCAACTCTCATCATGGCAGAACATCGTTCAAAACCCAAACAACTACTATCACGCAACGTTGGATTTTGATGGTGTTTTCAGGGAATATACTTATGCGAAGACTTCTGTTGGTGCCCAGAGCTGGTCAATTGTTCGATACATCCCTGACAATATATGTATGGCACTGATAAACGAGCAAGTAGGCAGCGGTGCCTGTGGGTTCAATAGCTACTGCAGAGCAAACGGTGGCACTCCTAGTTGTCAATGCCCACCCGGGTATTCATTCATGGATCCAAACAACAATTTTGGAGGCTGCAAACCAAATTTCCCTCAAGGTTGCGGAGTAGACGACGGTACGAAAAAACCAGAAAACGTGTATGACTTGGTCGAGATTCAAGGCGTGAATTGGCCATTTGGAGATTATGAGAGTTTGGGACCTTATAATCAAACTCAGTGTGAACAGGCTTGTTTGAACGATTGTTTGTGTGATGTTGCCATATTTAGCGGTACAATATGTTGGAAAAAGAAACTACCGCTATTTAATGGGAGAATGGAAACTGGACTAGCTATTATCAAAGTAAGGAAAGGCAGTGTTCCGCCTTCGGGAAATTCTAGTTTTCCGATTTCCAACTCAAAGAAAGACAAGCAAATTCTCTTGTGGAGCTCCGGGTTTGTGAACGTTCTATTACTAGTCGTAATTCCCCTAATGTTTTTCTCAATTCGATGGAAAAGATCAAGAAAGGCCGAACATGATTCAAGTGTTCCCGAAACAAATTTGCGTCTTTTCACTTTCGAAGAGCTGAAGGAAGCGACAGAAGGGTTCAAGGATGAATTAGGGAGCGGTTCTTTCGGGATTGTTTACAAAGGTGTGTTGAAATTTGGTTCAAAGAAACAAGTTGCGGTCAAGAAGTTGGACAAGTCAACACAAGAAGGAGAGAGGGAATTCAAAGCCGAAGTGAGTGCAATTGGGAAAACCCATCACAAGAATCTGGTCCAACTGTTCGGATATTGTCAAGAGGGGCCTCACAGGCTTCTAGTGTACGAGTTCATGAGCAATGGAAGTTTAGCAAATTTCCTCTTCGGCCTTCCAAGACCTGATTGGTATCAAAGGACTCAGATGGCTCTAGGGATTGCAAGAGGACTAGTTTACTTGCATGAAGACTGTAATGCCCCGATCATCCACTGCGATATAAAGCCTCAAAACATACTAATTGACCAAAATTTCACAGCACGAATTTCTGACTTTGGATTGGCAAAATCATTATTGCTCAACCAAACTCGAATTCATACTGGGATAAGGGGAACTCGAGGATACGTGGCTCCAGAATGGTTCAAGAACGTACCTGTGACGGTTAAAGTAGATGTCTACAGTTTCGGTGTCATGTTGCTAGAGATCATTTGTTGTAGAAAGAGTGTGGCAAAGGAGTTTGGGGAAGAAGAAAAAGCAATACTCACAGATTGGGCTTATGACTGCTATATGAATGGGAGACTTGACATTTTGGTGGACAATGATCAGGCTGCCATCGAAGATAAGGTGACCCTGGGCCGGTGGATCTTGACAGCATTCTGTTGTATAGAAGAGGATCCTTCAAAAAGGCCTACAATGAAGATGGTAACACAAATGTTAGAGGGATATGTTGATGTCCCTATTCCCACTAGCACTTCTTTCAGCTATTCATCTTCATGAAACACGAAGATAGGCCGATCTAGATAAGTCTCTTTTTTTAATTTTCTTTTTGTTGTTTTAGTTGATAATATGTGAAAATATTGTTCCAAGAATAATTGTAAGGGATGATATGTTTTACTTTCAGTAAACCTAATATCAGAATAACTGGCAGTGGCATCATTAAATAATTAATTCAACTCCAATTCATGATGAAAACCTTTTAGAAGAACAACGATGTTATGTATTAAGAAAAGTGTCCATATTCTAAAATGCATAGATGAGATTCATTTAGGATATAACTCATACCAGACAAAGTCTAAATCTAAACTACATATTCATATTATGAGTTCTGGGTACCTAATTTTTTGTTAAAAGAATTACATGCCCAATTTTTTTTTTTTTTTTTTCTAGATTTAGGCCCCGTTTGGGAATTTACCTTTTTAGCCAATTAGTCAAAAAGTTACTAAAAAGTCAAAAAGTCAACAACTCATACTAAAAAGTCAAAGATTCTCTTTTTTTTCTACTTTTTGCACATCTTTTCGTAATTAGCTAAAAAGTCATTCCAAACATACAAATTTTTTTTACCTACCTTTTTAGCCAAATAGCCAAAAAATTACTAAATTAGCCTGTTCCCAAACGAGGCCTTAGTATTCCATGTCTGAAACAGCTAGCCCATAGATTAAGGGATCGTTTGGCAATGATTTTTTTAGTTGGCTTTTTAACTTTTTTGACTTTTTTAGGCTGAAAGTTTTTTCTTTGTTTGGTTTTCTTGTTTGGCTTTTTTACTTTTTGACTTTGGAATGGTAAATTTTTTTTTGTCTTTTTGTGATTTTTTGACTTTCTTTTGTCGTTCTGTGATTTTTTAGTCCGAGGGAAACCAAACGAGCACTAAGAAAATGCTAATGGCCACAAGAAGACTGTACATATACATTGGCGTACAAGCTTGTCGATCACGTGATAACCTGTTACCGTGCAGGACTTGTTTCATATCATGGAGTAGTTTGATTTCTGAAAATCTGAAGCAGTTAAGTAGAATTAGGAGTGTTGAATAAGTTTTTGATTTAGTTGGAGTCTTCCTATTTTTATGGCAATTACTATTGTATGAGTTTTATTTAAGAAATGGAATGAATAAAGAAGAATAAAGAAAGGCATCTAGGAATGGCAACGGGGCGGGGCGGGGCGGGCCGGGGATCACACTCCCCCGTCCCCGATCCTTGATGGTCGAATTTCCCCTAGCTCCGATTCCCGACGGGGAACCTATCACCCGCCTCTGCCCCTTAACAGGGACCAGGTTTCCCCGACCCCGAACACTCCTTGGCCAAAAAAAAACTTCAAAAAATACAACAATTCATCATCAACAACAACATCATCATCATCATCATCAAGAACAACAAATGTATAAATCAGATTAAATTGAAAACAGATCTGAAATTTTTTTGGGTCTATATAATAATGAAAACAGATCTGAAATTTGTGTATAATGAGACAGATCTGAAACAGATCTAAAAAAAAAAAAAAGATCTGATCGGTGACATCGAGAAGAGAAAGAGTGGATGAGAGACAAGAGGGAGTAGATGAAGGGAGTGGATGAGAGACGCGGTGGTGGTGGTGGTGGTATGAGCTGGATGGCAGTAGTGGTCGGCGACGTCGAGAAGAAAGAGAGTGGATGAAAGACGCAGTGGTGGTTATAGCGATCCCGGTTTCCCTTTCTTTAATTGTTGTATCCGGACTTAGGTTCCGTGGAGTTGGTTGTTGTGTATATCTTGTTTACATCCTTTACTCTTTGTGTTTGAGTCTTGGGCTGTGTTGGGCAGGTTTGAAACAAGTTGGTTGAGCTTAGAAACCAAAAGTAGTTGCCCAGAAATTAGCCTTCACGCTCGAGCGGAGATTTTGACGCTCGAGCGGGCCTTTGTTGTGCTTATCCGCTCGAGCGGGAAAATCCATCTCCTAGTATTTCCTCTGCAGTGTTGGACGCTCGAGCGGAAGTTTTGACGCTCAAGCGGGAGTTTGTATGTGACGCTTGAGCGGGGACCTGGTTCAACAAAAGTTCTGGGAGCGTGTATCCGACGTTTGAGCGGGGGTTTGGACGCTCGAGCGTGAGTCTGTGAGTAACGCTCGAGCGGGGGTTTCCACGCTCGAGTGGGCCGATTTTTATAACAACTTCGGGATTCCATTTTTGAATCATTTTTCAACATCCTTTCTCTCTCTTACTTTTCCGAAAAAGCCATTTGAGAGCTTCTCTCACCAAAACTCAACTTCTCTCTAAGTATTGATCTAGTAGGAGTGATTTCCTCACCTTGGGCCTTTGTAAATGTTGTGTTGATTGTCGAGGGCTATCTTTTGATCCGAAAATTTTGGGATTTGGAGCATCTTCAATTTCTTAATCTTCTTCCCTTGGGCTCCGAATTTGAGGTAGGGATTCCTACTCACTCTTATGGGTTTTGCCCTAAATTTTGAGCTTGTTGTTTAAGTGGTTGGTTTTGGGACTTAGGGTTTCGAAAGATATAAAAGAGGGTTTTGTTATTTTGATTCTTAAATATGTAATTTGGGTTTCAAAATTATGTTATTATTGTTGTTAGTTGATATTTGAACCATTAGGTTAATATTGAGAGATGGGGTAGAAAGCCCTAATTTATTTATAAATTAATTAGTGTAATTAATTTGGGAAAGTTATGGATTTGTGAAATTGAGTTGAATATAATGATAGTGTTTCATTATAAGTTGGAATAGTGGAGTCGGATTAATAAATCGTTCACTTTTAAAAATGCGGATGTTTTATTTGTTGGTACTTTTATTATCTGTTTAGAAATAATTGCTTTGAGCTACCGGTGGAGGGTAGTTTTGATTGTTGTAGACAATGCATGATGATTAGACAAACTAAAACTAATCAATTGGATGTGTCATAGAATATGATAGTTGAAAGAATACATTGGGTCCCAATCGAGCCAGGTTCAAATTGCCATCCCTAAAGACATCTGATTTCGTATCTACACCTGTGTGTGTAAAACCGGAAGACTTGGGTTTCCTCAAAGCAACCCAATTTTACTCTGTTGAATTCAAAATAGGTAAAACTAAGAGTGGCCTAGCTTACTATAACCTTGTGAAATAGACAAAAATTCAGCTCTGTTACGTGCACAGAATTCTATCAGAAACATACACAAATTATAGATAAAATATATATGTCTAAATTTTTTTTATCTACTCATATACATTTTGTGTTTAGTTCAGTAATGTTTCTATATTCTCAGACTTATTTAACAAACATTTTGCTTCACACAAATTGTTTAGTAATATTGTAGCGTCTCCTCCCTTCCGATGTAACCAAAATATATATATATATATATATATACAATAGCGTCTCCTTTAAAATTTCAAATCCAGCACTCCTTGCAAGTTCTTCCACATATTCTTTAGAATTTCATTGTCACATCAAAGCAGCTTTGGTCAAGCGTTTGGAGGTAGCAACGTAATTTAATGAGTTTTATTGCCTCAATAAATGATATGATAGGACCTCTAATGCTATTATTTTGTTTTGTGAACATCATATTTGCAATATTAAATCAACGTTGCCAACCTTTTAAGCCATTGATGACCTTAACCCAATATGTTTTGGGTAAATATCAACTCAGTGAGACTGATAAAAATATGAATTTTTTTTTTTTTTTTTGTAAAAGTCCTTGTATAGACTTGCACCAAACCCCGACTTGTTTCCGAAATTTTCATGAATTTTATATTCTTTCTTACTGTTTCACTTATTTGACATTTTCTTTTCTATTTTTTTGTTTTGTTTAGTTTTGTTTTTTGTTTTTTGTTTTTTTGTTTTTGTTTTTTGTTTTTTTTTTTTTTTTGTGTTATTATAGAAGAATAAGCACAAGTTAGAGAAGAAAAGGCTAGCACCAACAATAACACTTTTTTTTTTATCATAATCGTAATTTACAATATCCTCCTATTAGTTTATCATTTTGACAAAAAAATGTGATCTACAAATAAAAAATTTATACAAAATCTCATACCAAAATGATGTATCAATAGAAATCTTAAAAATATAAGTTGCATTACAGGACTTCTGTTTTCAAAGTGGTAAGATCCAAAGAATGCCACACGATTCTTAATTCAAAATTTGCCCTGTTTGGGATGTTGTTTATTTTATTTTATTTTATTTTATTGTTACTAAAATAGTCAATAAAAATTAAAAAAACTAAAATAACAAATAAGATAAAATGTCATATCTTATCCATCAATCAATTACTCACTTTTTTCCTCACAAGCATTTATTCAACTACAACTAAAAAATAGCCAAATCATTCCAAACACTTTTTTTTTTTTTTTTTTTTCTATCTCATAAAATAGCTAAACAACAATGTACATCCTCCTAATTTATCACTCTTAAATGACTCATAATGATGTGACATTAATGTTTGACAAATCAAAATTTGAAACTTGTCAGACAATGATAGTTTTTAGGAATGATAAATTAGGTGTCTCAAATATTTTTCATAACCAAAAAAGTTAAAAAACCAATTAAAATAGCCAAGTTCCCGAATGGGCCCTTTATACAATTATTATTATTTTTTTTTTTTACAACATTCTTTTGAAAATAATTCTACGATAAGGGTTGTTTGGTACAGTTTCTCTCTAAATTATTTAGTCCTTTTTTTTTTTTTACTATTTGATACAATTTTTGCTTAGAATGTATTTATTCAAAATAATTTAAATAAAATAAAATAAAATAATAAATATTTTTAACTTTTATTTTTTAATTATTAATTATTAATTTCCAAAAAATTGCACCCGTTCATACATGGGAGAAGTCCATTGCTTCAAGAACATCAACGGTGGTAACAATTTGGGAAAACTACAATACATTAGGGGGGAGAAAAAAAAAATTACAAAAATATATGAGGTGTAAATAATTTTGTGATAGGATACAAGTGAAATGTTATGGAATTACAAGTGTTGACATTTCAAACTTTTTCAATGCCAACACAACTAACACTATTTTGGAAAGTCACAATTTTAAATTAAAAAATTTAAAGTCATTATAAAAAAAAATATTAGTTTTTTTTTATACGTATTTTTGTAAAAAATTTAAAAAATCACTTAAAAGCACAATTCTCAAAACAACTCTAAAAATGTTTGGAAACTAAATATTTTAGTTAAAAAATCAAAAAATATTACATATTATCAAATTAGTTTTTCTATTTTTTTATACCTTTTTTCATAATTTTTTTTTTAAAATTACTCAGAAAATCAATTCCCAAACGAGTTGTGAAAAAGATATTAAAAAAGAAGACTTTTTTCTCAATAAAAAATTATTTACAATATAAATAAAATTTTATCTTGACAATCAAAATGGAACAATTATGGCAATCCAACACTGCGTTTCTTATAATGGGAAAGAAACAATTAACTCAACAAGAAATTAATGATACAAACAAACAAACAAACAAATAAAAAAAATCATAATATGGAAGGGATTATTCATCCCTGCACTAGACCCTTTGACCTTTTAAATAGAAATGCATGAATAGGGTTTTTTTTTTTTTTTGATATTTTTTAATCAAGAAATAAATATTCATTGCAAAATCAATAAAAGATTAGATCAATCTAATATAGCGGTATCATAAGATCTCTCAAAAAGAGATTAACAACCTCCATAGAAGGAAAGATCCAAGTCTCCACAGAGGAGAAAAGACTCACGAGGGAGGGAAACAAATCTCCACATAAGAAGGATTATTACATTAACAAATTAAAAATTAAAATAGCAAATATAAAAAAATCAAATTCAAGTCGCCACTAAACTCATTCAAAACCTCACTGCTCTGCAGCCTTTAACTTCGAATCGGAAGACCCCACCTCTGTTGGTCAAGATAGAACATTAAGATTGATATAGTCGCTTAGCGTGAAACAAACGCATTATCCAACGTCGGCCTTCAGATTGTAAAAAGATCTAAAACCAGATCTTAAAGTTTTGGGCTCGAGAGTGGATAAGGTAAGGTGGTGATGATTGGATTAGTGAAACAAACATCAGATTTGAATTAAGTACCAGAACTAAAGGAGAACCGAAGAGAAGAAGAGAGAGAAGAGATGAGAGGGAGATCGGAGAGGTAGAGGAACCACCACAATCTCCCTCTCCCCTTACAAGAAAATCTAGAAAGAAAAGAGAGAGAGTTTAGGATTTAGGGATAGACAGAAACATTGGATAGTGACTATGTATGGATAATTAAAAGAAGACATGTTAAACTAATATATTTGTTGCTACTTAGACCATGGGTATATTTTTAAATCTTTTGGACTATTAGATCCAAGTTCTAATCTCTTTGGGCAAAAGGACACAATTTGTCTAAAAGAACACTATATGTTGAAATCAACTTATCTATCTATCTCTTGAAATTACCTAATTTGTCTATCTATTGAAATTTACCAAGTCTTTTTCCTATATGTTAAAATTAGGAGTGAGCATGGTCCGGATTGGTCATGATTGGTCCGGATTGGGATAAAATCAAGACCAATCCGTTATCTACGGTTCCTGAAAAATTAGAACCAATTCTATCCGTTTAAATCGTGGAACCAATCCAAACTAATCCATTTAAACACAGATTGGATCGGTTTATGACTACGGATTCACATAATTACATAACAAAAAAAAAATGTAGAATATTTTAATTTCATAAAAATATAAACATAGCATCATATTTGTGACAACCCTCATCTCTAATTACAGCTAAACTGTGACTGAATATGATAAGTAACTTATTAGGACGAAATCCTAAACTGATTGCATGAGTATGTTGCTTGATTGCATTTCTATCTGTTTATCAATTGATTGATCTGTTCATGTTTTAAGTTTTGAACTGCAAATTGAAGGCCTTATCGGCGGTCGAATCTAAAATTGATTAATATTTTATGCTAATTAAGATTTATGTGATTTTATGGTAGATTTAATTGAAATTTGATTTGGTATGATTAAATTAGATTAAATAATGTTAAATTGCATTAGTTCAAGTTATTTACCAAATTACCATTGAGTGGGCCACTTTGTTATTATATGTTTGGAGTCTTGTTCATATTTGTTGCACCATTTCTCCATCTCCTAAAGCAAAACGTGAGAGAGAGAGAGAGAGAGAGAGAGAGAATTGGGAGAACATTGGTTTCATTGAGAATTTAGCTTGGAGACTTAGAAGAATTAAAGGGAATTTGCATATTTGAGCTTCCACATCTAGAATTCAAGACCTAAGGTAGAGATTTCATCATCTCATTGTGAATTTGAGTTGTATCTTGCATGGTTCATGGTAATTTAGAGTTTAAAGTCAAGAATTGGCTTAAGGAGTTGATTTGAGAGTGAATTCATGCATGCATGTACACATTCTTGAGTTTTGAGGCCTTTTCCATGAAATTTGCTACATGCATATTCATATTTTAATTATACTTCAAGAATTCATCATGTTTTTGGAAGGATTAAGTTATTTGACCATGTATTTGAAGCTTTGAATTTAATTGAATACATGCATGTTGTGTTTGAGCTTTGTTCTTGAAGTTTATTTGAAAATGGTGTTCAATTGACTCATCATTGGGCTTTGATTTCTCAAATTGATCTTCAAAACATGTTATATTATGGGTTTAAAGTGTTTTTCCAGAAAATTGGCCCAAAAGGATCGAACTTGAGGCTTTTAAAGTTGAGTTTTGTGCTTGGGGATGAATCTAGAAATTCCAGATTTTGGACCCACGCTCGAGCGTACCCTCTGAGTCGTGCACTTCCGCTTGAGCGTGGAAAGTTGCGCTCGAGCGTGAAATGCATGTACCCAGAAGTTCTTGTGTTTTGCAGTCCGCTCGAGTGAGAAAGTTTACGCTCAAGCGAGTACCTGAGTCTCACGCTCGAGTGGAGGTCGAGCGTCTATTGCATGCATCCAGTACTTTTCATGAAGTTTACAGTCCGCTCAAGCGAAGAAAATCACGCTCGAGCAGAGATCCTTTGTCTGCATGTCCGTTCGAGCGTAGAAAGCTACGCTCGAGCGAGACCTCTGTTTTCTGAAAATTTTGAAAAGTGTTTTAAAGTACATCTTTGCATCCTCATTTCATCCTAGGAATTCCTAGGCCATGTTTAAGGCATCTTAATGAGGATATTGATGTAGAACTTGTAATAACCCTCACCACTGTTTACCGAATGACCACCGACATCGTTAAACCGAGATCGATTATGATTGATAAATCAAGTAATCGAAATCAATTTTGGACATCAAATCAAACCGATTGATCGAGTATATGTTAGCTAAATTGTATTTTATCTGTTTGCTTGCCAAATTATCTGTTCATGTCTTTGTGTTTAAATTGCTAATTGAAGGCCTTATCGGCGGTCGAACCTGAAATTGATTGATGATTTAGGATCATGAGAATTTATGTGATTTTATGGTATATTTATTGAAAAAGTGATTTGGTATGATTAAATTAGATTAAAATAAGCCAATTACAAAAGTTAGCTTAATTACCATATTGCCATTGTGAGTGGGCCTTTGTTTATTAAAATATTGAGCCTTAATACATGTAAACACAACATTTGATCAGCTCCTTCCTTACCACAACCGACCATAGAGAGACGATAGAGAGTTAGAGTAAGTTCATCTTGAATTGCTTGGAGACTTGAAGGATTGAATGTGTAAATTGGCAAATTGAACCTCTAGACTTGTATTTGAGGACCTAGGTAAGGAATTCAACCCCTCACTGTTGTCTTTAAGTTGATTCTTGCATGATTCATGTCAAATTGTAGAGCTAAGGCATGATTTAGTTCTAGCATGTTGAATTGGATCTCATTCCATGCATGCATGTGTATATTGAAGAGTTTGAGTTGTTTTTCATGGCAAAAGGTTACATGCATGCTCATATTTATGTTTAAGACCATGATTTCATCTTATTTTGAAAAGAATGAGCTCATTAGAGCATGTATTGAAGCTTTGAATTGATTTAAAACTCATGCATGTCATGTTTGGATCATATTCATGAAATTAGGTTTGAAAATGGATTTAATTGAAACACCATTGGGCTTTGATTTATCAAATTGATCTTTGAAATATGTGATATTATGAATTTTGAAGTGTTTTCCAGAAAATTAGCCCAAGAGGATCGAATTTGATGCATTTAAACTTGATTTGAGCTTAGAAGTTCAAATCTGGAAATTCCAGATTTTGGACTCTCACTCGAAAAGGAAAAATGCTCCGTGAGCCAATTCGTGCTCCAAGATTGCAGTACCGCCGAGGTAGTTGGCGCCGGCGGGCCTTGTGTCTTGCGCTCGAGCGGCTATCGAGCGCCCAATCAAGCGTGATTTTTGAGCATCCAGCACTTTTGACTGTTTGCATGTCCGCTCAAGCGTGGGAAGTGACGCTCGAGCGGGGACTGTTGTCTGCATGTCCGCTTGAGCGGAGTAACCTACACTCGAGCGGGACCTCTGTTTTCAAAATTCTAAAATGTTTTCTGAGTGCATCTTTACATCCTCTTTCCATCCTAGGCATTCCTAGGGCATATTTTAGACATCTTAATGAGGATATAGATGTAGAACACACCGAGGCAAATTAGGGATTAAGTTATTATCTTCCCCAACTGTATAGCTTAGTGTGTGTTCAACCTGTGTACTGTGTAGGGTTGGTATCGAGGGGACGCTCTAGCTTCAGCCCGTAACTCGTGAGTAACAATTGTAAAGATATGTTCAAAAATGATTATCTTCTGAACAATGGAATTGTACTGTTTTCTGAAATGCTACTGTTAATTTAATGAATGTATGTCCTATATTCTCGAATCAGACAGGCATCCTTAGCAACCATCATTATCGATCTTTGTCACATAGAGATCTCTGTCGGTTCCCTTGTTGGAACCACCACTGTTTACTGATTGATGGCCATCATTTAGTGTTCGGTCTTTTAAGACCTACTGTTTACTGTACTGTTATTCTAATAGATGTACCACATATGACTGAATGACTGATATACTGAATCAATGAACTGTTTTCATTACTGTAAGGACATTCATTCTTAACCTCTTTACACATTATGTTATTCACTGGGCTTTAGCTCATTGCTCATATATATATGTAGGTGTACAGGCACCGAACCAATGCTAGAAGCGTCGGGGTAAACTCCAGTTTTGTCAAGCCAACCACTGTGCCTCACTGCGAGGTTTTGAGCCTGCCAAGCTATGGCTTAAGGGTGTTTTATTTTTCCCCCGTCTGTCTCTAAAACTGCTTGTAATAATCAGATAGACCGTGATCAGATTTAGAGGATTAAGTCCCTGTTTTGAATGATTGTATATATGTACATACTGGTTTGTCACCAATTGCATATATGTATGAAAAATCTTTTTTGCATATAGACTGTCACAGCTCATTGGACATTGTTTATTTACTGTTTTCGCTTTCACCATGCCCCTGTGCTCTGTTTTACTGTATTACTGTTAAGTAGGCCTTTGGTAATCTCGGATTATTGGCCAGTTACTGGATTACCACGAGTTATACCACACACACGTGTTCAAAAGAGCTATAGGGTGTCCTAGAAAAGCAATTAGGGCATCGTATGAGCATGATAAGTGTGTGGTTATGACATGACTGAATATATGCTAATGTGTTAACCTGTTTAAACAAATGACTGCCTATGTTGATAACTGGTAAAACTGTTTAGAGTGTAATGGATAATACAAGAACTGCAAATGAATCTGAATCCTCATCCTCTGAGGCAAGAATGGCAAGACTGGAAAGAATGATGGAACTGATCATTGAAAGACTAGATCGATAACAGAACCAACAGCCCCCACCTCCTCCTCCGGTACAACCAGAACAGAATGTGAATGTTAATGATGGGGACATAATTGCTCTTACCCAAAAGTTCAGCAAACTGAAACTGCCATTCTTTCAGGGAGGCCTTGAACCGTTAAAAGCTGAAGCATGGGTTTTGGAGACTAAAAAATTGTTTGAAGTGTTTCCGTGCTCGGAAGCAAATAAAGTACTGTTAGCTACCTTCACCTTGCAAGAAGAGGCCAGAAGGTGGTGGATGCTGGTCCGTGACACCAACACTGTAGTGACTTGGGCTCAATTTAAGGGGTCCTTCTTTGAAAAGTATTTCCCCCAGCGTGTCAGGGACAGGAAAGTGACTGAATTTGAACAGTTGAGACAGGGTACACTGTCCGTTGCTGAATATGAAACAAAGTTCACCGAGCTTGCTAGATATGCACCACACATGGTGGACACTGATTATAAGAAGGCCAGAAAGTTTGAAGGCGGCCTAAATGTTGCAATACTCGACAGAATAAGTGTTTTGAAATTACCGACTTATGTGAATGTTCTTGACCGAGCCTTGATGGCTGAAACGAACATCGAAGCACTGAAAACTGAAACACCAGTGTCTAAATGGCGTGGTAAAAGGCAGAATTTTAAGTTCAAGAAAGGAAAGAACAACCCGCTGAACAAAAAGCAAAATACAGGGTCAACGACTACTTCTAGTCAAGGGAACCGTTCCTTTCCGCCCTGTTCTGAATGTGGTAAGAACCATAAGGGAGTTTGTTATAAAATTTCTGGTACTTGTTACAGGTGTGGTAAGGTGGGCCACCTGGTTAAAGATTGCCCTTCCACTATTCCGGGCAATAGTAAAGCTGCACCAAGCGCAGCAGCATCAACTGTAGCACCAAAACCGAACCCCAAAGCTATCGGGAAAAAGCCTATGAAGCAGGGCCGAGTGTTCGCCCTAGTACTGGGAGATGTACAAAATACTGAGACCGTTATGTCAGATATCCTCTCTATTTGTACTCAAAATGCATATGTACTGATTGATTCGGGGTCTACACATTCAAATGTATCGCATGCTTTTTCACGAAAATTGAATAGACCCTTAGAACCCATGAATTATCTGTTAACTGTATCATTACCTATTAGGGGATCCATGACATGTGTTTATATGTACCCTGCATGTGAAATCATTGTTGGGGATATGCATTTGTTTATTGATTTACTGCCATTGAGCATTGATCATTTTGATGTAATATTGGGGATGGACTGGTTACAAAAATATCATGCTACCATTGACTGTGTGACAAAGCAAGTTGTTTTCCGTCCACCTAGTTTACCCGAATTTGTGTTTAATGGGGTTGGAGTAGTACCTTCTCCGTATTTGATTTCATCTGTGAAAGCCGTTAAATTGATTAGAAAGGGGTGTAAAGGATATATGTGTTCTGTATTGACTGTATCTACTGGTGATAATATTAAAGCTGATGTGAACTGTATTCTGATAGTCAGAGAATTCCCAGATGTATTCCCAGATAATCTGCCATGGGATTTGATTGACAGGGAGATTGAACTCACCGTTGATGTGATTCCGGGTACCTAGCCAGTATCTAAAGCTCCTTACCGAATGGCTCCAACTGAACTGAAAGAACTGAAAGTGCAATTGTAGGAACTGTTAGACAAGAAGTTCATCAGGCCCAGTACTTCACCGTGGAGCGCACCTGTTTTGTTTGTGAAAAAGAAAGACGGTTCACTGAGACTGTGTATTGATTATCATGAACTGAACAAGGTAACTGTGAAAAATAAATACCAATTGCCTCGTATTGATGACTTATTTGATCAGTTACAGGGTGCTCAAGTGTTTTCTAAGATTGATCTCAGATCCGAATATCATCAGCTGAAAGTTAAACCAGAAGACATTGATAAAACTGCTATTCGAACGAGGTATGGACATTACGAATTTTTAGTTATGCCTTTCGGAGTTACCAATGCACCTGCTGCATTCATGGACCTCATGAACAGAATCTTTAAACCATACCTTGATGACTTTATTGTTGTATTCATTGATGACATATTGATTTACTCTAAAAGTATAGAAGAACACAAACATTATCTGATACTTGCCCTACAGACTCTAAGAGAATAGAAACTCTATGCTAAACTGTCTAAATGTGAATTTTGGCTTGATCATGTTATGTTTTTGGGGCATGTTGTTAGCAAAGATGGGATTTCCGTTGATCCGCAGAAAATTGAAGTTGTAGTAAACTGGCCTAGACCAACAAATGTGACAGAAGTTCGAAGCTTTTTGGGTTTGGCTGGATATTACAGAAGATTTGTCAAAGATTTCTCCAAAATTGCCTTACCATTGACTCAACTGACACAAAAAGGGATATCATTTGACTGGACTGACCAAAGGGAATCAGCATTTCAAGAGTTGAAAACTCAACTTGTGATTGCACCTGTTCTTACCTTACCTTCAGGTACGGATGGTTTTACCATTTATAGTGATGCTTCTCATAAGGGTTTGGGATGTGTTTTAATGCAGAATGGGAGAGTAATTGCCTATGCTTCCCGACAATTGAGGCCGCATGAAAAGATTACCCGACCCATGACTTGGAACTTGCCGCAGTGGTATTTGCCTTGAAAATCTGGCGTCACTATCTGTATGGGGCAACATATGAAGTATATACCGACCACAAGAGTCTAAAGTATTTCTTCACCCAGAAAGAACTGAACATGAGACAGCGGAGATGGTTAGAACTGATTAAAGACTATGACCTACAGATTCTGTACCATCCGGGAAAAGCCAACACTGTTGCCGATGCCTTGAGTCGGAAATCGATCGAAAACTTAGCTTGTTTGCTCACCGGACAGAAAGAGTTTCTTTGTGACCTTGAAAGATCTGAAATTGAAATTGTTTTGAGAGAACAAGGTGGAACAATAGCTGCTATTTCTGCTCAACCAGCACTGATTGAAGAAATTAAAGAGAAACAGCAACAGGATGACTTCTTGAGGAAGATTATCGAAGAAAGGGAATCTAAACCAAGATCGGGTTTCAAATTTGGAAATAATGTACTGAAATTTCAAGAAAGACTGTGTGTACCGAATGATACTGAATTGAAAAGAAGAGTTTTGCAAGAGGGACACAATTCGAAATTTTCTATTCATCCGGGGAATACAAAAATGTATCAAGACCTGAAACTGAATTTCTGGTGGCCGGGAATGAAGAAAGAAATGGCTGGTTTTGTATGAAAATGCCTTCATTGCCAACAAGTCAAAACCGAACATCAACAACCCGCAGGCTTACTGCAACCCTTACTGATACCGGAGTGGAAATGAGAATATATTACTATGGATTTTATCGTAGGATTGCCTCGCTCCAGTAAAGGTATGGACTCGATCTGGGTTATTGTTGATAGACTGACTAAATCTGCTCACTTCTTACCTATTAAGACAATTTATAATGCGGACAAATTGGCTATACTCTATATTAATGAAATTGTTAGACTGCATGGAGTGCCTGTGTCCATTGTTTCTGACAGGGATTCGAAGTTTACATTAAGATTTTGGCAAAGCTTACAGACTGCATTGGGTACTGAACTGAGACTGAGTAGTGCCTATCATCCTCAGACAGATGGTCAGTCAGAAAGGACCATCCAAACTCTGGAGGATTTGCTGAGAATGTGTGTCCTTGATTTTCAGGGAAACTGGGAAAGCCATTTGCCATTAGCTGAGTTCGCCTACAACAACAGCTATCATTCAAGTATTGGTATGGCGTCTTTCGAGGCATTGTATGACAGAAAATGTAGATCTCCGATTTGCTGGGCAGAAGTTGGAGATAGGCCTTTGCTTGGGCCCGAGATTGTATATGAAACGACTGAGAAAGTAAAACTGATACAACAGAGACTGAAAACTGCGCAGAGTCGACAGAAAAGTTATGCAGATGTCAGAAGGCGAGACAGAGAATATGAAGTGGGTGATCATGTTTTTGTGAAAGTGACACCGATGAAAGGTCAGACTTGTTTTGGAGTCAAAGGCAAGTTAGCACCAAGATATGTCGAACCGTATGAGATTATTGAGAAAATCAATCCGGTGGCGTATCAAGTTGCACTTCCTCCTGAAATGGAGCATATGCATAACGTCTTCCACATTTCGATGTTGAGGGACTACCTTCGGGATCCTTTCCATGTGATAGAGCTTACCCGTGTAGTGCTAAGTGATGACTACACTTATGAAGAACGGCCTATCCAGATTGTGAACAAACGGATCAAGAAGTTGAGAAATAAAGAGATCCCGTTAGTGAAAGTTGACTGGCAAAACCATGGTGGCGTGTATGCCACTTGGGAAAGGGAAGATGACATGGCCAAGAGATATCCTGAACTGTTTCCACTGAATCATGTTTTCTTCTAGACTGAAGGTAACTCGAGTTTAGAGGGCTAAACTTTTTTTAAGGAGGGGAGACTATAATAACCCTCACCACTGTTTACCGAATGACCACTGATTACTATTAAACCGAGACTGATTATGATTGATAACTGAAGTAATCGAAATACTGAACTGACAGACTGAAATCTGAAACTGATTGACTGAGTATATGTTAGCTAAATTATATTCTATCTGTTTGCTTGCCAAATTATCTGTTTATGTCTTTGTGTTTAAATTGCTAATTGAAGGCCTTATCGGCGGCCGAACTGGAAATTGATTGATGATTTAGGATCATGAGAATTTATGTGATTTTATGGTATATTTATTGAAAAAGTGATTTGGTATGATTAAATTAGATTAAAATAAGCCAATTACAAAAGTTAGCTTAATTACCATATTGCCATTGTGAGTGGGCCTTTGTTTATTAAAATATTGAGCCTTAATACATGTAAACACAACATTTGATCAGCTCCTTCCTCACCACAATCGACCATAGAGAGACGATAGAGAGTTAGAGTGAGTTCATCTTGAATTGCTTGGAGACTTGAAGGATTGAATGTGTAAATTGGCAAATTGAACCTCTAGACTTGTATTTGAGGACCTAGGTAAGGAATTCAACCCCTCATTGTTGTCTTTAAGTTGATTCTTGCATGATTCATGTCAAATTGTAGAGCTAAGGCATGATTTAGTTCTAGCATGTTGAATTGGATCTCATTCCATGCATGCATGTGTATATTGAAGAGTTTGAGTTGTTTTTCATGGCAAAAGGTTACATGCATGCTCATATTTATGTTTAAGACCATGATTTCATCTTATTTTGAAAAGAATGAGCTCATTAGAGCATGTATTGAAGCTTTGAATTGATTTAAAACTCATGCATGTCATGTTTGGATCATATTCATGAAATTAGGTTTGAAAATGGATTTAATTGAAACACCATTGGGCTTTGATTTATCAAATTGATCTTTGAAATATGTGATATTATGAATTTTGAAGTGTTTTCCAGAAAATTAGCCCAAGAGGATCGAATTTGATGCATTTAAACTTGATTTGAGCTTGGAAGTTCAAATCTAGAAATTCCAGATTTTGGACTCTCACTTGAGCGGGGAAAGTGGCGCGGCGAAATTTCGTGCTCGATGCCATCAGTATTGCGATCCTTCGGCGGGGTAGTTGGCGCTCGAGCGGGGCCTTGTGTCTTGCGCTCGAGCGGCTATCGAGCGCCCAATTAAGCATGATTTTTGAGCATCCAACACTTTTGACTGTTTGCATGTCTGCTCGAGCGTGGAAAGTGACGCTCGAGCGGGGACTGTTGTCTGCATGTCCGCTTGAGCGGAGTAACCTACACTCGAGCGGGACCTCTGTTTTTCTGAAATTCTAAAAATGTTTTCTGAGTGCATCTTTACATCCTCTTTCCATCCTAGGCATTCCTAGGGCATATTTTAGACATCTTAATGAGGATATAGATGTAGAACACACCGAGGCAAATTAGGAATTAAGTTATTATCTTCCCCAACTGTATATCTTAGTGTGTGTTCAACTTGTGTACTGTGTAAGGTTGGTGACTGGGGACGCGCTCTAGCTTACTGTAGCCCAGAACTCTGTGAGTAACAACTGTGTAAAGATATGTTCAAAAATGATTATCTTCTGAACAACGGAACTGTACTGTTTTCTGAACTACTACTGTTAATTGAATGAATGTATGTCCTATGTTCTGAATTGTATTGTGGCATCCTTAGCAACTACTGTTACTAATTGTTACTGTTACAGAGATCTCTGTCGGTTCCCTTGTTGGAAACACCACTATTTACTGATTGATAGCCATCATTTACTGTTCGGTCTTTTAAGACCTACTGTTTACTGTACTGTTATGCTAATGGATGTACCACATATGACTGAATGACTGATATACTGAATCAATGAACGGTTTTCATTACTGTAAGGACATTTATTCTTAACCTCTTTACGCATTATGTTATTCACTGTGCTTTAGCTCACTGCTCATATATATATATATATATATGTAGATGTACAGGCACCGGACCAATGCTAGAAGCGTCGGGGTAAACTCCAGTTTTGTCAAGCCAACCACTGTGCCTCTGTAGACACCTCATTTTTGACCGTCCTCAAGACTTGGACGTCACCGTTTGAACACTCGGTGATTATCCAAATTTGTGTTTGTTTGGAGTTCCCAGAGTTCTCGGCTACGTGCCTTGTCTCAGGATCTCCGAACTCAACTGTTTTGTGTCTGGTTTTGCACCAAACACTTGTGTTTTGCCTTGAAGGGGCAGGGAATGCCTTGTGAGGCATCCCCACACACCACCGGCCCTCCCCTACCATCACCGGCTACACATTGGTGCCACCGGCATTGTTTTCTCAAAATATGTGGCCGGTCGACACTATATGTTGCCGACCGGCACATTTTTGTGCCGATGATTTCTTTGGCTGGCCGGCGTGCACCCTTTGCACCCCTGAGGCATGGTGCATGCTAGCTGTGCCAGCTGGAATGCACCATCACTCATCCCCGTGCACAGGAGTGACCACTTTGCACCTTTGCACCCCTAAACCTTCTAGAAGGTTGATCCTTTTGGCCAAGCTTCTTGGAGAAGCTTGGCCAGCTGTTTTAGCTTCTCCAAGAAGCCAAGACCCCTTTGCACCTCTTGCCCCTTTTCCTTTGCTTAGCCATTAAGTCATTTGGCTTGGTCTTGGCCTATATAAACACCACCTCTCTCCCTTTGAGAGAGGTTAGCCATTCTTGATCAAGAAACTAGAGCTTCTATATCTATATATTTGATATATATCTCTCTCTCTATATATATCTCTCTCTCTCATCCTTGTGTGTGTGTTTTAGGCCTAAAAGTGTGGTTTTGCCTTACTTTTGCACCAATACACACACCATTACACCTTAGTTCGAGATTGAGGGACTTGGGGGGTTGTTTGTTGAGTTTTTGGACTGGTTTTGGTCAATAGAGGAGGGCTGCACCACCCGTTCTTCAAGTGTTCTTCAAGGGTGAGCACTTTACTTTAGATTCCCCATTTTTGCAACAAGTTTTTACCTATCTTGCTTTGTGTTTTGAGCTTTGTGTATAACTGAAAAAAGTCTTAGATTTTCTTTCTTTTGAACTTTCATTAAGGTCATTTTGTGGTTTGAGTGCAAACTCACCCTTTTAGGCCTTATTTTGGCCTATTTGGTGTCTTTACTTTGAGCCTTATTTGCCTTGTTGTTTTGGGTCCTTTCACCACTGAAAACCAGTGGGTTTTTAGTGGTAAATAAGGTGGTTTGAAGTCTTGTATAGGGGAGGGACACCCCTCTCCCCTTTGTCCCTCTTTTGCCTTTATCTTTGGCTTAAAAGGGAACATGCATGCTTGCTTGTTTTTGGCACCATTTCAGAACTTTTTTGGGTGTTTTGGATCATATTTCATCTCTGTCCAAAAGTGATTTTGTGGTCCTTAGCATGCTTTTTATACTTGCTTTGTAATCCTCCATTTTCCCTAGAAATATGTCATATGTTTAGCCTTGCATATCTTCATGTTTTGGCTTAGCTTATTGAAGTCCTTGGTCATGATTTGTCATGCTTAAGGGCTGTGAGCCACTGATTTTGCCATGTTTGGTGTGTTTGATGTGGTTGCCTTGTGTTTTGGCTTGTAAACCTTAAGCGTATTGGCCTCTAACATGCTTAGCTTGGACCATACTCATGATTTGGCATCATTTAGGATCATATTTCAGTCCATAAATCATGTTTGTATGTTTGCATATGTGACCTATTTCATGCTTTAAGGATGTGCTCCTTATGCCTAGGAATATGCCTTATGCATGCTTGTATGTTTAGGTTATTTTGGGACTACCATGTCGAGGTGTGTGTGTGTATTTTTGCATGCTAAGGATCTGTTTTTGGTGGCCTAATACATGCTATGAATAGTCATGTTGGTGGTAGTGAAAAGCCCCTTGTTTATGCCTTGGTTTTGGGCCTACTTGCTTGCATGTTTGCATGAGAATTGGTCCATCATTTTGGGCACTTTTGCCACTGTTTTGGGGAGGTTTGAGGTTTGTCCCATTATGCTTTAAGCCCACTATTGCTTACTTGAATCATGTTTGTTGCATGCTTGATTAGCAAAGCCTTGTCATATGTTAGTTCTTTTACAAGAATTGTCCATGTTTGCATCATATTTTGCATCTTGCATGCCTAGTATTGTACACTTGCCATAACATGTTGCATTGCATTGAGTATGTCTTGTACTTCATGTCATATCACATCATTTGAGCCTTGTTGTGTACATGCATTCCATGTCTTGGTTTGGGGTGTCAAACCAAGTATAAGGGTTGAGGGAAGTTCACACTACAAGTGGTGCAACTTGTTTCAACTCTTCGTCACCAAGGCCTTTGATCTATGCATGATAAGGTTTTGGTCTCATTTGTGTGTTGCGTGCATATTGACATTGAAATGCAATCTTGGTTTCTTAGGCTATCATGCACCAAGGTGCATAATTGATAGCCCAAGAACCAAGGGTCGTGCTTCCTTGAGTCCCAAGCATGATAGGAAGCATTAGCCATGCTTACATATGCTCAAAACTCCATGTCATGCACTGTCTGTCTGCTGTTGCTGTCAAAACTGTCTTCTGCAGGAATTTTATGCCGACCGGCAGTAGAGAGTGCCGACCGGCACTATATGGATGGCCGATAACCTCCTAAACAGCCGATGTAAATTTTAGCTGGCCGGTGGGCACTTCTTCCAGCCGGTGGTGTACAGCAGCATGCAAGGAAGGTATTCTGGGATTTTGGAAATTTTTGGAGAGACAGGCAAGAAAATGTATAACAAAGTGGCATGACACGGGTTTTCGAGCAAGATGGATCGAGCATGCATCATTCACAAGATCCCGAGGCGGTGAGGCCCCTTTCTTTTTACATTGAATTCAATTTAAATTAGAATTCTTTGTAATAATTCATTATGTATTTGGACTGTATTATTTTCGGACTGTATATTCTTTTGGTCTCTTCGTGTGAGGGCAAATCTGTAATAAGTGTGTGTGAGTGGCGTGTATGTCTTCCAACCCCCATTTCTTTCTTCCCTTTTATTTACTTGCTGACGATGGTTAGTTTAGGGCATATTTAAATTAGCATAACAGTATGATAGCATGTGTGCATCCATACATCATCTTACATGCACTGCCTCAGACATCACGCTAACTGCATTGTATTTCAATTTCCAAATTGAATACTTGTTACTTGTAGCATTTCGCATGCCATGCTTAGGATAGCCGAGCCTGTCTAGATTACACCATTGCATGTGATGCATTAGTCACTCTAACATGAACTAGGGCATGCATTTTTGCTAACTAGTTTATTGTTTTGGCACGGAGTACTAGGTGAGTTTTTTTATGCTTTAGCATCTCGCATGCGTGTGAATGCTAACATGATAGTAGGCTTACCATGCGGCTAGTTGCTTATATGAGATAAACTGTTTGAATGCCTGTGGGTGGAGTTTGGATTGCTTGAGTTGGAAAAACTCGTTGAAATCCGTGTTTTTAGCCTACTTGCGAGTAGCAAAATCCGAAACGCTTTCAAAACAAACGGATATGCAATGTTCGTTTCCAAATTAGGCAATCTAGTCTATACTTGTTTGTTGTACGCATAACATAGTAATTCTAGGCTAATAACCGGAACAAGAGCATGTAATGTTTTCAAAATCAGATATCACGGTTAGTAGAGTAGGTCTTGAATGAAAGAAAGGGTGCTCATAGCTGACCTTCCCCGATCGTACCCAAGCTCCCGAGCCAAGACAACTTTGGTAATGACGGACATGCGGCCTTCGGCACCGAGTCAGGGTTTCCTAAATTTCTCATTTTTAAAAATATTTAGGTGGCGACTCTGTATCTGGCAAAGCAGTCCATGTTTTGCACTACTTTTCAAAAAAAATCTGTTTTCTCAAACGATTTGCCAGAGTTGGACTCTTTGGTTCAGATTAAGAACCGCAACAAACAAAAACAGGGGAGTCCGAACTGTAGTAGCGCCGAGGTCCTACGCTTTTGGCGACTCTCTGGGGATGTTTAGAGAGCTTGACTCGAACTTCGTGATATCTGCTTTTGACTACACTTATGTGTTTCTTTGCATTGCATGTGCATTGGTGCGCCTAGGACACCGTGTTGGCCATCTACTATTCCTAAGCGGTTTCTTTGGAGGCTTGTCTTGTCAAGGCATGACCATAAGGTCGACCGGTTGCTCTGCCAATATGGGAACACAAACCCCGGTTTTACCGGGGCACCCTTTTTGACCATTCGACCTAGTGCATATTCGGATCCATAGTGACCATTCCAAATTAGGACAGGTTGCTTACCCGATACAGGTTGTTTGAAGCCGCTGTGTGCGTAGTGAAACCCTAGCTCCTGACAAAATAGGACAGGGAAACCCTACCCCAACATAGGGGTGTATTGGCTCTCTTTTACCTGTTATGTGCTTTTAGAGTGTATCTCTGCAGGGAACGCATATATCAGTTTGCAAGTTTGGGTATCCGGCCTGAGGGCACCAGTATCAGTGTTGTTGAGAATCAGTTATGTCTGCGGGTGTCAGTTCAGTTTTGAATAGTGATTCTGGGGAACAGTGTTCAGTAGTAGAGTGCAGTTGTTCGACTACACCCGTGTTTGATCTGTTTGGGGCTGAAATACTGCTTGTTTTCCGTTTCAGTTCAGAGATTCAGAGGGTCGATCCATGTAGACACCCCATTTTTGACCGTCCTCAAGACTTGGACGTCACCGTTGGAGCACTCGGTGATTATCCATGTTTGTGTTCGTTTGGAGTTCCCGGAGTTCTCGGCTGCGCGCGCCCTGCCTCAGGACCTCTGAACTCGACCGTTTGTGTTTGGTTTTGCACCAAACACTTGTGTTTTGCCTTGGGAGGGCAGAGCATGCCTTTTGAGGCATCCCTACACACCACCGGCTGGGAATGGAGGCCATCGGCTGGCTTCTTTGTCCATCGGCACTTTATTGTGCCGACCGGCACTATTTTGTGCCGACCGGCACTAAATTTTGCCATTTGGCACTCTTGCTTACGAGCACTATTACACTTGCTTTATGAGATATTTTCTCACAGCTGTAAAGCTTGTTGCTCTCCTCCATACACGTGTTATGAGGGATGAGGCATTGGTTTGGTTAGCTTGTAAGCATTCTTTGCCTTTAAGAGAGGAGCCCTTCCTCTTGGCTTAGGGTTGAAGTTTTTGGAGACAAAAACCAGAGCTCATATACATATATCTCTGCTATATATCTATATCTCCCCTTCTCTCCTCTTGTGTGTGTGTTTTTAGGCCCAAGTAGTGTGTTTTACCTCACTTTTGCACCATTACACACACTATTACACCTAGCTCCGAGATTGGGAGACTTGGAGGTTTGTTTTGAGTGATTTTGGACTGGTTTTGATCACTTGAGGAGGGCTGGACCACCTGTTCTTCATTGGATCTTCAAGGGTGAGCTTTTCACTTTAGTTTCCCCATTTTTGCAACCTCTTTCTACCCTCTTTGCTTTGTGTTTTTGAGTTTGTGTTTAAGATAAAAAAAACTATTGTTTTTACTTGTTCTTGAACTTTCATTAAGGTCATTTTGTGGTTTGAAAAAAGGCTCACCCTTTTAGGCCTTATTTGCCTATTTTGATGACCTTTGTCTTAGATTTTGTTTGCTTGGTGTTTTGGCCTTCTCACCACTGAAAACCAGTGGGTTTTCAGTGGTGAGGGAGGTGTTTTGAAGTCACATTTAGGGGAGGGACACCCCTCTCCCCTTGTTTTTTTGTTTGCCTTTGTTTTAGGCCCAAAGAATAGCATGTTTGTATAGTTGTTTTGAGCCTCATTTCAGAGCATATTTGTGGTTCATTTGACATGATATGCCTCTATTTTAGGTTGGTTTCATAGTCCTTAACATGTCTCTTGTGTTTGCTTTGAAATGTTTTCTTATGCCTAGAAGATGCCATGCTTTGAGGTCATGTTTCCTTGCATGTTTTAGCTTAGTTTCATGAAGATGCTAGCATTATTTTGTTATGTTAGAGGGCTGTGAGCCACTGATTTAGTCACATTTGAGGTGCTTGACATGGTTGTTTTACATTGATGCTTGTAGGCCTTGAACATATGACCCATACATATGCATTGGATAGGATGTTTAGATGATTTGAGCTCATTTCATATGTCATTTCAGTCCCTATTTCATGCCTCTATGTCTCCGTATACCTTCCCATCCATGCTTGGAGTTGTTGGTTCCTTATGCCATAAAAAGAGCATTGTGTGTGCTTCCATGTTCATTGCGTTTTGGAGTTGCCATGAGGGGGGGATTTGGGCTCATTTTGCATGCTAGAAATCTGTTCTTGCTTGCTTGGTATAGACCACGTTTGGTCTTGTTAATGGTAGCAAGGTGTGCCCATTTTGGTGCCTTAAACTTGGCCTTATTTGGTTCGCACATTGGCATGCTCATTGGTCACTACTTTAGGCTTGCTTCGCTACTGTTTTTGGGGTTTTGAAGGCTGCCTCATTGTAGTTAAATCCATGGCATGCTTGCTTTATGATTGTTGCATGTTTGATTAACTAAGTATTGTGAAAGGTTGGCCCCATTGTTTGACTTGTTCATGTTAACATTGCATGTTGCATCTTGTATGATTGGCATTGCATACTTAACATGATAGTTGCATTATTAGATTGCATCATTGGACCATGTTGCATACATGCATTTCATTACTTGGTTTGGGGTGTCAAACCAAGTGTGGGAAGTGAGGGGTGTTTGCACTTCAAGTGGCAAAACACACCTCCATTCCCCAAGTCACCAAGGCCTTTGACTTAAGGATGATAAGATTTTGGTTCCATTTGTTTGTTTGCATGCATTTTTACATTGAAAGTGCAACCTTGGTTCTTAGGCTATCATGCACCAAAGTGTACAATTGATAGCCTTAGAACCAAGAGCCATGCTTTCTTGAGTCTCCTTCATGATAGGGAACATTGGCCATGCATAAATATGTCCAAAAAAACCAATACCATGCACTGATGTTTGCTGCTGCTGTCAACTGTCTCCTGCAGGAATTTAGTGCCGGCCGGCACTCTATAGTGCCGACCGGCACTTTATTTTGGCCGATAAACACCATCATCAGCCGGTGGTCAATGGGAGGAGCCGGTGATCAATTCTTCCAGCTGGTGGAATATTTCAGATCATCTGTGAGGCATTCTGAAACTTTGGGAATTTTTGGAGAGGCAGTGAAAGGAAATGTAACCAAAGAAGGGCATGAAGACGGTTTCCTGCAAGTCGGTCGAGCATCCATCATTCGCACATCCCAAGGCGTACGAGGCCCCATTGCATTTATTTATTTATTTGCTTTAATTTTAGTAATTAGAATTTGTAATAATTTATTTATTCATTTATTCGTTGGACTGTATTATTATTTTGGTCCCTCCGAGCGAGGGCAAAAATGTAATAAGTGTGTGTGAGTGGGTGTATGTCTTCCAACCCCCATTTCTTTCTCCCTTTTATTTACCTGCTTATGGTAGACTAGGGCACGTCTATTTTAGCATATCTTATGCAATGCATGTGTGCATTCATGCATTTGTTTACATGCACTGCTCGGACATCATACAAACCGCATTGTATTTTCAATTCCAAATTGAATACGTATATTCGCGCATTCCACATGCCATGTTTAGGGTTAGCCGAGCCTACTCTAGATTGCATTTACGTATGTTGCATTAGCCACTTGACATGAACTAGGTCATGCATGTTTGCTAACTAGTTCTTGTTTTGGCACGGAGTACGATGTAAGTTTTTGTGCTTTAGCATATCGCATGCGTGAATGTTTACCATGACAAGATGCTTACCATGCGGCTAAGTGCTTATGTGAGATAAACTATTTGAATGCCTGTGGGTGAAGGTTGGATTGCCTGAGTTGGAACAACTCATTGAAATCCGTATTTTAGCCTACTTGCGAGTAGCAAAATCTAACACGTTTTTCAAGATAAAACGGATATGCAATGTTTATTTCAAATTAGGCGATCTAGTCTATACTTTTGTGTTGTGCGATCACATAGTAATTCTAGGTTAATAACCGAATAAGAATGCATAAAGTTTTCAAAAATGGATATCACGGTTAGTAGAGGCGGTCTTCTGACCGGCGAAAGGGGTGCTCATAGTCGACCTTCCCGATCGCATCCAAGCTCCCGAGCCAAGACCACTTTGGTGATGACGGACATGTGGCCTTCGCACCGAGTCGTGGTTTCCTAAATTTCCCATTTAAAAATATTTAGGTGGCGACTCAGAATCCGCAAAGCACCATGTTTGGCACTACTTTTTCAAAAATCTGTTTTCTCAAACGATTTGTCGGATTTGGACTCTTTGGTTCAGATTTAGAACCGCGACACAAATCGAGTCCGAACAGTAGCGAGGTCCCCTCACGGACGTACGCGCTTCGGCGACACTGGGAGTTTTAGAGAGCTTGACTCGAACTCGTGATATCCTGTTTACACTACACTTATGTGTCTCTTTGCATTGCATGTGCATTGGTGCGCCTACGACACCGTATCGGCCATCTGCTATTCCTGAGCGGTTTGCCGGAGGCTTGCCTTGTCAAGGCATGTCCATAGGGATGACCGGTTGCGGGCTCTGCCAGCATGGGAACACAAACCCCCGTTTTAACGGGGCACCCGTTCTGACCATTCGACCTAGTGCATAGTCGAATCCATAGAGACCATTCCAAACTAGGACAAAGTTGCTTACCCGATATAGGTTGTTTGAAACCGTCAAGGCGTAGTGAAACCCTAGCTCTCGACAAAATAGGACAGGGAAACCCTACCCCAATATAGGGGTGTTTTGGTTCTCATTTATCCGCTATGTGCTTTAGAGTGTAACTCGCAGGAACGCATGCATCGGCTTTGCAAGTTTAAGTATCAGTCCGAGGGCATCAAGACGTTGTTTTGAGAATCGCTTGTCTGTGGATATCGATTCGTGCCTAGGGGCAATGGTTCATGATCGCTGATCGCTGGTTGAGAAACAAGTATCCAAAGATTCAACCGCTTATTTTAAATACCCGAGCGTGTGTTGTGTGTTTATTTACTTTGCACCGTTATGCTGTCCGATTGTCTGTTTATTTATTTGTTCTATTTATCTTTTTATTAGGTAGTTGAGCACAATTGCTACCGAACCGATAGATATTCCCCAAGCACCCTGGGTCAGAGGGCGGCGAGTCCTTCGATCTGAGGATCTGATAGACGGACAACCAGAGTACTACTCACCACCCCTTACATTAAACGGAGGTCAAGAAGGCAGAGGACATCAAGACAACAAATACCAGAGGGCTTTGTCTACCCCACCTGTGTTCAGTAGAGATCGGGGTTTTGTGTTACCGATAGAGGGGGAATTTATACCAGTAATCCAACCAGAACAGGATAGTATGGCCAGTTTGGAGGAGATGGTGCGCCACCTTTAAGAGAGCATGAAAGCAATGCAACAGGATGCCGTCCGTCAGCAGATTTCGCCAGCAACAGCCACAGCCAGAGAGAGAACAGCAGAAACAATTGCTGAGCTAGAACAAAGAACCGAGATCTGTCAGATCAAGTTCCTCCCCACCAGAGTTCCTAACGCCGGGAGACACCAATGTTCAGACCGACATGAGCTACCCACAGACCACCCCACCTCCAACCCTACCCCAAATTCAACCTCAACTATCAAAAACACCCACCAATCTACGGACTCTCCTTTGAGTTTGAGATCGATCCCACCAAGACTCAAATTAAGCAAGCTTGAAAAGTTATTCAAGAGATCCCAAGGGTCAAGACTATCCCCGATATTGAAGATGGTTACACCGACGCAAATGTGACGCCGCCTCGATTCAAAATGCCTCATATTGATCGATTCGATGGGTCCGGGGACCCCATGGTACATTTAAGACTATTTTGGACGTTCTAAGGCCAATGGGCCTCAGAGGGCTCCGTGGTTGTCTCTATTTGGTCGAACCTCGCCGTGTGGCGCTCGCATGGTATGCTAAGCTAGATGATGACGTGAAGAGAAATTGGGACGAAATGGCCGAGGCCTTCATCGCGCAAAGATTCATACAACACACGATCGAGATCACTACCGTGATCTCGAGACAACCGCACAAGATCCTAAGGAGAGTTTTTCGAGTTCAGAACTGATGGAGGGCCAAGGCTTCAATGATGACCTTGAGGCCTACTGACAAAGACCAGATTCGATGATTGTGCGCAATCTACAACCAAATTGATGCAAAAGATGATAGTAGTCCCATTTCCCACCTTTTTCCGACCTACATGAAATGGGGGTGCAGATTGAAGATGCCTTGAAACAAGGTCGATTGATAATGATCGGAGCAACCCAAGGACCTTCAACCGCAACACTAATGCAGTTCGAGTGGCACATCCGCCACGAGAGCCTCCGGCAAGCATGGTCACCACTAACCCCCACAAAGAAATGCGGTAGCCATTCTCCCAAGGCCCTAAGCAACCCACAAACAACCAAATACCCACCCAAAAACTCCGTAACTTTCGCCCACTCTATATGCCCCTATCCAAAGCTCGGGGTATTGATCAAGAAAGGGCACCGAGGCCCCCGAGCCGCGACCCTACCGTAAAAACTCCTCCTACCCATAACCCGACCAAATATTGTGCATTTCATCAACAAAGACGGTCACGACACCGACTGCCATTTGCTACGCCATGAAATTCAAGACCTTATCGATAACGGGGTGATTTTGCCTCCCAAGAAGCCCAATGTTACTACAAATCCCCTCCCTGCACATAACCAAGCCCCACCACCTAAAAGACTTAATTTCATCCATACTGGGGCCGTGTCTTATGACCCTAGTGTCTATATCACACCCACCCACTTGCCTAAACCAGAGGTGTTCCTCCCTGAGTGCACTGACTTGTGCATGATGGACATCTCCGTAGCCCAGCCTAAGCCGTCAGTGGTGACCGCCGAGAACAGGAGAGAGGAGACCCCGAAGGAGAAAAGGGTTGTTGAATCAGAGTCATGAACTGGAGTTACAGTGGGAAGACATACAGTCCGAGTGACTACATCTCGTTGATAAGCCAAGATAGGCCCAGGATGGAACTGCCAACAGGGGGAGAATTGTGCATGATCCGAGGGGATAGTCTGGGACAAGGAATCGATGATGTAACAACCGTAGGAGAGGACCTGGCCAATCTACAACTCTACAGCGACCAATATCCAGAGGACGCAGCAGTTGCGTGGTTCAATTATGAAGATTCAGTAGAAGCTACCGGGTGGTTGGACGATCAGCCCGATGTGGTAGAAGAATTTCGGCAGAGCAGAAGTTCAGAATGAGAATATCAAGACTACGGAAGGGTCAAGAGCAGAGCATATTGCGGAGGGCGCTGTTAAGAATTTCGCCCACGATTGGGACATTTTGAGTACGAAAATGAATGGACAGTCAGCTATGTCAGAACAAGCAAGTTTTGAGGATTCCGAGAGAATCAGGAGGGCGAAGGCCCATGTGGGAGCAGAAACTGCTGTGTGCACACGAACCGAGAATGCTGCGGGTATGTGGATGGAAGGTGCGGCGAGCACGAGAACAGTCATGCCAGGGCCGGACAAGTGTCTGTCGGCCACTGACGGAATGTGGTGGGAAGACGAGGACCTATGTCTTGCCCATACGGATGAAGATTGGGGGAATAACCAACCCGATAACACCTGGTACCTTGGAGAGGTTGACCATATGACACGGAGTGGGCGGTATTTCAAACCCCCACACTTGGATCAACCAGAGGCCTCAGGGAAGGACAAAGAGGCTGAGAAGGTATGAAAAGCATCAAGAGGAAGCCAGACTCAAACAAATGAAAAAAGATAGAAGCAGATATCTTTATTTGGGGACCGCTATGGCTTCTCGAGTGCATAGGAGGTCGCTTTTATCACCATGGATAAGGCAAAGCTTTCAATAGAAACAACACCGTAATGCCTAGTGGGGCTAGTCTTTCCGGGAGGAGCTGCCCCGATGTTGACATTTGCTGATAAGGAATTACCGCCTGAGGGCACAAATCACAACAAGCCACTCTACATCTCCGTGGAGTGTAGAAACAAATGGATACCGGTAGTCCTTGTCGATACAGGGTCCGCCATCAACGCTCGCCTCGCGAGGACAAATTTTACGCGATTGGTCCGAAGTCGCAGACTTTGTACCAACAAATCCAGTCATCGTGGCATATGACAATACAAGCCGAGAGGTGATGGGAACCGTTAAAATCCAGACCAAGGTTGGCCCGGGACAGCAGGAGATAGATTTTCATGTCTTGGAAGTACCTGCAACTTTCAATTTGTTATTGGGCGGCCGTGGTCGCATCGTGTGAAGGCAAGATTATCTACTTTGCACCAAATGGTGAAATACCCCTATGGGAAGGAGTAGCCATCGCCTTCGAATTCATCGATTCATCCACCACCGAAGTATCCACGCTGCTCGAGATAGAGCATGGCCCGAGGACGGTTCATATCGTTTTACCTTGGCCGAGGCTCAGTTGTACATGTAATATCATGGCCGCTAATGAAGGGATATATGTTAGTGCCCAAAGGTATCTCATGAACAACTCCAATACATCCCCGGATGGGATTAGGAAGAGCGGCAGAAGGGCATTGCAACATCGGCCGAATGTCAAGACAACCCTCACACCTTCGCTTGGGTTACCCGCCCACCAAGGAAGATTGGGTAAGAAGAGGAAAAGAGATGGCCGAAGAGCCAAAGCAAAACAGATGGGGAAACCTTTTGAATTGATGCACCGCCCATCCGGTAATTTTGAACGGACAAGCTTCCCGGAGGGGGAAGACTTCCCATTCTGTGGTTTTCCTGAGCCATGGTCAATAAAGAAGGAAACGATGCCGGATTTGAGATTTTCTTCGACTTGCGCTATCTCGGGATGATGTTGTCAAGAGCGCATGCACCGACAGCTTGAGGCCGAACATAGCAAGGAATTGGAGTCTCATGACACGTAGTTTGAAATGGGGTAGCAATCGCATGTCTACTTTCAGATCCTTTGATCAACCAGTGTGCTTGGGGATGACTCTTGGTGTCCATGATCGGAGATGAAACGGTCAGGCCAACCAATGCTATTTTGATGCATCCATCGCACCTCCCTCATCCGGCAAGACGAGGAGGGATTTTTATCAAGCAAAGACCGTCAGTAGTGAGCCTAATCGATTCCACCGAAGTCTTGTGAGTCTAATCAGTTCCAAATTGCCCGAAGTCCGAGTCCCAGATTCTCGGGAGTGATAACCCGATGCCACACCGCCTGTGTCAGTTTTTTCTTTCTTTTGAGTCTCATTGTAATGTAAGAATTGGACGGTTCGAAGTATCTAATGAGAATGAGGTAACGTGGTTTTGAAAGTACTTTTCTGCCTTTTGGTTTATTGCTTAAATCAGACTTTCAAAATTTTGATGAAAACAACGAGACGTAAATTCCTCCGGTTTTGCAATGACTCATAGAACAAGAGCAAGAGAGGTCTGTTAAAACCTTAATGGATGAGATCACTACCGTGAACATTGGTAATGAGAAGGACCCGCGGCCGGTCCAGATTGGGTCCACGTTATCTTCGAGGAACGCGAGCGCTTAGTCGCTTATTAAAAGATTTCAAAGATGTTTTCGCGGTCCCACGAAGACATGCCCGAATCGATCCCGAGATTGTACAAAGACCGGATCCTCTTGACCCCGAGGCTCGACCGCCAAGCGTAAACTCAGAGGATCCGCCCGATTGGGCCATTAAGATCAAGGAAGAGGTCACTACAAATTGACGCAGCTTCCTCGCCGGTATCCGAATACCCGACTTGGCCGGCCAACATTGTTCCAAAGGTCAAGAAGGATGGTAGAATCCGGTATGTGGACTTGTGGATTTGAACAGAGCCATCAAGGATGACTTTCCCTTGCCGCATATCGACGAAGTTGGTAGATTTCACAACGGGCATGCTTTGCTCTCATTCATGGATGGCTTCTCGTGCTATAATCGATAGTAATGGCACCAAGATCGGAGAAGATCGCTTTACACCCCTGGGTAAGTACATATTGCTACAGAGTAATGCCATTTGGGCTAAAGAACGCCGGCTACATATCAACGGGTCAACTACAATATTACATGACATGATCCATAAAGAGGTCGAGGTGTATGTGGACTACATGATTGTCAAGTCCAAAGAAAGAGAGGGCCACTACACCGCCTTTGCAAAAGTTTTTCCAAAGGATCGTGGAATTTCTACCGCGTTGAATCCTCGTAAATGTACGCTTGGTGTTACAAATGAAAAATGTCGATTTCGACACACAAAGGCATCAAGTCGACCTTCCAAAATCAAGGCCATCTTAGAAATGCCACCACCAATGACCTAAAAGGAGGTGCGAGGCTTTCGGTAAAGTGCAATTCATAAGGCGGTTTATCTCTAAACTAACCTTGACTTGTGAACCACTTTTTGGTCTCTTGAAGAAAGGAAAGAAGTTCCAATGGGACGGCCGATGCTGTCCGCATTTGAACAGATTAAAGAGTATCTACAGAATCCGCCTGTTGTCACCACCAAAGCCGGGAAACCGCTGATATTATATCCGCTGCTGATCGAGACTACGATGGGTCAGATGCTCGCACAAGAATCGGAAGATAAAGTGGAAAGGGCCATCTACTATCCGAGCAAGAAGATGCCGGATTACGAGACCCGCTACACTACCGGAGAAGGCTTGTCTAGCCTTGGTATGGGCTACTAGGAAGTCGCGGCACTACCGTTAGCTCACTCAGTAATGTTGGTTTCACGACTTGATCCCATCAAATATCTTTTCGAGAAACCGCCTTACGGGTAGGCTAGCTCGTTGGTTGTCATGTTTCTCGTAATTTGACCTCAAGTATGTGACACGCAAGTCCGTAGGGAGAGCGGTGGCAGAGTTCCTTGCCGACCACCCGTTGAAGGGATGAAGCGTTGAGTACCTATTCCCGTGATGAAGATATCCCGCACATCGAAGATGAAACTTGACGATGTACTTTGACGAGCGCCAAATCAATACGGATATGGGATAGGGTGTTGCCGATAGCGCCGACGACTCAGTATCCCTTTAGCATTTAAGCTCCGCTCAAAGTCTCGAACAATGAGGCAGTACGAGGCATGTATTGTCGGTTAGAAGTCGCCCTAGAACTAGGGCAAGGCGCTTGGACGTCATTGGAGATTCGAACTAGTTGTGTCTCAAAGTAAAGGAGATTGGAAAGTGAAGGAGGAAAAGATGATAATATACCACCAGACCTTGGATTTGTTAATTCCTCGGTTTGAAAAGCTAAGTTTCACTCACCTAGTGAGAGAGAACAACAGGTTCGCAGATTCACTAGCAACTCTATCTTCCATGATAGACATCCCGGAATCTGGATGCTGCCCAAAGAATCATTGATCAAAAATTTGCGCGAGCATTTGAGTCAATCGCTGCCATAGAAGAAGTGCAGGATAACAACGCTGGGCATCATGACATATGGAATTTCCTGGAAAAGGAGGCATATCCACTAGGGGCAAATGCCAAAGACAAAAGGGCAATCAGACGAATGGCTGCTCGCTTTATCATCCGGGGTAAATTGTACAAGAGAGGTCATCCGGGAATGCACAAGCCGTGTGGAAGCCAAGAGTCGGTTACCGATGGAGGCCATCCATGGAGGAGAATGTGGTGATATGAATGGGGTGATGCCGGCACGCAAGATCCTCAGACGAGGGTACTACTGGTTTACCATGGAGGAAGCTAGTAGCGGTTTTGTTCGGCGATGCCACAAATGCCAGATCCACGCAAACCGTGTGAACATCCCGCCATCAAAATTATACAACTTGACATCCCCATGGCCGTTTCGCTTTGGGGAATCGATGTGATCGAGTCAGCATTCAAGGGGTCGAATGGGCATGAGTTTATCTTGGTAGCGATAGACTACTTTACAAAGTGGGTCGAGGCCCAATCTTATGTCAGGTTGAAGGCTTCGCAAGTCGCAAAGTTTATCGTAAACAACATTATTCCGCCGTTATGGAGTCCCGAACGAGATCATTTCGCATAATGGTTCTCACTTCAAGAAAGAGGTGATTGATTTGTTGGAGAAGTATAATGTGGCTTTTCATAAGTCATCCACATATCGGCCGCAGCATCAACGGAGCGCTTGAGGCCGCCAACAAAAACATCAAACACATATCGCAGAAGATGGTGGAAACCTATCGGACCGTGCATAAGTTGCCATTCGCCTGTGGGCTACCGGACTTCAATTAGAACTTCGACTGGAGCAACCCCTTATTCGTTGGTCTATGGGATGGAAGCCGTTCTACCGATTGAGATTGAGGTTCCATCATTGCGAGTGTTGGCCGAGTGTCAGATAGCTGAGGCAGATTGGCAGCAGAGCAGATTCGAGGAACTCATGCTCTTCGATGAAAGAAGGCTGAAAGCACTGTACCATGTCCAAGGTTATCAACGCAGAATCGCCCGAGCTTTCAACAAGAAAGTTAAGTCCAGGAATTTGAAGGAAGGAGATTTGGTGCTCAAGGACAACCGAGCTCCCATCCACAACCCAAGGGGCAAGTTCAGACCTAATTGGACGGGTCCCTATATCATCAAGTCTATCCGTCGTGGAGCTGGTTCCGATGGACCTAGATGGCCTAGAGTTCTCCCAACCGATCAACATGGACAAGTCAAGAAATATCACCTCGAGAGGCTCGCTAGGCCGAAACCCTAAGGGCGACCTAGGCAAAATTCAGAGCACAAAAAAATTAGAAAATATAAAAACCGAGCTCGCAAGGTTGAAAACCCGCAAAGGGCGGCCTTGGCAAAAGTTAGAGCGCAAAAGGAGAGTGAAAATACTCGAGTGAACCCAAGCCTGAACTACGTAAGGCTTGATTCCCATCCTTGGGATACGTAGGCAGCTTCATCCTGAAGTTCAGCCATAAACATTTTCCCCGATCAGCTTTGTCTATTTGATCATCTTGGTCATCTTTGTCCATCAGCATTCATCGCAATCTCCGGTGCAGTGCTATTCAGACTAGGGGCAACTTTCCGTTGCCATGCAGCGCCGCGGCACTATCCAAACTAGGGGCAATTTTCCAATTGCAGGAATCTGGGGTTGTGCATCTCAGTGACAAATTTCAGGCGTGTCCAGTTCTGATCCATATCGAAAATGGTTTTGAAAAGTTTTAATAAAGATGACTTTGTTCAAATAAATCTTTTTTTACAACTGAGACCATTTCTGGACCAAAACGGAAAATTTTCAGTACCACAACCTTCAATTTCATTGATTTCAAATAGAGTTCTCTTGCTCTTGTATACAATTGAAGTTGCTTTTTTATTACACTCATAAAGAAAACTTGAAAGTACTAATAAAGCAATAAATCCGGGGCATGGTCAAGTCAAATGTCCCCGCGCCTCCCCCGAGCCGGGTCAAGCCTCTCGATGCCAAAGTGGGCCCCTCCTCAGCCTCTTCATTAAGCCAATCCAAGCACTCATCGACAAAGTGCAACTGAAAGCGGAGCGGGGCCAGAGCTCTTCGCCCTCCATGCTTTGGGCATACCGCCACCGTGGAGCCTCGGATTAGAATGCAATGGTACTCTATCCTTCCAACGGACAAGTCCGATCATGACCAAACCGGCGCAGATACGGAATGGGAAGTAGAAGACACAAAGTGAGTCAAGCCAATCAATTGGATCCCGGGCTGACGGGTCATGCTATAACTCATCATTGGGAGATTGAGCCAAGGGCACCGCCAAGCAATGCGATTTGCGGACAAACTGCACATCCACTCAAACCACCAACCTTCATCAAGGGCGTCAACTAGGCGTTGCCTGAAGAAATAGCCGCGCGCTGAATATGCTGGGCAAGAGTCCACAACCTTCAATTTATCCATTAACCACACCTGGGGAGGGATGAAAAATGAGAGAATAAAGAATAGAGAGGAGTACGATGAGAGAAAAAAGTAAAAAAGGGGTTTTTGTGAGAAAAACCGAGCCTGAGGGCCGAGTGACGTGAGCAAATATAAAAAAGTGAGATGGGGTGGGAAACATTACTTGCAGTAATAGTGGACTCCCCGCTAATCTGATCGTCTCTCGACGATAAAAGGCGTCTAAGCCAAAGAAGTTGTCTCTACCAGACCATGGCAATGCATTTTTGCCCTCCTTCAAGCCTTGGGCAACTTCAATCAATCGACACCGGATCCTCCTAACCGTGAGACGCAATGTAAAATGAGATAGCATGCATAGACAGAGGGCGTGCGCCGAAAGCCTTGCCAAGATGGTCGCCACGATCACCGCCTCGTAAAAACGATGCACCAAGCTCGGAACATCTAATGTCCCGTCGCGAATCAGAGAACGAGCATCGGGTATTGAAAGCCCACACATTTGTCCCAAGGCTTGGGCATGGCCAAAGCGAAGTTGAGGCAGAATTTCCTCATCGCGCTCAGATTCCATTAAAGCTTGGAAATCTTCGAAAGTGGGACACACTTCTTGCCCGCTAAAGCTAAAAACATGCGTTACCGGGTTCCAGAACCTTGCCGCGGCATGAAGGAACGGAAAATGCAGCGGGGTGCGGCGCAAAGTGAATAGTGCGTTTATGCCGAAAGCCCGGAAATTCAGCTTTTCCGAGCCATCCAAGTTGTTAATCCAAGTTGCGAGATTTTGAGCAAGAAATTCCTCCATTTGGAGCCAATCAGTGTGGAAATGAAGAAGACCACGAGGCTAAGATCTTTTGTAGAGGATAAGGTTGAGTGGAGGACACATGTCAACATTCTCGCTGCAGACAGACAAATTCGACCGGGCAAGAATAGTGCCGACCGGCCATAATTTTGTGCCGACTGACCAAATTATGTGCCGATGACCATCCTCCCCGGCCGATGGTCCTTGTGCCCAGTCGATGGTCTTCCCCATGTGTTTTCTAAGCTGTTCATGCTGAATATTGGGGAATTCCACCACTTCCAGCACTCTCCGGTGATTGATTCCCGTTGAGTCGCGCGTATTTGTTTATCGAGTTGTTGTATATTTGCTTATCGAGTTGTATGCCACTCACTTTAAGTCTTTGCTGTGTCTATCAAGTTGTGCTTGCACTTGGCTAGTCTGTCGAGTCTTTGATTTGCTTATCGAGTTGTAAGTCGGTCCACTACCTGATTATTACGATGCGATGCTTTGTTTTCAAAAAACAGTTTCAATTTCATTCACATTGTTATGTGATGCCTTGTGATGCGATGCACACAAGTACAATACCTTTTCAAGCGGATAGTTGTTTCATCTCCATCATATGTTTTGCAAAAACACACGATTTTGAGAAATAAAACCTGCCTAAGGCAGTGCAATGTGCTTAAACTCCTAGTAAAAAGGAAAGTAAAGCAAGAAAATAACAGGGTAGCAGGGTGCTGAGTTTGACATTGGGAACCTCCTCCTTTCGGCCATCGCACCTTTTGCGCCCTTGTTCGGGTCAGTCATGTGATTTGGTATCTTCATCGCTTAAGTACCCAAGAAATGGCACCTTCGAATATAAGCGAGCTTCGAGTTGACCTCAGATTACAACTTTTGTGAGCGATGCTCTAACATGCGAAGGATGTCCCTTCTCGTATCCTTTTACGTCTCGTAAATTTCAAAAGAAATTGTTTCAATTATACTGTGTTGCAGTACGTTGCATTTCAACATCATGTTTTACCATGTTCAATTTCAAGTTCCTCTCTATACACATTGCATTGTATGCGTGCTTTGCTTTACTTACATGTGTTCAAGTTCCTTTTTCTATACACATTGCATTGTATGCGTGCTTTGCTTTACTTACATGTGTTCAAGTTCCTTTTCCTATACACATTGCATTGTATGCGTGCTTTGCTTTACTTACATGTGTTCAAATTCCTTTTTATTATACACATTGCATTGTATGCGTGCTTTGCTTTACTTACATGTGTTCAAGTTCCTTTTCCTATACACATTGCATTGTATGCGTGCTTTGCTTTACTTACATGTGTTCAAATTCCTTTTTATTATACACATTGCATTGTATGCGTGCTTTGCTTTACTTACATGTGTTCAAGTTCCTTTTTCTATACACATTGCATTGTATGCGTGCTTTGCTTTACTTACATATGTTCAAATTCCTTTTCCTATACACATTGCATTGTATGCGTGCTTTGCTTTACTTACATGTGTTCAAATTCCTTTTTCTTTATACACATTGCATTGTATGCGTGCTCTGCTTTACTCACATGTGTTCAATTATAACTGCCTATATACGTTGCATCTGCCACACACCTCCAATCGTGCAACATGCATATTGCTAACAATATTGTACCTGTTAAGTTTGCTTTCTTTACAGGCATGATATTTTATGTACGGTTCATTTGAGGCCGGTGCAACCGGACGAGCCGCACAGGTATTGTATCCTCCGCGTGAGACGTTTTGAGAATTGCATAATTCTCTTACATCCTTTCTGCATTGTAGTGTAGATTGGCGTAAGCTAGCTTATAACCTGCTGCATGTGCTTCATTACGCCTTCTTTTGCATGATCATAAGTTATGTCCGGCTTGCATTTTCGTTGCATTTTGCCCCCGCCAAGATATCTTATTTGTTTTGTATGATTGTCTAAGTCTTCGCCTTGTCAAAATGGGTCGTCTCGGCTTTGACATTCACTCCCGCCATTGTTATGACTTCCGAAGTTCACAAAGAGGGCAATCAGAGACACCCCATTTTTGACCGCCCTCAAGACTTGACGCCACCGCTGGAGCACTCGGTGATTATCCATGTTTGTGTTCGCTTGGAGTTCCCGGAGTTCTCGGCTGCGCGCGCCCTGCCTCAGGACCTCCGAACTCGACCGTTTGTGTTTGGTTTTGCACCAAACACTTGTGTTTTGCCTTGGGAGGGCAGAGAATGCCTTTTGAGGCATCCCTACACACCACCGGCTGGGAATGGAGACCATCGGCTGGCTTATTTGTCCATCGGCACATTATTGGGCCGACCGGGACTATTTAGTGCCGACCGGCACTAAATTTTGACATTTGGCACTCTTGCCGCCGAGCAATCGCACAGTTGCTTTATGAGATATTTTCTCACAGCTGTAAAGCTTGTTGCTCTCCTCCATACACGTGTATGGAGGGATGAGGCTTTGGTTTGCTTAGCTTGTAAGCATTCTTTGCCTATAAGAGAGGAGCTCTTCCTCTTGGCTTAGGGTTGAAGTTTTTGGAGACAAAAACCAGAGCTCATATACATATATCTCTGCTATATATCTATATCTCCCCTTCTCTCCTCTTGTGTGTGTGTTTTTAGGCCCAAGTAGTGTGTTTTACCTCACTTTTGCACCATTACACACACTATTACACCTAGCTCCGAGATTGGGAGACTTGGAGGTTTGTTTTGAGTGATTTTGGACTGGTTTTGATCACTTGAGGAGGGCTGGACCACCTGTTCTTCATTGGATCTTCAAGGGTGAGCTTTTCACTTTAGTTTCCCCATTTTTGCAACCTCTTTCTACCCTCTTTGCTTTGTGTTTTTGAGTTTGTGTTTAAGATAAAAAAACTCTTGTTTTTACTTGTTCTTGAACTTTCATTAAGGTCATTTTGTGGTTTGAAAAAAGGCTCACCCTTTTAGGCCTTATTTGCCTATTTTGATGACCTTTGTCTTAGATTTTGTTTGCTTGGTGTTTTGGCCTTCTCACCACTGAAAACCAGTGGGTTTTCAGTGGTGAGGGAGGTGTTTTGAAGTCACATTTAGGGGAGGGACACCCCTCTCCCCTTGTTTTTTTGTTTGCCTTTGTTTTAGGCCCAAAGAATAGCATGTTTGTATAGTTGTTTTGAGCCTCATTTCAGAGCATATTTGTGGTTCATTTGACATGATATGCCTCTATTTTAGGTTGGTTTCATAGTCCTTAACATGTCTCTTGTGTTTGCTTTGAAATGTTTTCTTATGCCTAGAAGATGCCATGCTTTGAGGTCATGTTTCCTTGCATGTTTTAGCTTAGTTTCATGAAGATGCTAGCATTATTTTGTTATGTTAGAGGGCTGTGAGCCACTGATTTAGTCACATTTGAGGTGCTTGACATGGTTGTTTTACATTGATGCTTGTAGGCCTTGAACATATGACCCATACATATGCATTGGATAGGATGTTTAGATGATTTGAGCTCATTTCATATGTCATTTCAGTCCCTATTTCATGCCTCTATGTCTCCGTATACCTTTCCATCCATGCTTGGAGTTGTTGGTTCCTTATGCCATAAAAAGAGCATTGTGTGTGCTTCCAAGTTTATTGCGTTTTGGAGTTGCCATGAGGGGGGGATTTGGGCTCATTTTGCATGCTAGAAATCTGTTCTTGCTTGCTTGGTATATACCACGTTTGGTCTTGTTAATGGTAGCAAGGTGTGCCCATTTTGGTGCCTTAAACTTGGCCTTATTTGGTTCGCACATTGGCATGCTCATTGGTCACTACTTTAGGCTTGCTTCGCTACTGTTTTTGGGGTTTTGAAGGCTGCCTCATTGTAGTTAAATCCATGGCATGCTTGCTTTATGATTGTTGCATGTTTGATTAACTAAGTATTGTGAAAGGTTGGCCCCATTGTTTGACTTGTTCATGTTAACATTGCATGTTACATCTTGTATGATTGGCATTGCATACTTAACATGATAGTTGCATTATTAGATTGCATCATTGGACCATGTTGCATACATGCATTTCATTACTTGGTTTGGGGTGTCAAACCAAGTGTGGGAAGTGAGGGGTGTTTGCACTTCAAGTGGCAAAACACACCTCCATTCCCCAAGTCACCAAGGCCTTTGACTTAAGGATGATAAGATTTTGGTTCCATTTGTTTGTTTGCATGCATTTTTACATTGAAAGTGCAACCTTGGTTCTTAGGCTATCATGCACTAAAGTGTACAATTGATAGCCTTAGAACCAAGAGCCATGCTTCCTTGAGTCTCCTTCATGATAGGGAACATTGGCCATGCATAAATATGTCCAAAAAAACCAATACCATGCACTGCTATTTGTCTTCATTGCCAACCTGCCTCTCGCAGAATTTAGTGCTGACCGGCCCTCTATAGTGCCGACCGACACTTTATTTTGGCCGATAAACACCATCATCAGCCGGTGGTCAATGGGAGGAGCCGGTGATCAATTCTTCCAGCCGGTGGAATATTTCAGATCATCTGTGAGGCATTCTGAAACTTTGGGAATTTTTGGAGAGGCAGTTAAAGGAAAACAGAATCCAAAGAAGGGTACTAAGACGGGTTTCCCGGGCAAGTCGGGTCGAGCATCCATCATTCGCACATCCCAAGGCAGGGCTGAGGCCCCATTGCATTTATTTATTTATTTGCTTTAATTTTAGTAATTAGAATTTGTAATAATTTATTTATTCATTTATTCGTTGGACTGTATTATTATTTTGGTCCCTCCGAGCGAGGGCAAAAATGTAATAAGTGTGTGTGAGTGGGTGTATGTCTTCCAACCCCCATTTCTTTCTCCCTTTTATTTACCTGCTTATGGTAGACTAGGGCACGTCTATTTTAGCATATCCTATGCAATGCATGTGTGCATTCATGCATTTGTTTACATGCACCGGGCTCGGTACATCATGCAAACTGCATTGTATTTTCAATTCCAAAATTGAATACGTGCTATTCGCGCATTCCACATGCCATGTTTAGGGTTAGCCGAGCCTACTCTAGATTGCATTTCTGCCTGTGTTGCATTAGCCACTTGACATGAACTAGGTCATGCACGTTTTGCTAACTAGTTTACTGTTTTGGCACGGAGTACGATGTAAGTTTTTGTGGCTTTAGCATATCGCATGCGTGTGAATGTTTACCATGACAGTATGCTTACCATGCGGCTAAGTGCTTATGTGAGATAAACTATTTGAATGCCTGTGGGTGAAGGTTGGATTGCCTGAGTTGGAACAACTCATTGAAATCCGTATTTTAGCCTACTTGCGAGTAGCAAAATCTAACACGTTTTTCAAGATAAAACGGATATGCAATGTTTATTTCCAAGTTAGGCGATCTAGTCTATACTTTTGTGTTGTGCGCATCACATAGTAATTCTAGGTTAATAACCGGAATAAGAATGCATAAAGTTTTCAAAAATGGATATCACGGTTAGTAGAGGCGGTCTTGGACCGGCGAAAGGGGTGCTCATAGTCGACCTTCCCGATCGTACTCCAAGCTCGAGCCAAGACCACTTTGGTGATAGCGGACATGTGGCCTTCGCACCGAGTCGGTTTCCTAAATTTCCCAATTAAAAAATATTTAGGTGGCGACTCAGAATCCGCAAAGCAATCCATGTTTGGCACTACTTTTTCAAAATCTGCTTTCTCAAACGATTTGCCGGATTCGGACTCTTTGGTTCAGATTTAGAATCGCGACACAAAAAGGGAGTCCGAATCAGAAGCGAGGTCCCCATGACGCTACAATCCGAGCAGCTAGATTCTTCTCCTTTGCCGAGGTAGATCAACATGACGCAGAACTCAGAAGAGATCGTGGTCATGACGGCCGCGTTGAGTCAAGGAATTACCCCGCAGGGTGAGACTATCATTGACATGCCGATCCACCTGTGCTTCGCCGCACATCCAATTTGGACCCCTCAACTATATCAGGCTCGCGAGCCTACTACATTTGAACTAATGGGAATGATAGGTGATCTTCAAAGATCCGTAGCGGATCTCGCCTATGGGATGTCTGTTTCGCCACCAGCCGCACCATATGCCGGAGGCTTTATACCCCAGGAGCCCCCGCTATTGGGACGAATTGTAATTAAACTCAGCCAACCGGAGATGGCCTCCAGCTATGGCAACGACGCATCAAACCAAGTTCTAAATCACGCTGAGGCCAGAGACAAAGGCAAAATGAAGGCAGATGCCGACCCTATCGAACAACTGCTGTGGGCAGTAGAGGCTTTGAAAGCCGGGGAAATGAACAAGCAACAGATATCCGCAGTTATGTCAAAAACTGTGGAGGATGCTTTCCCCACTCACCGAGGGCAATTCGATCAATCGAGAATCGATAGGCGGTCATGCCAAAACAGCTTCTTCCCGCTCCCAACCTTGCATCCGCTAAGGACCAGAAATCCAAGGCTGTCCCCGCCCATCCGTTCGCTAGGGCATCTAGCAAGAGGGCTCAGGCTCCAAAGTACCGCCCGAGGACGCAGGTCTTTCATGCTCTACATGCCATTGTCCAAGGCACTTCATCCTTGCCGAGAGGGGACACCTTAAACCCCCGGAGCCTCGGCCTCTCCGAAGAATCTCGATACTCATGACCGCCAAGATCGGTATGCGTACCACCAGCAGACTGGCCATGCTACCAACAATGGTTTCCGCCTCCGGCACGAGGTGTAAGATTTGATTGACTACGAGGTTATCCTCCCCCACCTCGAAAGTCCGTCATCACCCGCTTGTTGGATTTTGAGGATCTGACACTGCTTGAGTATGTAGCGAAGGTGAACCGCTTTGTGGGCGGTTCGCACGTTTTTGGATGTGGTGTTTGGCACGCATTTTTGGGCATCTGTTAATGTTAGTTTTGTAAAATCTGACTTGGGTGTCGAGTCAGTCTTTTGTTTTGTTTTGAGTCTGTCTCATTGTCTTGAGTCAGTCCTTTTGCTTATGGGTCTGTCTTTTTGTAATGAGTCAGTCCCTCTTGTATAAAATACCAGGTGATTCCAGGGTTGTTGCCTCGAACACCGTTTTGCTTTATAATTGCCTCCTTTGCTTTTCTTTTTAAGTTTGTCTCTGTTGAGAAGCCAGTCGCAATCAGAGAATCTGAATGAAACAGCTGTGGCTATCACGTTCCGTATTTGTTGCTATTTGAGTTAGCCACGCCAGAAGATGTGAATGGAACGACAGTACATTTCTCCTACTCTCTTGTGCCTTAAACATCGCCGTAATGACCTAAGCTTTTCATAAAACCCCATTTCGAACACTGCGGTGATGAAAAACGAAGAGGAAGTAATTCCTCGAGTTTTGTAAAATTTTGATCATTTTGAGAGAAAGAGAGGCCTGCTAAGCTTTTAATGAATGAAATCATGCTTGTCGGCATGAGTACTGAGAAAGATCCTGGTCCGATCCAGACTGGTTCCACACTATCTTCAGCGCGAACGATTTGTCGCTTTCTTAAAAACTTTCAAAAACGAAATGTCTTGCGCAGTCTTGCGAAGACCTGTGTGGAACCGCTCTTCTGATTGTGCAGCCCAGGATCGCTATCGGTCTCAAGTTTCAATTCATCTATTGCAAACTGGAATCCGTTCAAAACATTCAGTGCCATGAAACGCCTGTGTGGCCCATTTCGAGGTAGCCCTCGAGCAAGAGGCGTCAAAGTCAGATCAAGGAGATCAGATCCCACCAGGCAAGGCTTATGAAGCAGCCGTGATGAAATTTTCTACAAATCAATACAACAGTCATTCTCCTGGATACAGAAAGGCCTCAATCTCAAAACCATTTGGCATGGGCTTGCTACATTTTTTACCCTTTGAGAGGTTCGCTGGGCCGAAAACCCGGAAGGGCGGCCCAGGCAAAAGTTAGAGCAAAGAAAAAGAAAAGAAAAAAAAAGAAGCAAAATACAAAAAGAAGCAAAAAAGAAAAGAAAAGAACAAAAAATAGCAAAAGAAATAAAAATGAAAATGCAAAAGAAAAGAAAAGAAAAAGAAGGAAAAAGAAAAACATAGCTCGCAAGGTCGAAAACCCGCATTGGGCACCTTGGCAAAAGTTAGAGCCTAAACAGTGAAGGTTAAAATACCCGAGTGTACCTTAACCGGAACTACGTGAGGCTTGATTCCCATGTTTGGGATACGTAGGCAACTTCATCTTGAAGTCCAGCCCCAACGCTTCCATAGCGTCCCAGTCCATGTCATGGTTTTGATCACTTGTGCCTCCTCCGAATTTGATGTGTCGATTGCAGCAACCTGGAACTACGTGATTAACTTCTTCTTGAAGTCCAAACCACCAACACCTTCCAGGTGACTGTGTCCATATATTGATTCAAACCGTCTTCGTCTCCTCCGCGTCCGAGGGTCCGATCGTCGTCAACAAGGACTGGCTTACAACATGCCGAGGCATCATCCAAACAAGGGGCAACTTTCCGTTGCCATGCATTGCCGCAAGTTGCCCTAAGTTACCGTCCAAACCAGGGGCAACTTTCTGTTGCCTTTATCCCCCTTTAAACCAGGGGCAATTTTCCATTGCCTCCGATCCGAGGTTGCATATCTCGAGGGTAAGTTCTACGCTTGTTGAGCGTTGATTGTTTGCAAAAATAGTTTTTGAAAATTTTCACTGAGGCTGACTTACTTTCTCGAAAACTGTTTCATTTTCAAAATTGGACCATGTTTGGACCCGAAAAGGAGATTTTTCTGTGCTCACAACCTGATTCACATGATTTTCAAATCAAAAATTGAATAAGTGTGTTAATCCAACTCTCATTTTGATCGAAACTATTTTAGAAAACAAAAAATGGTCAAAATGACGAATTAGGGGCACAATTGAGTCAAGTGTTCTGACTCCCCCCCCCCCCGGTCAACATACTTGCCAGAAGGGCACTCCATCACCAGAAAAAAATAACCGTGAGCTAACAGTGTTGGGCGTGAACCCACAACCTTTCGATTACCTATCAACCACTCTGGGGAGGGATGAAAAATGAGAGAATAAAGAATAGAGAGAAGTAAGTTGAGAGAAAAGTGAGAAAAGGGTTTTGAGAGAAAAACCAAGCATGAGGGCCGAGTGATGTGAGTGTCACAAATCGGAAAGGGTGGGAATAATACCCGGAGGAATTGGCTCCTCGAGATTTGAGGTCTTTTCGTAAATATGTCCATGTGTCGTGTCTTTTGATCTGTCGGTCTCGATTTTAGCTTTGAGTCTTTTTCGAGCATGTCTCGTTCTTTTAGGTTGTGTGCCTTTTGTTTCTTTGTTTGAGTCTGTCTCGCTGTGTTCGGTGCTAGGCTCGATACCCTGGTGGAAAACCCTTCTTTATTTCAAAAATCGTTGTTTGTGCTCAGAATGCTGTGCCATTCTCTACATTCATGCGAAGCAAGAGAAGGAGAGGGAAAATTTGGGACATCCGAGTGTGTTTCAACTGCAACCGTATCAGTTTTGTAATCCGTCTTGTCAGATTGGGCTGTTTGTTCAGGGTTTGCTGTGTGCAGAATGAACCGGGTGCTGTGTTATGGGTTGTATGCAGATCAATCCCCAGTAGAGTATGGGCTGTATTATTCAGTTTGAGTAGTGGTTTGTATGAGTTGTTTGCTGTTAGTTGGTTGGTTATCCGATTATCACAGTGCAAGTGCTCAATTTTCAGACAACAGATCAATATCATTTACATTTGAGGTGTAATATGATGCAATACAGTGCAAGGTATGAAATATACACAAATGTAAACACTTTTTCAGACAAAAAGTTCGTTTCATTTCAATATCAACTTTTCAAGTACATAAGTTTTGATAAACAAAATCTGCCTGCGGCAGTACAAAAGTACCCTAACTGCTAACCAAATGGGGAAAATGCAAAAAAGGAAAAGAAAAAGAAAACAACAAAATCTGTATCAAATGTCCAAAATGGCTCCGGGGCCGTCAATCTGTCCTGGTCCTCTTCCTGGACGAAGGTCCAGGAGCGTCATCAACAGGGGCACTACCAGGGGCATCGCCGCCTGAGCTCGAGTCCGAGCCATCACCGGTCTCCTCGCCTCATCTCCGCCTCGGACTCATCATCATCCGAATCGGAGCCCATGAGCTACTCCCGACATGAGTGCGCCCTCCTCTGGTGCGAGGATACACTCTGCCATCCCGCATAGAAAGGGGAGGCCCAGTCGGAGCGCTACCCACCGGAGGAATCGGGAAGGGAGGCTGAAAAAGTAAGAAAGGAAAATACATCGTAATCTGAGTCGATCGCATATATGCGTATGAATCAGTGCGGTGAATGCCGTCTGAGAATCGCGAGTATGAGTACAGTCTGTGAATGCCGTGAGTGAATCGTCGAGAATCTGATGTATAGTATAGTCTGTGAATGCCGTGGCTTGATGAATCGATCTGAGAATACAGTGAATGTCTTGAGTCGGTATCGTATGTCGAATCGGAGGCCGATTCATCGAGATGTTGTGTTATGCATCAGAATATGTAAAGCAGTTTGTATATGGTTTGAGGCGGTGGTTAGGAAAAACATACCGGAATGCTGTAGAGGGCTAGGAAAGCGAATGTCTGCTGTAGCATCCCCATCATGGAGGCATTCATCTCCAATGACTGCCGGGTGTACCCGGAAGACGCCTGCAAAAGTATCAAATGCATCAATGTTCTGTGGAATATCAAATAAACTGAAATGAAATGACTATACAAAAATGCAGTAATACATACCGGAGGCAAGTCAGGGACACCGACAAGCTCATAGTCAGCTGGAGGTCACCCCATCCTGTCCTCGGAAAATCAATGAAGCGGGCAGAACAGGCTAACCGGACCCTCGCCCCCGCTGAACCCCACCTCTGCCACGGACTCGAGCCCTCCTCGGCGCTCCTCCTCCAACTCCTGCTCCCACTGCAGCCGCTGGCGCCGCAGGTCTCTCTCTCTCTGCTCGGTGGCCGCCGCTCAGGGGTCGCATAATAAAGGTCCGGACGTACTCTGAGTAATCGCTCTCGCCTCGGAAATTGTCTGCCTCCCAGCCGATGGTGTAGTCCGCCATCAACTCGGCACTAAACCTCTCCGTATCCCGCATGTGCTCAGGAGGATGCACCGGGACTATCTGCTCAGGTAAGCCTAGGGTCTGGCGCAAGAAACGCTCACCCAGGTACCAAGCCCAATGCATCGCCCTCAAGCAAAATCCGGTAACGTGAGGTCTCATCGGCACCGGCGAACCGATCCCTCATCATCGCTGGCAGTGGAGCCCACGGCCGCCAGGTGATCTGAAATTGAAATACAGTTTGTTACCTACTGATATTGCAAATATACAGTGGAAAGGCGAAACCTAAATGAACTGCAAGTAAAACATACCTCGGTAGGAGTGATGGTGTCGAAGTAACGGCGGAAGAAGCTGAATGTCTCCCGCGGCCTCCGGGCACATCTCCCGTCAAAGCGGCGTGAGAAGGGGACGACCAGAGGGGTCTCTGCGTCGGGTACAGGAGCGAGCCTAGGAAAGTAGGCGTAAACCCACAGCTGCAAGATGAATATCAGTGCATTTATCAGATAAAACATAATGCAGAATATAAGGCAAAAATAACAGAGCAGTGTTGTGCAATGTGTTGCCCAGAGTGTACAATGTGAGCAGTGTACAGTCAATGTAAAGCAGGGTATGTGTGTGCCGTGTGTACAGTATACAACAAGTGCAAAGCAGACTACAATGTGTGCAGTGTATAGAGTACAGAAAATAAAGAACGGAAATGAAAGGCAGAAAAAGAAATGTACCTCCCAAGCACGCCAGTAACCCCCGAGCAATCCAGCATCATGAGGTCGAGCTCATATATCCATAAAGGGTGGCCAGAGCGCCACCTCATATAATGCGAATGTCTCGACATCCACCGTCGCCGAGAACGTAGAGAGGCACTGTGTTCGCCCGGTCGGCGAAGATAGTCGTCCCGAATAGGAACATGAGGAAGCCGCGTGCATATCTCTCCACGGCCTCTGGGGTCATCGGAGCTGCATCAACGAGGAGGAGCTGGACCCGGAACTGCACCTCGAACCAGGAGTACCGGACGAAACCGGGACGCGCAAGAGGCGGTGCCGCGCCAAGCAAGTAGACCTGAGCCGCGGTCCACTCATCCATATCAGTGTCAAAGGGGATCGGATCACCCCCTACCCCGATGCCGGTGAGCATCGAGAAATCATAAGGGGTCATCGTCATGTCCCTGGTCGCAGACAAGTGAAATGAATCAGTGGTGTCCCACCACCTCTCCACCAGAGCGGCGAGGAGAGGTCTGCATGTCGTGAGCTGGGAGAGTCCCCTGCAGAAGGCGCCAAAGCCCGCCTGGTCTACGATGCGGCGAACTGCGTCAGGAAGCTCAGCGTACCACTCGCGAGCGACGGTATTCCCATACCCGCGGATGGTATGGGAATCTCCCTGTTTTCAAACAAATAGTTATGAAGCAATATAAAATGTACAGTTTTGAAGAAACAGTCAAAATCAGTGCAAATTTGGCATGCGTGCAAGTTTATCAGATTCAAACAGATACCGGGTGCCGGTGTGCTTATAGTGAACTACAACGTGTGATGTGTCAACGTGTTTGAATGGTTCAGTGCAAATTTGGCATGCGTGCAAGTTTATCAGATTCAAACAGATACCGGGTGCCGGTGTGCTTATAGTGAACTACAACGTGTGATGCGTCAGCGTGTTTGAGTGGTTCAGTGCAAATGTGGCATGCGTGCAAGTTTTTCAGATTCAAACAGATACCGGGTGCCGGTGTGCTTACAGTGAACTACAACGTGTGATGCGTCAGTGTGTTTGTGTGGCTCGGTGCAAATGTGGCATACGTGCATATTTTCAAATTCAAACAGTTATCGGGTGTCGGTGTTTGCAGTGAAATACGGTGTGTGCCGTGGTTTGAGTGGTTCAAGGCTAGTGCAGTGTGTGCGCGTGTGAGTCTTAAACAAATAATCAGTTGCAAACGCGTTTGTAATCAACCACAATGTACAGTATATCAGTGTATCGGAACTAAGCAATTAAAGAATGCAGCCAGTTATGATAATCGGCAGTTAAACATTCTACATCGCGGAAAGTAAAGCAGAGAAAGAAAGTTACCTCGGAAGCGCCGGAGGATAGGTGGGAGACAAACTGGCAACATTTCGAGATCAACGCCATGTCAAAGCTCCTGAATTGGCGTAGTGCGTCGGGTGGTAGAACGTGAATCGCCGGCCGATAGGTCGCCGGGTCGAAAGGGCGCTCACTCAACGGGAGGAGCTCGACCTCGGGATCCATCTCGTGATCCGAGGGAGTCCCGCCGCGTGGAACGTCGTCGGCCATATCGAGAATGATGGGAAAATGGTCGAGGAATGAAAATAGGCTCGGAATACGAAGAGTCAACTCGAAAGTCAACCCCCGAGAGGGTGGAAAATAGCCGAAAAGGTCGGGATGGGAAAAGGGTATGGAAATGAAGAGAAAATCGAGGGGAATAAGTCCCAAAAAGGCGGAAATAGCAAAAGGAGTGCCGAAATGAAATTTCAATCGGTCGAAAATGTCCGAAACGTGATGAACTTCGCGAATCGAACAACGAAAAAGGGGCGAAAACACAAAGAAATGAGCAAATGAGGAGAGAAAAAGGCTCTAGAGAGAGAAGGAGTTGGTTTTCGGCGGAAATGAAATAAGAAAATAAGGTTTAGAAACCCTATTTTAAAAGACCCGAGGCGAAAAGTCGAATCTGCCCCGACTCAGCAACTTTTTGCCGGTCGGCAACATTTTGTGCCGGCCGGCAGAATATTGTGCCGATGGAATTTATTTGTAGCTGGTGGACAGCCGGTGGCCTCCTAGCCCAGCCGGTGATGTTCCCACAGCCTTGTTTAGGCCATATGAGTGGTTTCTGGTCTTCATAGCCCAAGAAAGTGCAAGAAAGTGTATCTCCGATGCTCAACCGGCCTCCGTTTTGATCTCGGACCGTGTCTTCTGTGCGTGGCACTCAAATTCATGCAATGTTGTATCCTTTTGTATCCTTTTGCCTTTTACAAGATTCAAAAGTTGCCCCGCGTGCGTTGCATGCATTCATCATATTGTACGGTGCGTTGCGTCGCGCCGTCATACACATCCCTCATGCATTGTCATGCATTTTATTACAAGCATTGTCATGCACCTCAATACATACGTCACCTCGCACATCATTCGTGTTGTCGTTGCCCCGCACATCATTTGTATTGTCGTGCACCTCCTTGTTTCGCATTATCATGCATTTCAAAAAGAAAGAACGGCGTCGTTATCGCTTTACGAAGTTCATTTGCATTGTTTTACATTTCGTGGCATGCGTGTCACACTTGCATTGTTTACATTTTCGTGTGGCATGCGTGTGTCACACTCACGCTGTTTACATTCCGCCGTGTGGCATTGCCTCACTTGCATCGCACGCGTGTGCCTCCTCATTCTCATTGAGTGCACGTGCCGCTCTCATAGCACGTGTGCCTCGTCTTATAAACACGTGTGCCCGTTTCATCGCACGGCACGTGTGCCTCTCCTCATTGCACGTGTGCCCGTTTCATTGGCACGCGTGTGCCTCGTTTTCATAGGCACGTGTGCCCGCTTTGCATAAACGCGTGTGCCCCATTTCATAAACGCGCACGCACGTGTGCCCCATTTTCATAGGCACGTGTGCCTCACTAGCATCGGCACGTGTGCCTCATTTTCATTGGCACGTGTGCCTCCTCACTTACATCGGCACGTGTGCCTCCTCGCTTACATTGGCACGTGTGCCTCATTTCGCATCGGCACGTGTGCCTCGTTTCGCATCGGCACGTGTGCCTCGTTTTCATCGGCATGTGTGCCTCCTCATTTGTATTGGCACGTGTGCCTTGTTTTCATCGGCACGTGTGCCTCCTCATTTTCATTGGCACGTGTGCCCCATCTTCATCGGCACGTGTGCCTCCCCATTTCCATTAGCACATGTGCCTCATTCTCATCGGCACGTGTGCCTCATTTGCATTAGCATGCGTGCCTCATTTGCATTGTTTTACATCCTCCTTTTTATACACATTGCGTGCATGCGTGCATTACTTTACTGATATGTGTTCAAGTTCCTTTTTATACACATTGCGTGCACGTGTGCATTAATTTACTGATATGTGTTCAAGTTCCTTTTTATACACATTGCATGCACGTGTGCATTGCTTTACTGATATGTGTTCAAGTTCCTTTTTATACACATTGCGTGCACGTGTGCATTGCTTTACTGATATGTGTTCAAGTTCCTTTTTATACACATTGCGTGCACGTGTGCATTGCTTTACTGATATGTGTTCAAGTTCCTTTTTATACACATTGCGTGCACGTGTGCATTGCTTTACTGATATGTGTTCAAGTTCCTTTTTATACACATTGCGTGCACGTGTGCATTGCTTTACTGATATGTGTTCAAGTCCCTTTATATACACATTGCGTGCACGTGTGCATTGCTTTACTGATATGTGTTCAAGTTCCTTTTTATACACATTGCGTGCACGTGTGCATTGCTTTACTTACATGTGTTCAAGTTTCTTTTATTTACACACATTGCGTGCATGCGTGCATTGCTTTACTCACATGTGTTCAATCCCACCATATTGCTAACAACATTGTACCTGTTAAGTTTGTTTTCTTTTCAGGCACGATATTGTATGTACGGTTCATTTGAGGCCGGTGCAACCGGACGAGCCGCACAGGTATTGTATCCTCCGAGTGAGACGTATTGAGAATTGCATAATTCTCTTACATCCTTTCTGCATTGTAGTGTAGTTTGGTGTATGCTAGCTTAAAACTATTGCATGTGTGCTTCGTTACAGCTTTCTTTGCATGATCATAAGTTATGCTCGGCTTCTTGCATTGTCTTGCATTTTGCCACTGCCTTCGGGCGCATACCTTGTTTGTCTAACATGTTTGTCCAAGTCTTCGGCCTTATCAAAAATGGGTCGTCTCTAGGCTTTGACATTCACTTCCGTCATTGTTATGACTTTCGAGTTCTGTCAAAGAGGGGAAACTGTAGACACCCCATTTTTGACCGTCCTCAAGACTTGGACGTCACCGTTTGAACACTCAGTGATTATCCATGTTTGTGTTTGTTTGGAGTTCCCGGAGTTCTCGGCTACGCGCCTTGCCTCAAGATCTCCGAACTCAACTGTTTTGTGTCTGGTTTTGCACCAAACACTTGTGGTTTGCCTTGAAGAGGCAGGGAATGCCTTGTGAGGCATCCCCACACACCACCGGCCCTCCCCTACCATCACCGGCTACACATTGGTGCCACCGGCATTGTTTTCTCAAAATATGTGGCCGGTCGGCACTATATGTTGCCGACCGGCACATTTTTGTGCCGATGATTTCTTTGGCTGGCCGGCGTGCACCCTTTGTACCCTTGAGGCATGGTGCATGCCAGCTGTGCCAGCTGGAATGCACCATCACTCATCCCCGTGCACAAGTGTGACCACTTTGCACCTTTGCACCCCTAAACCTTCTAGAAGGTTGATCCTTTTGGCCAAGCTTCTTGGAGGAGCTTGGCCAGCTGTCTTAGCTTCTCCAAGAAGCCAAGACCCCTTTGCACCTCTTGCCCCTTTTCCTTTGCTTAGCCATTAAGTCATTTGGCTTGGTCTTGGCCTATATAAACACCACCTCTCTCCCTTTGAGAGAGGTTAGTCATTCTTGATCAAAAAACTAGAGCTTCTATATCTATATATCTGATATATATCTCTCTCTCTATATCTCTCTCTCTCATCCTTGTGTGTGTGTTTTAGGCCTAAAAGTGTGGTTTTACCTTACTTTTGCACCAATACACACACCATTACACCTTAGTTCGAGATTGAGGGACTTGGGGGGTTGTTTGTTGAGTTTTTGGACTGGTTTTGGTCAATAGAGGAGGGCTGCACCACCTGTTCTTCAAGTGTTCTTCAAGGGTGAGCACTTTACTTTAGATTCTCCATTTTTGCAACAAGTTTTTACCTATCTTGCTTTGTGTTTTGAGCTTTGTGTATAACTGAAAAAAGCCTTAGATTTTCTTGCTTTTGAACTTTCATTCGGGTCATTTTGTGGTTTGAGTGCAAACTCACCCTTTTAGACCTTATTTTGGCCTATTTGGCGTCTTTACTTTGAGCCTTATTTGCCTTGTTGTTTTGGGTCCTTTCACCACTGAAAACCAGTGGGTTCTTAGTGGTAAATAAGGTGGTTTGAAGTCTTGTATAGGGGAGGGACACCCCTCTCCCCTTTGTCCCTTTTTTGCCTTTGTCTTTGGCTTAAAAGGGATCATGCATGCTTGCTTGTTTTTGGCACCATTTCAGAACTTTTTTTGGGTGTTTTGGATCATATTTCATCTCTGTCCAAAAGTGATTTTGTGGTCCTTAGCATGCTTTTTATACTTGCTTTGTAATCCTCCATTTTCCCTAGAAATATGTCATATGTTTAGCCTTGCATATCTTCATGTTTTGGCTTAGCTTATTGAAGTCCTTGGTCATGATTTGTCATGTTTAAGGGCTGTGAGCCACTGATTTTGCCATGTTTGGTGTGTTTGATGTGGTTGCCTTGTGTTTTGGCTTGTAAACCTTAAGCGTATTGGCCTCTAACATGCTTAGCTTGGACCATACTCATGATTTGGCATCATTTAGGATCATATTTCAGTCCATAAATCATGTTTGTATGTTTGTATATGTGACCTATTTCATGCTTTAAGGATGTGCTCCTTTATGCCTAGGAATATGCCTTATGAATGCTTGTATGTTTAGGGTATTTTGGGACTACCATGTCGAGGTGTGTGTGTGTATTTTTGCATGCTAAGGATCTGTTTTTGGTGGCCTAATACATGCTATGAATAGTCATGTTGGTGGTAGTGAAAAGCCCCTTGTTTATGCCTTGGTTTTGGGCCTACTTGCTTGCATGTTTGCATGAGAATTGGTCCATCATTTTGGGCACTTTTGCCACTGTTTTGGGGAGGTTTGAGGTCTGTCCCATTATGGTTTAAGCCCACTATTGCTTACTTGAATCATGTTTGTTGCATGCTTGATTAGCAAAGCCTTGTCATATGTTAGTTCTTTTACAAGAATTGTCCATGTTTGCATCATATTTTGCATCTTGCATGCCTAGTATTGTACACTTGCCATAACATGTTGCATTGCATTAAGTATGTCTTGTACTTCATGTCATATCACATCATTTGAGCCTTGTTGTGTACATGCATTCCATGTCTTGGTTTGGGGTGTCAAACCAAGTATAAGGGTTGAGGGAAGTTCACACTACAAGTGGTGCAACTTGTTTCAACTCTTCGTCACCAAGGCCTTTGATCTATGCATGATAAGGTTTTGGTCTCATTTGTGTGTTGCATGCATATTGACATTGAAATGCAATCTTGGTTTCTTAGGCTATCATGCACCAAGGTGCATAATTGATAGCCCAAGAACCAAGGGTGCTTCTTGAGTCCCAAGCATGATAGGAAGCATTAGCCATGCTTACATATGCTCAAAACTCCATGTCATGCCTTTGTCTGTCTCTGTTCTTTGTCAAAAGCTGTCTTCTGCGAGAATTTTATGCCGGCCGTGATGAGAGTGTCGTAGGCACTATATGGATGGCCGATAACCTCCTAAGCGGCCGATGTAAATTTTAGTGGCGGTGGGCACTTCTTCCGGCCGGTGGTGTCTGACATGCAAGGAAGGTATTCAGGATTTTGGAAATTTTGGAGAGCAGGCGATAAAGCAGAAGCAATTGGCATGACACGGGTTTTTCGGGCAAAATGGATCGAGCATGCATCATTCGCGCATCTCGAGGCAGGGCTGAGGCCCCTTTCTTTTTACATTGAATTCAATTTAAATTAGAATTCTTTGTAATAATTCATTATGTATTTGGACTGTATTATTTTCGGACTGTATATTTTTTTGGTCTCTCCGTGTGAGGGCAAATCTGTAATAAGTGTGTGTGAGTGGCGTGTATGTCTTCCAACCCCCATTTCTTTCTTCCCTTTTATTTACTTGCTTACGATGGTTAGTTTAGGACATATTTAAATTAGCATAACAGTATGATAGCATGTGTGCATCCATACATCTGTCTTACATGCACTGGGCTCGGTACATCACGCTAACTGCATTGTATTTCAATTTCCAAATTGAATACTTGTTACTTGTAGCATTTCGCATGCCATGCTTAGGATAGCCGAGCCTGTCTAGATTACACCATTGCATGCGATGCATTAGTCACTCTAACATGAACTAGGGCATGCATTTTTGCTAACTAGTTTATTGTTTTGGCACAGAGTACTAGGTGAGTTTTTTTATGCTTTAGCATCTCGCATGCGTGTGAATGCTAACATGATAGTAGGCTTACCATGCGGCTAGTTGCTTATATGAGATAAACTGTTTGAATGCCTGTGGGTGGAGTTTGGATTGCTTGAGTTGGAAAAATTCGTTGAAATCCGTGTTTTTAGCCTACTTGCGAGTAGCAAAATCCGAAACGCTTTCAAAACGAACGGATATGCAATGTTCGTTTTCAAATTAGGCAATCTAGTCTATACTTATTTGTTGTGCGCATAACATAGTAATTCTAGGCTAATAACCGGAACAAGAGCATGTAATGTTTTCAAAATCGGATATCACGGTTAGTAGAGGCCGGTCTTCGGATCGGGCGAAAGGGGGTGCTCATAGCTGACCTTCCTCGATCGTACCCAAGCTCCCGAGCCAAGACAACTTTGGTAATGACGGACACGTGGCATTCGGCACCGAGTCAGGGTTTCCTAAATTTTCCATTTTTAAAAATATTTAGGTGGCGACTCTGTATCTGGCAAAACAGTCCATGTTTGGCACTATTTTTCAAAAAAAATCTGTTTTCTCAAACGATTTGCCAGAGTTGAACTCTTTGGTTTAGATTAAGAACCGCAACAAACAAAAACAGGGGAGTCCGAACTGTAGTAGCAGTCGAGGTCCCTCGCGGGCGCTGTCTACAGCCTCACTGCGAGATTCCGAGCCTGCCAAGCTATGGCTTAAAGGTGTTTTATTTTTTCCCCGTCTGTCTCTGAAACTGCTTGTAATAACTGTATAGACCGTACTGTACTGTTTAGCAAGGATTAAGTCCCTGTTTTGAATGATTGTATATATGTACATACTGGTTTGTCACCGACTGCATATATGTATGAAAAGTTTTTTTTGCATACAGACTGTCACAGCTCATTGAACATTGTTTATTTACTATTTTGGCTTCTGCCACGCCCTTGTGCTCTGTTTTACTGTATTACTGTTAAGCAGGCCTTCGGTAATCTCGGATTACTGGCCGGTTACGGTGCTAAACCCATAGGGACGGGTTTGGGTCATGACAGAACCACACCGAGTCAAGTTAGGGACTAAGTTGTTGATTCCCAAGTGTGCAACTTAGTGTGTGTTCATTCTGTAACTGTGTAGAGTTGGCATCCGAGGACGCTCATTAGCTGCTTATAGCTCAGTGCTCTGTGAGTAACAATGTTGTAAAGATATGTTCACTCATGAATATTTTCTGAATGATCTACTGTACTGCTTTCTGAAATGATATTTCTTACTGAATGAATGTTTGTCCTATTTGTGTACTGAATTCGTGGCATCTATAGCAATTCACTATTACTGTACTGTTACTGCTACTGTCACAAAGATCTCTGTCGGTTCCCATGTTTGGAACCCCTACTGTTTACTGTTATGATGGCCATCAACTAACTGTTCGGTCTGTTAAGACCTACTGTACTGTTTTGCTATGGGATGCGCCACATGTGACTGCTATGGTTTCTAAGTGACTGATATGACTGTTTATTTACTGAAAGGACATTCATTCTTAACCTCTTTACACAACTGTTATTCACTGGGCTTTAGCTCACTGTTTATATATGTATGTAGTTGTTCAAGCATCGGACCAGAGCTAGGAGCGTCGGGTTAACTCCTTTTTTGTCAAGCCAACCATTGTGCCTCACCTCAAGGTTCCAAGTCTGACCGAGCTAAGGCTGTTTTAGGGTGTCTCAGTTTCACCCTTCTGTCTCTGTTTTGTAATATTGTTTAAGACTTGTACTGTACTGTGCTAATTGGGGATTTGGTCCCTAACCTGAATGTTTGTACATATGGTGTATATATGTTTTGCTTATCAATGTGAATATGTTTGGAAAAGTCTTTTTGCATACAGACTGTCACAGCTCATTGAACATCTTTTATTACTATTTTGGCTTCCACCAGCCCCTATACTCTACATTACTGTCCTTATTGTTAAGCAGGCCTTCAGTAATCACGGATTACTGGCCAGTTACGGTGCTAAACCCATAAGGGCGAGTTTGGGTCGTAACAGAGTGGTATCAGAGCGATACTAAAGCACGAGTTATACCGCACACACGTGTCTAAATGAGCTATAGGATGTCTTAGAAAAGTGATTAGGGCATTGCATGAGCATTGAAAAATTGTGTGTGGCCATGACATGAATATATGTACTAATGTGTTTGAGTAAGCAATTCTTATGTATATGATTACTGTATTGCATATAGTGAAATGGACAATGCAAGAACTGCCGACGAAACTGAATCATCTGATGCCAGAATGGCGAGATTAGAAAGAACAGTTGAACTGTTAACCGAAGCTCTAAGGCAACAGCAGAACCAACAGCCCCCATCTCCTCCAGTACAACCCGAACAGAATGTTAATGAGGATATAATTGTTTTGACACAGAAGTTCAGCAAAATAAAACCACCATCATTCTAGGGAGGCCTTGAACCACTAAAGGCCAAAGCATGGGTTCTCGAAACTAAGAAACTATTTGAATTGTTTCCGTGTTCCGAAGCACATAAGGTATTGATGGCTACCTTTACCTTGCAAAAAGAGGCCAGAAGGTGGTGGATGCTTGTTCGTGACACCAATACTGCTTTGACTTGGGCTCAATTTAAAGAAACCTTCTTTGAAAAATACTTTCCTCAGTGTGTCAGGGATCGCAAAGTGACTGAGTTTGAACAGTTGAAGCAAGGTACCATGTCTGTAGCCGAATATGAATCGAAGTTCATTGAACTTGCCCGATATGCACCACACATAGTGGACACTGATTACAAAAAGGCCAAGAAGTTTGAAGGCGGCCTTAATGTAGAGATACTTGACAGAATCAATGTGCTGAAGTTACTGAAATATGTGGATGTTCTGGACCGGGCAATAATAGCTGAGTCGAACATCGAGGCATTAAAACAGACCGAAACACCGGCGACTGAATGGCGTGGTAAGAGACGGGGTTTTAAGTTTAAGAAAGGCCAAAATAACTCATGGAATAAAAACTAAAATACAGGGTCAACAACCAGTTCTAGTTAGGGAAACAATTCCATACCAACCTGCTCTAAATGTGGGAAAAGACATAAGGGGGTTTGCTATAAAATCTCTGGTGCTTGTTATAGGTGTGGCAAAGTGGGTCGCATGGTTAAATATTTCCCTTCCACTTCTCAAGGCAATAGTAAAGCTGTAGCTAGCGCAGCAGCATCAACTGTTGCACCGAAACCCAACTCCAGAGCTACTGGAAAGGAGACTGTAAGGCAAGGCCGAGTATTTGCACTCGTACCAGGAGATGTGCAGAATACCAAGACCGTTGTGTCACGCATACTCTCAATCTGTGCTCAAAATGCATATATTCTGATTGATTCGGGGTCTACACATTCATATGTCTCCCATGCTTTTTCGCGAAAACTAAATAGACCGTTGGAACCCATGAATTATTTGTTAGCTGTATCTTCACCTGTTGGAGGATCCATGACTTGTGTTTATATGTACCCTGCATGTGAAATTATTGTTGGGGATGTGCATTTGTATATTGATTTACTGCCTTTGAATATCGATCATTTCGATGTGATATTGGGAATGGACTGGTTAACAAAATATCATGCTACCATAGACTGTGTAACAAAACAAGTTGTTTTCTGTCCACTTGGATTGCCTGAATTTGTATTTAACGGAGTTGGTGTAGTGCCTCCCCCATATTTGATTTCGTCTATGAAAGCTTTTAAACTGATTAAGAAGGGATGTAAAGGGTACCTATGTTGTATATTGACTGTACCTACTGATGTTAAAGCTAATGTGGACAGCATTCCTATAGTCAGAGAATTCCCAGATGTTTTTCCAGATGATTTGCCAGGGGATTTGATTGACAGGGATATTGAGTTCACCGTTAATGTGATCCCAGGTACACAACCAGTTTCCAAAGCTCCTTACAGAATGGCACCGACCGACTTGAAAGAACTGAAAGTTCAGCTATAAGAACTGTTAGATAAGAAGTTCATCAGGCCCAGTACTTCACCGTGGGGCGCACCAGTTTTGTTTGTGAAAAAGAAAGATGGCTTACTGAGACTCTGCACTGATTACCGTGAACTGAACAAGGTAATAGTGAAAAACAAATATCCATTGTCTAGAATTGACGATTTGTTTGACCAGTTACAAGGTGCCCAAGTTTTCTCTAAAATTCACCTTAGATCTGGATACCACCAGTTGAAAGTTAAACCAGAGGACATTAAAAAGACTGCCTTTCGAATGAGGTATGGACATTACGAATTCCTTGTTATGCCTTTCGGAGTTACTAATGCACCCGCTGCATTTATGGACCTTATGAATAGAATTTTTAAACCATTCATCGACGAATTTGTAGTTGTCTTTATAGATGACATTCTGATTTATTCCAAGAGTAAAGAGGAACATGAACATCATTTGAGAATTGCCTTACAGACCCTAAGAGAACAGATTCTGTATGCAAAACTGACAAAGTGTGAATTTTGGCTTGATAATGTTATGTTTTTGGGACATGTGATTAGTAAGAATGGCATTTCAGTTGACCCACAGAAAATCGAAGCGGTGGTGAATTGGCCTAGACCGACAAATGTTACTGAAGTTCGTAGTTTTTTGGGTTTAGCCGGGTACTACAGAAGATTTGTGAAAGATTTTTCTAAAATTGCCTTACCATTGACTCAGTTGACTCAAAAGGAAATATCATTTGACTAGACCGATCAGAGAGAACCAGCCTTCCAAGAACTGAAGACTCGACTGGTGACTGCACCGATTCTCACCCTATCCTCAGGTACGGATGGATTTAGTATTTTTAGTGATGCTTTTTACAAGGGTTTGGGATGTGTGTTAATATAGAATGGTAGAGTTATTGAATATGCTTCCCGACAATTGAGACTGCATGAAAAGAACTACCCGATTCATGACTTAGAACTTGCTGCAGTAGTGTTTGCCTTGAAAATTTGGCGTCACTACCTTTATGGGGCAACATGTGAAGTGTATACAGATAACAAGAGCTTGAAATATTTCTTCACACAGAAAGAACTGAATATGAGACAGCGGAGATGGTTAGAACTAATAAAAGACTATAACTTGCAAATTTTGTACCATCCAGGGAAAGCTAACACCGTTGCCGATGCACTGAGTCGAAAATCAGTTGGAAATTTGGCCTGTTTACTCACCGGGCAGAAAGAATTGCTATGTGACCTTGAAAAATTTGAGGTTGAAATTGTTTTGCGTGAACAAGGTGAAACCTTAGCCGCTATTTCTGCTCAACTGATACTGATTGAGGAGATTAAAGAGAAACAGCAACAGGATGACTTTTTGAAAAAGGTCATTGATGAACAGGAGTCCAAACCGAGGCCGGACTTTAAATTTGAGAACAAAGTGTTGAAATTCCAGGGAAGGTTGTGTGTACCGAATGATTCTGAGCTGAAAAGACGAATTCTACAAAAGGGCCACAATTCGAAACTGTCTATCCATCCAGGAAATACGAAAATGTACCAATACTTGAAACTAAATTTCTAATGGCCGGGAATGAAGAAAGAGATCACTGACTTTGTATCGAAATGTCTTCATTGCTAACAAGTTAAAGCTGAACATCAACGACCCGCAAGCTTATTGCAACCCTTACCAATACCGGAGTGGAAATAGGAACATATCACTATGGATTTCATTGTTGGTTTACCTCGCTCCAGTAAAGGTATGGACTCAATTTGGGTTATTGTTGATAGATTGACTAAATCTGCTCACTTCCTACCTGTCAAAACAATCTATAATGCGGACAAATTGGCTATAATTTATATTGATGAGATTGTTAGATTGCATGGAGTGCCAGTATCTATTGTTTCTGACAGGGACTCGAAGTTTACCTCGAGATTTTGGCAAAGTCTGCAAACTGCATTGGGTACTGAACTGAGACTGAGTAGTGCATATCATTCTCAGACAGATGGTCAGTCAGAAAGAACCATTCAGACTCTGGAAGACTTGCTGCGGATGTGTGTTCTTGATTTTCAGGGAAATTGGGAAAGTCATCTACCTTTAGCTGAATTTGTCTACAATAACAGCTTTCACTCGAGTATTGGTATGGCGCCTTTCGAGGCTTTATATGGCAGGAAATGTTGATCTCCTATCTACTGGGCAGAAGTTGGAGATGGGCCCTTGCTTGGGCCCGAGATTATACAGGAAACCACCGAAAAAGTGAAACTGATTAACAGAAATTGAAAACCGCACAAAGCCGACAGAAAAGTTATGCGGATGTTCGAAGGCGAGACAGGGAATATGAAGTAGGTGATTATGTTTTTGTTAAAGTGACACCAATGAAAGGGTAGACTCGTTTTGGAGTCAAGGGTAAGCTAGTGCCGAGATATGTCGAGCCGTGTGAAATCATTGAGAAGATTAATCCGGTGGCGTATCAAGTAGCGCTTCCTCCTGAAATGGAGCATATGCATAATGTCTTCCATATTTCAATGTTGAGGGATTATCTTCGGGATCCCTTCCATGTCATTGAGCCTACCCGTGTCGTGCTAAGTGATGACTACACTTATGAAGAACGGCCTATTCAGGTTGTAAACCGACGAATCAAGAAGTTGATGAATAAAGAAATTCCGTTAGTGAAAGTGGACTGGCAAAACCATGATGGCGTGTATACCACTTGGGAAAGAGAAGACGATATGATGAAACGGTATCTTGAATTGTTCCCTCTGGATCCAGTATTCTTCCAAAACGAAAGTAATTCGATTTTGGATAACCAAACTCTCTGTAAAAATGGGAAACTGTAACAACCCTTACCTCTAATTACTGCTAAACTGTGACTGAATATGATAAGTAATTGATTAGGACGAAATCCTAAACTGATTGCATGAGTATGTTGCTTGATTGCATTTCTATCTGTTTATCAATTGATTGATCTGTTCATGTTTTAAGTTTTGAACTGCAAATTGAAGGCCTTATCGGCGGCCGAATCTGAAATTGATTGGTATTTTATGCTAATTATGATTTATGTGATTTTATGGTAGATTTAATTGAAATTTGATTTGGTATGATTAAATTAGATTAAATAATGTTAAATTGCATTAGTTCAAGTTATTTACCAAGTTACCATTGAGTGGGCCACTTTGTTATTACATGTTGGAGCCTTGTTCATATTTGTTACACCATTTCTCCGTCTCCTAGAGCAAAACGTGAGAGACAGAGAGGGAATTGGGAGAACATTGATTTCATTGAGAATTTAGCTTGGAGACTTAGAAGAATTGAAGGGAATTTGCATATTTGAGCTTCCACATCTAGAATTCAAGACCTAAGGTAGAGATTTCATCCTCTCATTGTTAATTTGAGTTGTATCTTGCATGGTTCATGGTAATTTAGAGTTTAAAGTCAAGAATTGGCTTAAGGAGTTGATTTGAGAGTAAATTCATGCATGCATGTACACATTCTTGAGTTTTAAGGCTTTTTCCATGAAATTTGCTACATGCATGTTCATATTTTGATTATAGTTCAAGAATTCATCATGTTTTTTGAAGGATAGAGTTATTTGACCATGTATTTGAAGCTTTGAATTTAATTGAATACATGCATATTGTGTTTGAGCTTTGTTCTTGAAGTTTATTTGAAAATGGTATTCAATTGACTCATTATTGGGCTTTGATTTCTCAAATTGATCTTCAAAACATGTTATATTATGGGTTTAAAGTATTTTTCCAGAAAATTGGCCCAAAAGGATCAAACTTGAGGCTTTTAAAGTTGAGTTTTGTGCTTCAGGATGAATTTGGAAATTCTAAATTTTAGACCCACGCTCGAGCGTAGGACTTCATGCTCGAGCGTACCCTCTGAGTCGTGCACTTCCACTTGAGCGTGGAAAGTTTCACTCGAGCGTGAAATGCATGTACCCAGAAGTTCTTGTGTTTTGTAGTCCGCTCGAGCGAGTACCTGAGTCTCACGCTCGAGCGGAGGTCGAGCGTCTGTCGAGCGCGAATTGCATGCATCCAGTACTTTTCATGAAGTTTACAGTCCGCTTGAGCGAAGGAAGTCACGCTTGAGCGGAGATCCTTTGTCTGCATGTCCGCTCGAGCGTAGAAAGCCACGTTCGAGCGAGACCCCTGTTTTTTGAAAATTTTGAAAAGTGTTTTAAAGTACATCTTTGCATCCTCATTTCATCCTAGGCATTCATAGGCCATGTTTAAGGCATCTTAATGAGGATATTGATGTAGAACCACACCGAGTCGAGTTAGGGACTAAGTTGTTGATTTCCAAGTGTGTAACTTAGTGTGTTTTCGTTCTGTAACTGTGTAGAGTTGGCATCCGAGGACGCTCATTAGCTGCTTATAGCCCAGTGCTCTGTGAGTAACAATGTTGTAAAGATATGTTCAATCATGAATATTTTCTGAATGATCTACTGTACTGCTTTTTGAAATGATATTTCTTACTGAATGAATGTTTGTCCTATTTGTGCACTGAATTCGTGGCATCCATAGCAATTCTTTATTCTTTATCTTTATTCATCACAAAGATCTCTGTCGATTCCCATGTTTGGAACCCCTACTGTTTACTGTTATGATAGCCATCAGCTGACTGTTCAGTCTGTTAAGACCTACTATACTGTTTTGCTATGGGATGCACCACATGTGACTGCTATGGTTTCTAAGTGACTGATATGACTATTTATTTACTGAAAGAACATTCATTCTTAACCTCTTTATACAACTGTTATTCACTGGGCTTTAACTCACTGTTTATATATGTATGTAGGTGTCCAGGCATCGGACCGGAGCTAGGAGCGTCGGGTTAACTCCCTTTTTGTCAAGTCAACCATTGTGCCTCGCCTCGAAGTTCCAAGTCTGACCGAGCTAAGGCTATTTTAGGGTGTCTTAGTTTCACCCTTCCGTCTCTGTTTTGTAATACTGTTTAAGACTTGTACTGTACTGTGCTAATTAGGGATTTGGTCTCTAACCTGAATGTTTGTACATATAGTGTATATATGTTTTGCTTATCAATGTGAATATGTTCGAAAAAGTCTTTTTGCATACAGACTGTCACAGCTCATTGGACATCTTTTATTACTGTTTTGGCTTCCGCCATTTCTTGTACTACTCTACATTCGTTCTTCATATAAACCTTGTAATCACAGATTCTTGACGATTCTGATGCTAAACTCATAACAGGTCGTGACAATATTAGTTTCACAATAGCAACATGCCTTTCTATAATAGCGACATACTATTCTAAAATTTAAACCACTAAGAAAACCGGCTCCACCATAAGTATTTCGATCATTACAAATTAAAACTAAAAACCAATAAACAAAAGCAATAAAAAAAGATACTATGCGGATTTAGGTTTGGGTTTAGTTTTTATATGGAATAAGAAAAGGTACTATGCAGGAAGGTATATAATATGAATATAGACTATTTGTATACGGTCCGGATCGATTCCAATCTGGAATTATGGGTTTCAATCCGGAACCGATCCGTGGATTACGAATTTTTAATTTCTTAATCCAAAACTGAACCACGAATTCAAAAAACCAATCCAAACCTACCGGATTGGATTGGATCAGATTGCAGATTTTACGGATTCCTTACTCAGTCCTAGTTAAAATTTATCAAACAACCTATCTGTTGAGATATGACACATATCCATCAAACCTAACAGCCGTTATTTATTAGACTGATATAACATAATTCGTTAAATCAAAAGGCAAAATCGAGCAAATTAAAATAACAAGAACCAAATTGACACATTGTATAATCTACGAGGGCCATTTACATAATTTATCCAATGAAATAATAACACTATGGCAACAAAAATATTTCCTTTGAAAAGTGATTTTGTTCCTAAATTTTTATCTCTAAAACTTTCATTTCTTGTAGTGTAATGTACAATTCTTTTCTAATTTTGGATGGAGAACGTCTATTTTTTTACTGAACCATCGGTACAAATGTCCTATCTAATAATAATAATAATAAATCATAGGTACAAATAGAGAAAAATGCTTGAGACACTTAATTTATCACTTTTAAAAATCATTCTTAATGATATCTTTGATAAGTGTCAAATTTTAATTTGTCAAATATTTCATTACGTAGGTTCTAATTTCAAAAATACATCATTAAGAATTATTTAAAAGTGATAAATTAAGAGAAAGTGAGCATTGTTGATAAATGGATAGGGGTAGAAATCGCATAACATGACAATAAGGTAGTTGTTTTTTTCACTGAAAAAATAGAATATAGGAAAATTTATAGGATTGGGACACGACTTCTGCTCGGGTCAGTGTAGTGGTGTGGATCACCCCGAATTCAAACCCATTTATAAAAAATGAGCTCCAGGCCGATGGTTTTGTAGTAAAGTAAGTCAGCAGGCCCAAAAGGCAGATCAACTTGTTACTAACCAAAAATTGAACTATTGTTTCCCCAAGCCCTCATATTTTTGGAACTTATTACTCACTAAGTCATATTAATAAATTTATCAAATAATAAATTTATCAAATTCTCTTATTTTTGAGTGCTGCTATTAACACTCCATAAATTATTTTGGACCCCCTTATTTTTAGCTTTTTTTTAATTGCAATAATAACCTCAAATAAAATTACTACAAAGGACACCATTAATTTTGGGACACTCCATCTCACAATTAAACTTACACACCCACCACATCATGAATTAGGGTTTATGAGAGCACCCACCTCCATCACCACCCATCCATCTTCTCCAAATCCCACCTTCAAAACCTACCCACTCTCAAACCTTGAAAACCCTTTGGCGGTAATATTCTCGCAGTAACGGTGGTAACCATTTGATTACCTACACTTTTCCAGCAATGACAATGAGTGGAAGTTTTTCTGGCAACCACAACTCTATAAGACGAGAAGATTACACCAATAAAAAGTTAAAGGAAGTTCATAGCTTTGACGTTGTTATTAGCTCAGAGGAGATTGGCTTTGTAAGAGTAAGTTTCTTTAAAAAAAATTGCAAAAATAATAAAATATATTCGGAAACACAGGTCCGAACATTATTTATTTGTTCAAAAACACATTCCCGAACATAACTTATTTGTTCAGGAATACAGATTCAAACATAAAGAAAACTCGCCATTTTTAGGTACACTACAACTCTGTTTTGTTTATGGCTCTCCTTCAATTCTCACCACACACACACCCACCCACACCGCCACAATCCCAAGATACAGATAGAAAGAAGAAATTGAGGATATGTTATGGAAGAAATGGAAGCACATCAAAAGGCTGTACCATATTAAACAAGAGTCATTGATCAACAAGTTAACATATTAGATGGCTCAAACGAGATTAAAAACAAAAAATAAATCTCTCTCTCTCTCTCTCTCTCTCTCTCTCGGTAATGATTAGCTAATATGTACATAGACAGCATTCTTATTCTTCTTCTTCTACTTCTACTTCTACTTCATGGATTTTGAAAAAGATGAGACTCTTCTTCTTCTTAGTAGGTTTTGTTAAGATTTTTTGGAAGGGAGTTTTTTTTTTTTTTTTTTTTGGTATGGGGGTGTAGAGGGTGTGCATTCAATGGGTGAAATGTTTAAGGATAATTTTGGTATTATTTGAGAGAAGAAAAGAAATTTTAAAAGTTTTAAAATTTATAAGTGGAGGTTCAAAGAAATGGGGGTCCAAAATAATTCATGGGATGCTAATAGCACCACTCTTTTAATGAATAAATTTACAGTGATAGATTTATTAGTCAGGATCTGAAGATAAATAAGTCTCATTAATATGATTGATTGATAAGTGTCACTTTACCATGCAAGTTGTGATATTTGTGAAGTTAATTATTATAAATATAATAACAGAATCTTTTATAAGTCATAATTTAAATAATAATAAAAAATTAATCGTAACCAAGCACAACATAAGACGGTATAACAAAAAACTTTTGTTATAACTAACCAAAATAATGTTATAATTAATATCATAATGAGTCATAACTAGCACACAATGTGTATAACCAAATCATAATTAACATTCTAATAGGTCATAACTAAAGACTAAAATGTGTGTATCATAAAAATTTTCTTTTTTTTTATATTATTTGTGGTATGAATATATGTTTTAAAAAAATTAAAATGTTGTTACTAGTACTCATATAATTTCTTCAAACTCTTACCAAATTCTTTGGACACATATAATACCAAAATAAACCATACCTTCTCAAAACTTAACCACTAGCCACCACCCAAGGTTTTAAAAACCGGACTGGCCGGTTCGACCGATTGAATCGTTGACCGGTCGAGGTTCCGGTCTAGATACACCTACTAAACCGTTCAAAGTGAAAAATCGACTTATTTTGAGAGAATCGAAAAAATCGGAGGTTGAACTGCCGAATCAGTCGACCTGATGACAATTCACCTAGTCAAGAAAATCATTTTTTTTTCTTTTTTTTATTCTTTCTTTCTTATTTTGTATGTACGTATATATATATAACAAAATTTTAATTGGAAACTCCTTTTTAAGGATCTCCTCTCGTGAGGAATCCATTGAAATTATTGTGAAAGCCTCTACCTATTTATAAGAAAAAAATTCTTCCAAAAAAACTCAAAAAATCTATATGAGATTCAATCAAATTTATTGGAGGGAAACTTAAAATTTTGATATCCTCCAAAATTTTTGTTCTTCTTTCAATCAAATTATTTAAATTAAAATCATATGGAGGGAATATTTTAAAATATATTTTTATATTTTTTAGTAAAAAAAGTATTAGAAGAAATATTTAAGATTATTTAATTATTTAATTTATAATTTTAGGGGAAATTATCAGAAAGTCCTATTTACCAATTTATTACTCCATTTGGTCCCACATTTATTCTTTTGGATTGGGAAGTCTTATTTGGCATGTTTTGTGAACAGTCAGGTCCTATTTTGAATTATGTGATATGTGAGTGGACAGGTTTGCCCCCTTTTTTGTTTTTTTTATGGAGGTGTATACTGGGATTGAATGCAGATTTTGTGGGATACTTTTACTGATCCACAATTGGTAATTTGTGCAATCCCGAAATTGCAATGTTTCAATCATCGAACAATAACGTGAACCCAACAATTATTCCCAACAACATGAACAATGAACAACGTGAACAATGAACAACAGTTATTAAACCCAGCAATTAAACCCAACAATTATTCCCAACAACGTCAACAATGAACAACAATGTCAACAATGAACAACAACATCAACCCAACAACGAACAATATCGTCAAATATTCCCTCAATCTGTACAATCCCGAAATTGCAATGTTTCAATCATCGAACCCCACGCAACATGAAACAACATACCTCTGATTGACGGGTGATGCTTCAACCAATCCCACCGATTCTCGTGTTCACGTCACAACCCACGTCGTACCTGCAGTACCTGCTAATTGATGGTCCAATAAGCACACACTCCGTCGATTTCAGATCTGGTTTTGAATCTCAATTCACTGGTGTCTTCGATTTCTTTCGGTTTTTGAGAGGGTTAGTGTTAACAAACTACGAGGTGGCTGAGAGGGTTACAAACTAATTAAGGGAAAGAAATCAAAAATCGATTTCAGATCTGTGAATTCAGATCTGTTTTTGTGAATTCAAATCTGTGAATTCAGATCTGTTACAACCTAAATGATTTCAGATCTGTTTTTGTTGACAGTCTTCGATTTCTTTCGGTTTTTGATTTCTTTCGGTGTTCACTGAGAGGGTTAATGTTAGGTTTAGGGATTGGAAGAGGAAGAAGAGGTGGCTGAGGATTGAGAAGTGAGAGAACGACGGCGTAGCGTGAAGAAGACCGCATGGAAGTTCGAAGGTGAAGTTCTCGAGCTTCGTTAAATGAGAGGTGGTTGTTTCTCTTAGGGTTTGTGAAGCGCTTGTTAGGAGAGATTGATTGATCCGAGACGAATGTAACAAAGCTGCCTCCATAGCCGATGTGTTCTAGAGTCAGATTGAAATTTGACAGTGTTCTAAGAAGATAAAGTGAAGCAAACAAAGGCAATGATCTCGTGTTCACGTCACAACCTCCGTCGTACGCATAAAAAAAAATGTCAAAATACTAGGGTTCACGTCATAACTCACGTCTCATGTTGTGAGTGTTACACACTTACTAAATTAAAAAAAATATTAGTGTACTTTTTTGATCAACGTGACATACAAACACCCATCCACGTCATGGAAAAAATAAAAAATAAAAAGTCAAATTCACGTCATAACCCACGTCACAGAAAAAGAGTACTATCACCTTTTTTGGAACGTGAATCTCACACATCCCTTCCCATAAATACATGTGGGTCTACAAATTCAAATTAACACTTTAATGGCAAAATAGTAAACAAACAACCCAAAGGACTAAACGGTTTAAAAGAAAACAATTAGGACCACATGATCTACAAGATGATAAAATAGGATTTCCTGGTCAATTCCCCATAATTTTATTACTTATATTTTTATTTAAATATAATTTTAACATACTTATGACGTCACAGTTTGATTCTGGTTCAACCAGACAGTTAAACCGGTGACCCGTCCACCTAATTCTTTTTTCGGTTCACTCACCGATTCGATTTTTAAAACATTGCCACCACCCCCAATCCTTCCTCACCCCGAGCAGAACAAGAGAGAGAGAGAATCACAAGCTCAAAAAGAGAGAAAAATCACAAGAATGTGAAGAGAAAGAAATGATTCATTAAAGTGGCTGAGTGGTTGGCCATAAGAGTAGGGCTACTATTGCAATGGAAGAGCTACAATAACGCTATGTTTGGATTGAGTGATTTGGAGAGAAAAGAAAAGAAAAGAAAAGAAATTGAGAGATATGTATTTCTTTTACTTGTTTGGATAACTTAAGTGGAGAGAAATTGGAAGAAATGAAAAGAAACAGAGAGAAACTCATTTATTTTATAACCCTCATTTTCAATCTTCCCAAAAGTAGAGAGATTGGGAGAAAAAAGAAACCAAAATTTTCATAATACCAATTTTGTCCTTGTAAAAATAAAAGAAATAAAATGATTGAAAATATAAAAATGTTATTTTGGTAATATAATTTCTTTTATTTTCTCTTATGAAATTTATCCAAACAAGAAGGAGAGAAATCATAATCATATCTTTTCTTTTATTTCTTACTTATCCAAATGAGAATGAGAAAAATCACTATCATTTCTTTTCTTTTTTTTTCATTTCTTTTAGAACTTAAGTAATCATTTCTTCTTTTTTTTCTCCTAGGTTTCCAAATTGGATTGTGAGACTGAAAGAGAATGGAGAAAGATTGTGAATGAATGAGGAATGTTGGATAGCGATAAACAGTAGAGGCCAAATCGTAACCCTACACCACTACCTCTTTCACATTTGTCATCCACCACTGTAACCTCCGTCGTCACCTCAACCATTTTCTACCACCACAACCATATATGTTGTTACTATCCCATTTCTTCTCTCTCTCTCTCTCTCTAACAGTGGGGGGCTGTAGGGAAATGAGTGGATGGCAGAGATAAAATAGAGGGTTAGTAGAAAAGTGAGACGACACTATAAGAAATTAAAGTTTTAGAGATAAATTTTTAGGGATAAAAATAATTTGTTGTCCAAATTATATTTTTAAAGACAAAATAAAAAAATAATATATATATATATATATATAATTATGTTATTATATTTTTGAGACAAGTCTATTTAGTTACAAAAGGATCAATGATTTTTTTGCCTACAATTTTAGTTGGGAATAAAGCTTGAGAGCTCGAATTTCCTTCCTCCGAATCCCCCTAATGCCCAAAACGACGTCGTTTTGGGCATTAGTTTTTTTTTCTTTTTTTCTTTTTTTCTCTTTTTGTCTGAACCAGGGGAGAAAGAGAGGAGGAGAGGAGAGCCGATCGCCGATCGCCGAGCCCAGACGTCGTCCGCTTAACTCCGTCGCCGAGCCATCGTCGGCCAGCCTCGCCTCGCACCTCCGCCTCTCACCCCTTCCTCTGCCTGCCCGCCTCCGCCTCCGCCTCCCACCCCTTCCTCTGCCTCTTGCCTCTGCCTCCAGCCATTGAATAATTTGCCCCCTCCAGTCCAGTTCTTCTCTTCTCCTCTTTCTTCCTTCTTTCTTCTTCTTTCCAAATTCGGGGGATTCGGGGCGGGAGGCTTTCGAGCTACCAATCACAGCCCTTTTAGTTGGTCCCAATAAACTCAACTCATATATTATTTTCATTCTTTGAACTTCAATAGTCGGGATTCATTCTTTGAAAAATGGCTCTCTCTCTCTCTCTCATCCCTAATTTCCTTCTCCATAGAATCTGTGGTTTTTGATTTCGATCCCTAATCTAATCTCAGAGACTCGTGATCTGCACTTCTAATCGGTGGTTTGTTGATTTCATCCCCGAGGAGTCTCATAGTGTCTCTCTTGACAGCGATTTCAATAACCAAGTTTGATCGATTAATTGATTTCATTCTCATTGATTTGGTTTTCGATCTGTTGTTTGCATTTGTTCTTCGAAAATGCTTGTTTATCAGTGTAATGTTTGTGTTGATTATGTAGTATCAACAACGTCCTCTTCAACACTGACTCTATCTTCGAGGAACAACGCCAATGGCAACAAGAGCAAGAACATTGTAGCATCATCTACATCTCTTCGTCAAAAAACCCTAAGTCCGATCTCGGAACTGAAGGAATTAGCCTTTTCGCTCTTGGACTCCGCCAAGCGCCATTTTGATCGCTTACATTAGGGGATCCTTAAGGACCTCTCTCTCTCTCTCTCTCTCTCTCTCTCGTCTCCATAAACGATTAAATGACCCCCTCTCTATCTCTCTCTAAAATTTTATTGTGATGTGCTCTAATTGCTTGACCAAAATTTCACCATAGAACTACAGGTTAAGTTCTGATTGTTCTGTCTCTGTGTGAGCACACATGAGTGTGTGCTCATCTACATTGTTATTATTATTATTATTTGTAATCTCGAGTTCGTTTCCAGAAAGAAAAGAAAAAAAAGGTGCAGAATGTGAAGTTGAAATGTTAGGTTCGTTATATGTAATGATTTGATAGTTCGGATTTGAGATACTGTGACTAGTTTAGATTAAATTTTATGAGATGACCATAATTGTCGTTGAAATTATGAGATTGCTGTCTATTACAATGATATAAGATTTTATATTATGTAATTAATAGGTTTGGGTCAGGTGACCTCTCTTAGGGAGTGTATTTGTAATTATAAACAAAAAAATAGAACACTTGGTATGCAGCAAGTCCAAAAGAACGACTGAAAAGAGAGCAACAGAGAGCATAATAAGCAGCCACCAAATCAACCAACAAGTGAATCCAATGCTTGAGTTGTATCGAATCAACTACCTACCTACCTCAATGAGTCAAAAGACAAATCAGCTAATTTTTAACTCTTAAGCCATAAATAATTAGATTTCTATCCTATCATATCATAGCGCCATTTGCTTTTGTATTGAAGCATGCACCTGTATAAGATCAGAGTGCCTTCATTAGTAGCTAAAGCATTGAGAAAGAGAGAAAGACAGAAAGGGGGAATGACCTACTCTTCCTCTTGGCCTAGTTTCTTTTTGTTGGTTTCACTCTTACTTGGCTTCTAATTTGCAGATTGGGTTAACAATATTTATAGCAGGTCCCAAAATGCTGGTTTTTGCACCGCAACTTTGAGGCCTGACCAAAATGCTGGGTTAACAATATTAGAACCTTTAAATTTTATGTGTTAAATAGTCTACTAGGATCCTTTTAATTTTTATGCAGTTAGATCCACTTTGATCCAGGTCTGTGGTACATAATGTTAGATCCACACATTTTAAATCCACCTCCATTCAAATGGATCCTAAGAATTTCAACTCTTTCTATCTCTCTCCAATTTTTGTAATTTTTGAGCTGGATGGCTATTTGACACAAAATAAATAATAAATAAATAAAATTTATTCATGTATAATATGACTACTACTCCTTGTGACAATTTGGGATGAAGTTGCTAAGCACTGATGACGCATCTTCAGTATTAGATGTTTTTGGTGGCATCTCAATCGACTTGACTAATGTGAATTGTGTAATGAGCCAAAGTGAGTGACCATGCCTCAAGGAAGAGATAGCAAAATTGGCGATGATGTAGATCAGTTAAAGATTGATGATGGCAGAGACTGTATTACCTTGCCATAATGTGGTGTGCTACCTGCCATCCAATGTGTTTTTGGTCTAATTTATATTAATTGTTGGATGGAAGTTCTTATGTTGAGTGTATCTGACAAGAAATTGCTTTATTGAGTCAGTTAAGGCATCCTAATATTGTGAAGTATTATGGGTCTAAATCAATAAGTTTTATGCTTTCCATTTACTTTTGCTGATTTGAAAAATGGGTAATGCTTTTGTTTTTTGTTGTAACACATATTTTGATGAAGTTGTCATTATTTCCGGAAGTTATTTTGATGTTCTGAAACGGAAGACTCATTAAGTGATGCTAACTACTAAAAAAATTTCTGATGTAGTTTCCCGTGGAACGTAATTTTGGGCATTTATGGAAATTGTTTAGTTGGTAGGCTGTACTATACATTTGATATTGCATCTTATAGAGAAGTATATTTTTATTTGTCACTTCCAGAAGTCTTTTGATTTAACAGTGTCTCTAAACTTATAGTTTATGCTATATCTTGTGTGCAGGGATATTAAAGAAGCAAATATCCTTGTGGACCCAAATGGCCGTATCAAATTGGTTGATTTTGGAATGGCAAAGCATGTAAGTTTAGGCAACAATAGATATATACTCGTGAAATGTAATCAAACCAATTGAGTATTAGTCATGTTTGAGTTGAGTACTAAATTGTATGTTTGTGTGTGTGAATATTATCATTCATTGAGTTTACACAAGCAGAGATTTTTTTTAAAAAAATGGACATAGTATGCTTTGCCATTTATTATTATAGCCTGTCATATACTTTGAATTAACTTAAGTATCTCTGGCTGCTAGATATTTCATAGCAAGTGTCAACCAATGCTTGGCATTAAACCATGAGATTGCTTGTTGAAATTCATCCTCCTAGAAAATATAATGGCATCCTTTAAATTTGCAAATCGCTGGGCAATCATGTCCATTATCATTTAAGGGAAGTCCTTACTGGATGGCACCCGAGGTCAGAATATACTTATGTAGCCTTAAGTTTTTCGTTACGACACGACTTGGATACAAATATTTGTAATTCGTGATTTTCTTTAGACATTTATTTATCAAAAATCAGCCAAGAAGAGTTTTGTATGTACATTTGAAATATACATCTTAATCAGAATTCTTACATTCCTACTTATCAAAAAGAAAATGAAGTCTTACATTCCAATTTCAATAGAAAGTAGAATGTATCCCAGGTTTTAGACAATAGTTTCATTTGCAATTTAGTTTGTAGATATACATGTAAGGTGTTTTGGGGCAACTTCAAAATGCCATATTGGTATAAGAAGAATATAAAACCAATGAAAGATGTAATGCACATATTTCTTTTTCAAGTGAATCCCCTTATGGTGTGTTTGGTTGGGGGATTTGGGGAGGGATTTGGAAAAGGAAAGGAAAAAAGTGTGTGAAACTATGTGAAATATATATATATTTTATTCACATTTCATCTACCTTTTCCATTTCCTTTTCCAAATCCTTCTCCAAATCCCTCAACCAAACACAACATTAAAGTATATGCTGGTTGCAAGTATGCTTATCATTGATTGAAATTAGAGATGTCAACTTTGGTTGTCATTGTTGCTGAAATTTGAGCCTAGATAGAAAGGAATAACTGATTTTTTTATTTTTTAAATAATTATATGTTTTTCCTGCTCGACTCCTTATGTTGGAAGATGTTTAGTTAAATTACTATGTTTGATATTTGGTTCAAATAATTTTTTTTCCCTATTTTTGGTTCCTTTTTCATTTTTCACTTGTTATCCAGCAAATAAGAAAATTTGCGAGGATTTGGCTATTGAATTGAAGATTTTTGTATGTTGGATTATTCATGATTACTAGTTCTTGATATGCTTAACCGGTTTGTGTTGTAGGCAATAAACAAGAAAAGATTCAACATTCAAACACAAGCCATTTAAATTTGGATATGGGCTTCAAGAGCCATAATGAAAATCATGAATCAAATGGTGGAAACAAGGAGGCCGAGTTGGGTAGACCGAGATCGGGTTGGTTTCGGACGTAGCTTGATATACTTCAACATTATCCCAGACACAGAAAATAGAAGGATGAAAGAAATGATTTGTCTTTAAATTGCTGATTCTGGTATTATTGTTATGCTTTTGATTATTTGATGTTTTGCTGGAAATATCAATGTCAAATTGCTTTCTTTTGGATGTTTGTGATGATATATTAGAATAATTGCTGATAATAAATCAGTGGATGTGAATGAAAGTTGTTATCGTACTTGGTTCTTTGAGATTTGTTTGCTTGTTGAGAAATAGGAGGAAAAATATAAAAAATATCATTTGAATTTTATGTTGTAAGTTGTTGCAATCAATATAGCTTCTTGTTTTGGTGCTCAAAAAAAAAATTTTACAATTTTTTCTAAAAGAAATAATGTTATTATTGATGCAAAAATTATATATGAGTAATGTTACAAAATTAAAAAGCAAAAAAAAATAAAAAATAATATATATATATATTATCAAACTTTTGAAGATCAATTTTAGTTGTCTCAAATAAATTATAACTTTTAAAGACTTTTAAATAATAATAATATTTTAGTTGTCTGGTAAACTAAAACTTTTAAAGACTATTTTTTATTGTCTCAAAAATTTAAACTTTTAGAGACAAATTTTTGTTTTCTCAAAACAAAAATTTTTTACAATCACATATTTTTGTCTTTAAAAGTCTATATATAGTGACAAATGCAAAATTAAGCATTGTTTGGTTTATTTTTGTAGAGTAATTTTTGAGATAAAAAGTACGAAAACTTATTTAGTTGTCTTTTTTCAGAAATTGTTTTGGAAAATTGTTTTGGAGAGAGAGTTTTAAAAAAAATAATTGATTTGATGTGTATGAGAGAGAGAGTGATTTTAGAAAGTAGATAACCAAACAAATTTTTGAGATTTTTTTTGAAAAAAAATTGTTTGGTTTGATTATTTTTGAAAATTTGTTTGTAGAGAATTTTTCTCAAAATTTTTTCTGAAAAACAAACCAAATAAGGCCTTTATCTCTAAAAGTCAATTTTTGACTTTTTTAGACTCCCCATTTAGGACAAACCTTGCGACAAAAAAATTAGTTGGATAAAGTTTTTTTCCACAAATATTACACTTTCAAAAGAAAGAATAAATTTGCCTCTGAAAAGCTAATTTTTTAGGGCCCAGCTTCTCTCCAGTCTAAATCTGGACTGGACGGTGCTGTCCAGCCCTTTGGGGCCCACTACGGGTCGTGTTTCGATAATCTAAACCGTTCAATGTGTAGAACTCGTCGAGTACTATATGCCTGTAAAAAATCACGTTGATCGGATATTAATAGCTATATGATCAAATCAGTTTTTTGTAAGCCGTTTATTTTTCGCCGTCCATTTTTTTTCATAAAAAACTGATTTGATCATATAGCTATCAATATCCGATCAACGTGATTTTTTATAGATATATATTACTCGACGAGTTCTACACATTGAACGGTTTAGATTATCAAAACACGACCTGTAGCCAAAGGTCGGACAGCACGTCTCAAATTAAATTGACTGAGAGAGAGAAGCCACAATTTTTTATAACGCGAGAGAGTGGCCATTGGCAGATTTCCAAAACAAACACAATGATGGTAAGTCCTTGCTCACTATTAATCTAATCTTACCCTCCATATCTGCAAATAAACAGCGCCAAAAGGTTCGGATAAGGAGAAATAAGAGAAGGCATAGATTTCAAAAGTTTCAAAGGTTAGACCTGAGAGAAGAGTTGATATTAAGAGGTTGTTTAGAATGCATTAAAAAAGGTGCACTTATTTATCTTTTTATTTTTTTTAAATTATATTATCTATCTATTTTTTTATATTTTTTCATAAAAAATTAAAAAATATACTTAATTTACATCATACTAAATAATCCCGTCATATTCAAAAATAATAATAGGTCAAAAATTTAGACTAGTATAAGAGGAAAGAGAAAGTGATGACTACTAGCAACACCTACTTTTATTATTCCGTGTTCAAATTGTACACGATACCTGCTTAAGAATCTTAGTGGCCGAGATTCGCATCTCATAAGAAAACTACGGTACAAATTAATAAATATTAGGAGAAATTTCATTTCAATATAAATTTTTTAAAAAAAAATATAAAAAAATAATAAATTTTATACACATTAATAATTAAAATTATAAATATTTTCATAATTTTGTAATAATTTTTTGGTACTTCCACATATAAGTAATTTCCCCTCAATATTATAGGAAGAATTATGTATGTGGGAGAAAAGGAAAAAAAATTAAGAACACATTAGGGTGTATGTATGTCTGTGATGAGTATAAATGAAAGGTTGTGGGATGTGTTGATAATTTTTTTCCCCTTCCCCTACCAACATATAATTTCCCATTATTATAAACTTTATTTATACTTCAACTGCGACAACCCATTTGACTTTTTAGACGAAGGGAAGTTATAGAGCACCATCTTCAATGGCTTCTTCTCCTATCTCTAACCTCTTCCTCCTCCTCCTCTCTCTTTTGCAGTTTCTACCTATTTTTCCCGCTTCCAACGTAAATCCGAGCTCATCACTGTCCGCCAATGGGGACAACTCTTCATGGATTTCACCTTCTGGGGATTTTGCTTTTGGATTCTACCAACTCAACAACACAAACACCTTCTTGCTTGCAACATGGTATGCCAACATACCCGACAAAACCATCGTCTGGCACACAAACACAACTAATCCAGTGCAAGCAGGTTCAAAGGTTGAGCTTACCGCCAGTGGCCTCACACTAAATGATCCCAATGGCCAAACAATATGGACGGCACAACCTAACACCACTGTATCATATGGTACGATGCTCGACACGGGTAACTTTGTGCTTTCAGATACTAATTCTAATTTTGTATGGGAAAGTTTTAGTTATCCTACAGACACCATCTTGCCAACCCAAATTTTGCCACTAGGTGGCATGTTGTATTCTAAGTTTTCAGAAACCAACTACTCAAAAGGAAGGTTTGAGCTCCATTTCACTAATGGAGGAGATCTTGAGCTCAATCGTGTTGCTTGGCCAAGCGAATTGCTTTATTTGCCCTATTACAGTAGTCGGCCGGCTAATCTCAACTCTTCTGAATCTGGGTTTTGAACTGGTTTTCAATCAACAAGCAGATATTTACATTGAGAAAGAGAATGGAGGGGTTGTCCCACTCTGGCAGAACATCACTCAAAGCTCGAACAGCTACTATCGCGCAACGTTGGATTTTGATGGTGTTTTTAGGGAATATACTTATGCGAAGACTTCTGTCAGTGGCCAGAGCTGGTCAATTGTTCGATACATCCCTGACGATATATGTATGGTACTGATAAACCCGCAACTAGGCAGCGGTGCCTGTGGGTTCAATAGCTACTGCATAGCAAACGGTGGCACTCCCAGTTGTCATTGCCCACCCGGGTATTCATTCATGGATCCAAACAACAATTTTGGAGGCTGCAAACCAAATTTCCCCCAAGGTTGTGGAGTAGATGATGGAACGAAAAAACCAGAAGACGTGTATGACTTGGCCGAGATTCAAGGCGTGAATTGGCCATTTGGAGATTATGACAGTTTGGGACCTTATAATCACACTCAGTGCAAACAGTCTTGTTTGAACGATTGTTTATGTGACGTTGCCATATTTAGCAATACAACATGTTGGAAGAAGAAGCTACCGCTGTCTAATGGGAAATTCGAGTTTGCAGTAGCAATTTTCAAAGTAAGGAAAGGCAGTGTTCCACGTTCCAACTCAAAGAAAGACAAGCAAATTCTCTTGTGGAGCTCCGGGTTTGTCAACATTCTATCACTAGTCGTAATTTTCCTAATGTTTTTCTCAATTCAACGGAAAAGATCAAGAAAGGCCGTACATAATTCAAGTGTTCCCGAAACAAATTTGCATCTTTTCACTTTCGAAGAGCTCAAGGAAGCAACAGAAGGGTTCAAGGATGAATTAGGGAGGGGTTCTTTCGGGATTGTTTACAAAGGTGTATTGAAATTTGGTTCAAAGAAACAAGTTGCGGTCAAGAAGTTGGACAAATCAACACAAGAAGGAGAGAGGGAATTCAAAGCCGAAGTGAGTGCAATTGGGAAAACCCATCACAAGAATCTAGTCCAACTGTTTGGATATTGTCAAGAGGGGCCTCACAGGCTTCTGGTGTACGAGTTCATGAGCAATGGAAGTTTAGCAAATTTCCTCTTTAGCCTTCCAAGACCTGATTGGTATCAAAGGACTCAAATGGCTCTAGGGATTGCAAGAGGACTAGTTTACTTGCATGAAGACTGTAATGCCCTGATCATCCACTGTGATATAAAGCCTCAAAACATACTAATTGACGAAAATTTCACAGCACGAATTTCTGACTTTGGATTGGCAAAATCATTATTGCTCAACCAAACTCGAACTCATACTGGGATAAGGGGAACTCGAGGATACGTGGCTCCAGAATGGTTCAAGAATGTACCTGTAACGGTTAAAGTGGATGTCTACAGTTTCGGTGTCATGTTGCTAGAGATCATTTGTTGTAGAAAGAGTGTGGCAAATGAGTTTGGGGAAGAAGAAAGAGCAATACTCACAGATTGGGCTTATGACTGCTATATGAATGGGAGACTTGACATTTTGGTGGACAATGATGAGGCTGCCATCGAAGATAATGTGACCCTGAGCCGGTGGATCTTGACAGCAATCTGGTGTATACAAGAGGATCCTTCAAAAAGGCCTACAATGAAGATGGTAACACAAATGTTAGAGGGATATGTTGATGTTCCTATTCCCACTACCACTACTTTCAGCTATTCATCTTCATGAAACATGAAGATAGGCCGATCTAGATAAGTCGCTTTTTTTAATTTTCTTTTTGTTGTTTTAGTTGATAATATGTGAAAATATTGTTCCAAGAATAATTGCAAGGGATGATATGTTTCACTTTCAATAAACCTAATATCAGAATAAGAACTGACAGTAGAATCATTAAAAAATTAATTCAACTCCAATTCATGATGAAATCCTTTTACAAGAGCAACAATGTCATATGTTAAGAAAATTGTCCATAATTTGAAATATGTAGATCAAATTCATTTAGGATGTAACTTATACCTCATCAAGTTTAAATCTAAACTACATATTCAAATTATGAGTATTTGTTCTAAGTACATAATTCTATCAGAAACGGACACAAAATAGACATAAATATACACATCTAAAAATCTTATCCATTCATATTCATTTTGGGTCTAGCTTAGTAACATTTCTATATTCTTAGACTTATTCAACAAACATTTTGCTTCACACGGATTGTTTAGTAGTATTCTTTCGTCCCCTTTACCGTTTCAAATCAAACACCCCTTGCAAGTTCTTCCACATATTCGTTAGTATTTCATTGTCGCATGAAAGCAGCTTTGGTCAAGCGTTTGGTGGTAGCCTTCATTTAATGAGTTTTATTGCCTTAAGAAATTATATGATAGGACCATGGTTGTTAGAATAGTACTATTCACGATTCAATTCATACGATTTGATACGAATTTCAACAAAAACGATTCGAATCATGCTATTGAATCGGAAATTCAGTAAATTGTACAATTCAATTTACGATTCATTGTGATTCACTATGATTTATTACGATTCACATGATTCACTGCGATTTAGTTCTATTTGTACTTTTGTTTACATAATGCATGAAACAGCGTCGTTTTCGCCAAATTATGAAGATATATAGAAGAGATTAATTAGTAATATTGATATTCATGATTTTATATGTATATATATATAATTTAGTCATATTGATAATATACTTTATTTCAAATATTGTGTATTTTTATATGTATATAAATATTTAGAATTATACATCATATTAAATAAAATGAATCTTACGAGTCATGATTTGATACAATTCATGATTCATTATTTTAACAAAATGATTCATGATTGGATAACAATGGATTGATGAAGATCAAATTCATGATTGGATAACAATGTTTTGTGAAGATCAAATTTGCAATACTAAATCAATCTTGGCCAACCTGTTTTAAGTCGTTGATGACCTAACCCAATATGTTTTGGACAGTGACAAAGAAATATCAAATTTATGGAGAATCTTTCCTATGCAAGTCCTGAACACAAGGAAGACTTGCATCAAAGGAAAATGCTAGAGATTGCTAGGAATTAACTCTTCCCAACCAAAATCGATGAGACATAAAATAACAAATAAGAAAAATAAAATGAATCAAACAAATCAAACACACAAAGACACAGGATTTACGTGGTTCACCACAAAATAGGATTACGCTCACAGCTGCTGCAATTTTTACTATGATTAGAAAATAATACAACTCTCTTAGAGCAAAGAGGCGCCCCTCATCTATTTAGGCCTTGTTTGGGAATAGGCTTTTTTAATAACTTTTTGACTTTTTGGCTAAAATATGATGTAAAAAAAACTAATTTGTTTGGGATGACTTTTTGATTTTTTACGAAAAGATGTGCAAAAAGTAAAGAGAAAAGTGAATCTTTGACTTTTTAGTATAAGTTGTTGGCTTTTGGATTTTTTTAACGACTTTTTAGCTTTTTGGCTAAAAAAGCCACTTGCCAAACGAAAGTATAAAATTAGGACAATACGGAAGCAACAACAAAATTACCAAAGTAACCTTGCGGAGGCCCCTAAACCCCCCATTTGACCCAGTCCTGGGTGAATAGTTATTAGGATCTACACGACCCAACAAACACCTCAAAAGATTTACCTAATGTCTCACATGAGTGTGGAACCTATACCCATGTGAGACATTAGTTTTGATAAATCTTTTGAAGTCCCTAACATTACTCATGCATCAAATATGGGACCGACTTGCTTCAAAATTCCCATGAATTTTATATTCTTTCCCACTATTTCACTTGTTTGTTTCCCCATATGTTTTTGGCTGACCACTTCTAAGGGACTTTTGCTCATATTTCTCCAATCCTTATGCAACTTTTTCTTTTCTTTTCTTTTCTTTTCTTCTCTTTTGTTCCCCCCCCCCCCCCCCCCCCCCCCCCCCCAAAAAAAAAAAAAGAGGGAGACTTGAACCTGTGGCCTTTTAGTGAGATACACAAGTTTTTGTCGTCACTAAACTAATCCAGGGGTTCATGATGCACCTTAGCCACCCAATTCTTTATTTTTCTTTTTTCTTTTTTCCTTAAGCTAATTAAATATTAAAATTGCTAATTTCATGGTGCACTCATGAATTGATGGATTCATCGCATTGAGAATGCGGTGATCCATAATCCCATATATTATATATAATTTCCATTAAAAACCTCTTGATTTTTTTGCAATCCACACATTCTATATAATGGATCACATAATTTTTGTATTATTCAATAACTCCCCTACAAATCTTCCTCAGTATAATAAATAATCAAATATGCATATACAATTAAACACACACACACATTTCTCATTCAATGTAAAATTACAAAAAATCAATCTGTCCAATGAATCAGTCTCAATTTATACCCATTCTAAAAACACAATTCAAGAATTACATCCAAATAAACAAACAAATAATCACGCACGTATATATATATATATGAATTTGAGTTACCAGAATCGGAATCGGAGAGTCTGCGGAGCTTAAAGAATGCAGAATCGGACTCTAGAAGGTAGGGGCTCGACTTTCGCACTCAATTGGCGACCGATTGATCGAGCGATAATCGGGAGATTCGCCATTTTCAACAACAACTAATTGAAATTGTTCGCTATGTTTTCGGACAATTTGTGAGAAAAATGAAGCTAAACGGCGTTGAGGAGGCCGTTAAGTATCCAGACGTCACATTCATGGTTGGATGGTAAATTACACTTTGGCCCTTTATGTTTGACCATTTTTCTATTTTGACTCTTAAATTTTGTTTTTTTTCTCACTTTGGCCTTCTATATTTTAATTTCTTTTTATTTACTTTTAAAATTAACTTAGGTACAAAATTAGATAGAAATTAGCACATTGATAGTCACGTAATATAAAAATATTTTATTATATAACTCACATCTTTTACACAAACTTAAATTTTAATATAATAATATATTTTTTATTTTATTTGGCAATTAACATGATATTTTCTGTCTAATTTTCAAAAGAAGTTAACTTGAGAGTAAATTAGGAAAAATTTAAAACATTAACGGCTAAAATGTGGAAAAAAAAAATTCAAAGGTCAATGTGAGAAAATGGCCAAATATAAAGAGAACAAAGTGTAATTTCTGTTGCTTCGGAGTTGGATAGTCCACTTTGCCAAGGGCTAAATTGTGGGGGGGAAGGGGGGGAATTCAAAGGTTAATGTGAGAAAATGGCCAAACATAAAGAGAACAAAGTGTAATTTCCGCTCGTTCGAAATTGGATGGTCTACATTGCCAGCAAGACTAACACAGTTGAAGAAGTCGCGATTAAGCTCACAAGGTATATCATATTTGATACTTACCAAATTATCATACTTGGCATAGTAATGCCTAATTACATTATCTCAGATGATGAGTCTTACTATTATTGAAAAAACATTCACACTAGTATGTTGCGGAATTAAAATAAAATATTAACAATAAAACACAAAATACAATTAATTTAAAATTTTGAATCTCATATTGAAAAAATACATTACTTCTGCTTAAAATTGTGAATCTCATTATTTTAAATTAATTAAAATTTTATAATTTGTTCACACAAAATCAGACTTTTAATTGTGAGACTTACCAAACAATGGAATTAATGTCAATTTACACACCATATCGTTATTGTATAATAATACTTACAAAATATAAATACCACAACATTATTGGTGATCACTTACCCTATATTTGTTTTGCGAGCTAAAGATATGGGATTAAGTTCAAAGGGTATGCATGTTTCATAGATTAACTAGATTTTTTATTTTTTTTTGGTTCCCATGGATTAACTAGTTACTTGCAAAGCTAATCTATTTGTTTGGCTAAAACATTTGTATCTTAATATGAGATCAATGATTCAAATTTTTCTACTTGCATGTAGGTTTATCTTATTCCTACTTACTGAGATTTCTCTCCACAATTCACATATGGAAACAAAGTTTATGTCTCAAAACCCAATGAAGAAATTATGATTATTCTAGTAGTAACTTCATTTACATTGCTACATTGGCTAGTAGTATCTTGTTGATCAGAATAAATCAAACAGCATAATGAATTATTACAAGCATACAAGGAATATCAGACCACAACTTCACAACATAGAATTTCACTATCTGGATTCAAAAACTATAAAATAGTACTGTCCTAACTTAATCCAAGCTTCTGTTTCTCTAGCAGAAGCTTTCATACCCTATGTACCCATTTTTCAAGTCGAAGTTGCTTCAAAGGAGGTCCAAGATTCGGCTTACTCTTCTGGGGACAATTCCATTTTCCAGTCATCCCCAAAGAAACATCAGTGTTTTGGAAATTGGTTGTTTCTGATAACGGCTTTCTTCTTCGAATAGCTTCCTTGTCAACAACTGATGAATCCGTCCCTTTACTTCTCAACCGATCAAATTGAACCTCCATTGACCATTTCAAAGAACTGTCATCATTTGGCCTTGCTCTTCTGTTATTCCTCGTTGAAATGAAACCATTTTCTGCAAACATATTTCCATCATTTTCTTTGTCGTTGCTTCCACAAGTTGGTTTTCTTATTGAATTTCCATTAACTTCAACCAAATCCAAAACCCGTGCTAAAACCCCATGTTTTTCTGTCTGAGCAGGGTTCTTATCTACAGAATCCCTCGAATGAGTCAACAATTTCTGAGATAAACTGTTGTTCCTGCCTGAACTTCTATTGGTATTCAATGACATGATAACTGCTTCTCTGTTCTCTCCTTGACCATCTAAGCTTGATTTTTCAACATTTTGGGTTGAATCAACATTATGTTTTCTTGTTGGTTTTCCTTCCAATACTTGTCCAGAAATCATTTTGACAGGCAAGTCATTGATAGATGATGTTTTGTTCCCTTCAACAGCGTTGATGTCCTGAAAGTTACAAAGAATAAACATATGTTAACTACAAACAACAAACATTTTGTTCCCTTCAACATCTTTGTTAAAAGGAACGCTTTTCCAAAATTGTGAGCATTTCTGATTGTGGAAGAATTAGCTTCTGCCAATGATTAATTATCTAACAAATAAGTTACCTTCAACAATTCTCAATTAGTTGTTTATAGCCATAACAATTCAAGTCCAGAATATTTGTTGAGAGAAAGAGAGAGAGAGAGAGAGAGAGAGAGAGAGAGAGAGAGAGAGAGAGCAATGCTCTTTTCCTTTCCTTCCTACTCAACCAACCAGAAGTGACAAGTGAGGAATCCATCTTCCCTTCCCTGAGGATCTACTTTCCTTCTCTCCTCCGTTCGCTTCACTCTTAATTTTTCTCCTCAGGCCATCTCCAATCCTAATCAAATCAGATATCAAATTCAAATTTGATGAAAAAAGGGAGAAAACCCAGCTCCAATCGTTTCATCAAATAGATATCAAATGAAGGGAGAGTAACTTTTTTCATCCAATTTAAGAAGCATGGACACGGACACGTGACACGACACGGGTACGACACGGACACGCCGATACGTTAATTTTCAAAAAATACAGGACACGACACGTGGAGGACACGCATGAAATATATAATTTTATATATTTATTATATGTTATATATATAAATATGTCATTCAAAAATAATAAAAAAATGCAATATGACACTAATTCTTATAAATATATATGGTTTTTATTTTATTATTGTATCTTAAATTATTTTGTTCAAACTTATAATTAGTTTTACATATGTCTAATCGTTAGACACGTGTGTTTAAACGATTGACACGTGTGTCCTCCAAGTGTCCAAAGAGTGTCCAAGTCTTTAAAAAATAGGACACGTTTTGAAGAGTGTCGGACACGTGTCCTGAGAGTGTCCAAAGAGTGTCGGTGTCCGACACGTACACGACACGGATACGTCACCTTCCTAGAAGTGTCCGTGCTTCTTAGCATCCAATCAAGAGAGCTTTATCCTTTCCTCAAATTTGTAAGTGGCCGTTGGACCGGACGTCCTTCCGAACAACTGAATTTTGGGATGAATTAGGTATTTTTTACTCTTCACCGGACGACCGGTAAGGCGACTGGCCGGATGACCAGCTAAATTAATGAAAACCGTTGGAGTACATTTCATCAAATTTGATGAAAAATTTGACGAAGCCTTGGAGATGCTCTTACTAGACAAGTGTAACTGAGCTAAGCCACATAAACAAACCATAGCCTAAAACTCAGAAGCAATGGACAAAGTGGTAAGGTTGCAGTTACCAGTTCAAGCCTCAAAATTTAAGCTTTCATGAAACAATTAAGAGTTGTTGTAGAAAATTAATGTATTGATCTTATTGATTGATATTCAATTTCCACATTTTACAAGACCAAATGACACTCCTTATATAGGAGATATTACAAACATCATCATAACCCATTAAACCCATTATATACCACTTACATATTATATATTTCCACTATCTACCACTATATATTTCCACTATCTATCTACCTACCTAACACACTCATATTTACCTACCACACTAATAGCCCCCCTCAAACTCAAGGAGGGTAGGTACTAACCAACTTGAGTTTGGAGAGAAAGTAACAAAACAGGAAAATAATCTGACAAATAAAATAAAAGTGGATAGGAGACACTGTATGGTCGTGGTCATGTCGGACCGTTGTAGAAGATAGTTTATGAGGTCATGTCAGACCGTTGTAGAAAAATAGTTTACTGGGTCATGTCGGACCGTTGTAGAAAACAGTTTATTGGGTCATGTTAAACCGTTGTAAAAAACAGTTTACTGGGTCATGTCGGACCGTTGTAGAAAACAGTTTACTGGGTCATGTCAGACCGTTGTAGAAGAGAACCGAAATCAATGTCGAAACAGTTTACCGAGTCTTGTCGGACCCATATAGGAGCTAACCGGAATCAATATCGGGACAGTTTACAAAGTCTTGTCGGACCCATATAGGAGCTAACCGAAATCAAAGTCGGGACAGTTTACCGAGTCTTGTCGGACCCATATAGGAGCTAACCGGAATCAATGTCGGGACAGTTTACAGAGTCTTGTCGGACCCATATAAGAGCTAACCGGAATTAACGTCGGGACAGTTTACAGAGTCTTGTCGGACCCATATAAGTTGCACCCTCAAAAGGCGTGCCCAATCTTATCAAAAGGCGTGCCATCAAAAGGTGTGCCCGACAGCCATCAAAAGTCGAGCCATCAAAAGGCGCGCCGATTTGTCGTCCGGCGTTGAGAGGCGCGTGATACGCGTGTCTGCCTTGCCTATTTATACCAAGGCGAGGCTGCCGCTTATGCAGAACAAAACATCTGCTGAAAAAACCTCTGAAAACCGCTTCAATTTGCTGAGAGAGATACTCTGTAACACTTCTGCCCAGAAAATGGCTTCTTCTTCCCGTTCCGCTACCCAGAACATAGCCTCTTCTTCCCGGGGTCTGCTCACTCTCTTTCCCGACCTCAATGAGTGCACAAGAGAGATAACCGGGGCAGTTGCCCTGGAACCACAACCAATCGCCCCTGGACCAAGCCCCCCTGATTTTGCGCCGTTGAACTATCCGATGATGGCAGTTGAACAGATAATGGCTGCTCAATCTGATATTGAGGCTAATTATTACACACTGAAGTCATGTGTTGAGACCATGATTGCGGTCTCAAACCTGTCGCACCGGCTTCAGAGTAAGACAAATGAGGTGTGCTTAAACGCTTAATCGGCAGCTCTGCTCGAGCATGTATAAGGATGCGGCGAATAGATATGTGTCAAGCGAAAACAAGGAAAGGCGAAGCGGAAGGCCACCGTGATGCTCAGTTGGAGGCCGCCATATGTGACGATTGAGAGCAACGGGAAGTGAACGTGCTTTCGGCGTAGGAAAACAGGAGGCAAAGAGAAGAGACGCCCGAGACAAAGGCAAGAAGAAGAGAACAGCTGAAGAGGCGAAGAAGTGAGGCCGGTTTTTGTGGTGGTTATGGGTTGTGGTTGTTTTGTTGTTGTGGTTTGTTTGTGTGTGTGTGTGTGTGTGTGTGTGTGTGTGTGTAAAATGGTGATCGGGTTGGATCCCTGTTATGAATAAAATGAGTGTTTGGTTGGTTTTGTTAAAACCTGCAATGATGTTTGTTTGTTTGTTGATTGTTGCGGATCTCGATCTGTTTGTTGAGCTGCTATGGATACTCGCAAGAGAGCTAGGCCTATTGCGCGCTTCAACTCCAATGGCGGTGTGAAGAAATCCAAACAAGAAATAGACTCCTTATCAAGTGGTATAGGAAGCAAATCGAAGCCTTGCATGACGTTTTTCAGCACTGCTGGCTGTCCATTTGGAGAGAACTACCACTTCCTTCACTATGTGCCCGGTGGGTATAATGCTATTGCACAAATGATGAACCTGGCTCCAGCTCCTGTTTCAAGAAACATGGCTGCACCTCCTCCCATCCCAGATGGTTCTTCCCCATCTAGTGTTAAAACCCGAATGCGCAACAAATATATCTTTATCGCAAGTTTGGTAACAAATGCCATTTTGCCCATGGTGAGTGGGAACTTGGCAAGCTTTGTTGCTCCATCACAGGATGATTCTCGTGCCATGGAGCTATTCTAAGCCGTTTTCAGGTGGATAGAGCCACCTCCACCAACTCTGCCGCCACTTTGGTGACTCAAATCGCCAAAATTAGTGTAGATGCTTCTCTCTTGCCGGTGCAATCATAGGAAAGGGTGGTGTGAACTCCAAGCAGATCTGTCGCCAAACAGGGGTGAAGCTATCTATTCGAGACCATGAATCAGATGCAAATCTTAGAAACATTGAACTTGAGGGTACATTTGATCAGATCAAGCAAGCAAGTGACCCCTGGAGCCCCAAATTTCATACCATCCAACAGCAAGCAACTACAAGACGAAGAAGAGGCCAAGGAATAAACTAAGATCCAGATCTGGGTCTCCAGATCTAAGAGCTAAGATCGCGTCGACGAACAACGGCAAGCTCTGGCCTTCTCTAGACATGAGAGTATCAACGGTGAGAGTACCGACTTGGATTTGTCATTAAAGGAAGGATCGGAAGGGCGGCTAGACTCATCGTAATCGTCACTGCCTCAACTCCAAGATAGAGACAAGGTGGGGAGATGAGAGCGACCAGAGTTTTTTCCAGCAAATAGCGGCATAAGGACTCTGAATCTTCAATCATACCAAAGATTTGACCTCGATCCACAAGTATGAGTGAAATCAAGGAAGAGATAAAGCTCCTGGGCTCGATATTTTAACACCTTTCAATCCTCCGATTTGACTCTGAATTGAGTTTGTGCAAGAATTTATGATCTGAATCTTGCTAACAACCACCTCACCGGTGTTTTGCTTACAGTTGGGTAATCCGAGCAAACTTGAATTGAAGCTTTAGGCCAACAAATTGTTTGGAGAAATCCCAATTCAAATTACCAAATTACGCATTGCAGAAACCGAATATCACCGAATTATTTGAATGGTTCGATACCATCTTCAATTTCAAGCTTGCAAGCTCTTACCAACTTGGATTCTGAGGCAACAATCTCGGCGGTTCAATACACTTTGATTGGTAACTTGAATTACCTTATAGAACTCCAACTAGGGAACAACAAACTCAGTGGGACAATTCCGTTGATGCCACTGACTTTGCAGATTGCTCTAAATTTAAGCAGCAATCTCTTTGAAGGGTGAAAAAGAAGAACAATTTTTGGCAATGGAATGAAGGTATGTGTAGAGGTCCGGAGGCGTGAAGGCAAGTTGCACGGCCGCCCGCCGGTGAGAAGCAAATACAGGCCTAAATCTTATAGCTCTGATACCATGTAGAAAATTAATGTATTGATCTTATTGATTGATATTCAATTTCCACATTTTACAAGACCAAATGACACTCCTTATATAGGAGATATTACAAACATCATCATAACCCATTAAACCCATTATATACCACTTACATATTATATATTTCCACTATCTACCACTATATATTTCCACTATCTATCTACCTACCTAACACACTCATATTTACCTACCACACTAATAGTTGTGATTTTGCCATTAGTTGTTTCAGAATTTTTCTAGCTATAAACAACAATGAGAATTACTATCCCAATGAAAATAGTGAGAAAAAAACTACAAAAAAGATGAACTAGAGTACCTTGCTATTATACCGGTGGTGGTCATACTCGTTATCCCTATCAAAGCTGTTACATTTAATAATGACATTTGAAGATATCTTCTCATCAGCAGCCAACAGATCCCTTTTAGTAATTCCTCTAAACTCCGTCAAATTCTCTCCTTTTTCTTTGCTGCAGTTTTCAGCATTACACCCCACCCTGTCACATTCACTTTCTGTAAAAATAGAACCTTTGAAATCATCACTTGTATCCAATACTGGAGATTCATACGCATAGCTTGAAAACCATCTTGTAATGTCTGGAGGCTCTGGAAGAGTAAATATTACAATCACAATTTAAAATTTGTTAAGACTGATTAATCCCCTATTATTTTGTCATGTAAAATAAAAGAAAAGAAAAGATAACTTGGAATCTTAAACGGCCATTCCAAGCTCAACTTAAGATAAGATTCCAACTTTCTTTTTTTCTTCTTTTCCTGCAATTTCTCAGGGACCAAATGAAGCTTATATGGAACTTGAAAGAATTTCTGGAAGAGTTGATACAAACCTGAAGAAATTGAGAGGGAGTCTGAAGAACCCAGAACCTATAACAACGAAGAAATTAAGTGTAAGGTTTTGAAACTTTAAAGCTCACTTTTGTACAAATAGCATGGGAAGAAAATAAAATTTTGTATAGTTAGTAACTGAAGTTTCGAATCTCACAACAGGCACATTAATATAAGGTACTGAGTTTTCATTTCTTAAGCTTTCATATTAAGCAAATAGAAAATAAATGCTACGGTAGTCAGAAGATTGATTATTGTAGAAAGAAAGAGCTGATGACTGAGAATGAAACTATTAATGAGAGAAGATCACAGGATTGGGGGGTGTATAAGTTGTAGTGTTCTGCATCTGGTTGGTAAAACTAAATAATGACTAAGAGGGTTAGAGATATCATACATTTTCCAATTACCCAAGTAATAAATAAATACAGCCAAGTTGTTTAAATAAGTGCAAAAACTTAACAAGAAAAAGAGGGAGTTTGGTAAGCTTCTGTTATCTGTTCAGCATTTGACTGATGATCTAAATCTTTTAAATACCTAATTGCATTCAAATTGAAGGCAATGTACATTTCTCACAAACACTGGTAATCCCCTAGCCTCAACAAGATCAATGATATTCTTGTAATTTCATGTGAGCTTTGGACATATTTCATGATGGATATAATTTAAAAGAAAACAAACTAGGAAGGAAAAAAAAGTATACAATTTGGTGTGAGCTTGTGAGGTAATAAGATCACAATTCTAAGTTAAATAAAAATATATATATATAAAAAAAAAAAAAAAAGTGCCAAAGAAGCAAAATATACAATCTTTGGCTTCAAGACAACATCCACAGCCAAAGGTGCATGTAAATTCAATATAGAGGTGAAGCAGATTAAAGATGGCTACTTTTGAAGTCTCAAACCATGAAACTCTCAGCCTTTCACACAATAATGAGTTTAAAGAAACTTAAATTAGCCCAAATATATTGGGTTGTGCAAACAAATGAGAAACCAAGAGTAGAATAATAGAAGGTGAATAACCTAAACAACAATTAATTCAAATCCTTATAACTACAAATGTGGCCAACATTTTTAGCACATCCATAATCTTATGACAATTGAATCACATATAATCTAATCAAATGCCAGCCAAATTCCTTAAATTAGACTGATCATCACAAAAACTAATTGAAACATACTGAAAATTTTCAACTCAAAAAAACAAATTCATAAATGGGAGAGGGGGGGTAGCTGATCAAGAAGAGTACCTGACTCGCGTTCTTGTTTCCCTGATTATGACATTCAGCAGTGTTGTTAGATCTCACAAACCCAATTGGAGCTATTTTCTCACCAAGAACTAATTCATCCTTGTTTCTAATTTTCCTAAATACCCCCAAATTCTCTTCCATTTCTTTGCTCTTCTCTTCACAGTAAAACCCCTCTTCCACAAATTCACTTCTTCTAAGAGGATAGCCTTCGAAATCATCGCCTGTATTGAATTCCGGAGACTCATACACATAGCTTGAGAACCAGTTTCTGATGTCAGGAGGCTCTAATAAACCAAAAAAAACAAAGGAATCAAACTCGAAATTTTCTAAATAAAATGATTTCCTAGCTGGAAAAAAGGTGTAGAAATTTATCAATATAATCCCAAGATTTCACCTTTCTTTTCTTTAGGTTTTCTGATCAAACAAACAGGGATTCACTATAAACCTGAGGTTGTGTTTGGATCACAGATTTGAGTAAAGATTTGAGAAGAAAAAGGTGGGTGAAATATAGTTACATTTCATGTACCTTTTTCCTTTCTTTTTCCAAATCTCAACCCAAAATTATGATCCAAACACAACCTAAGTCATCTTTTGAAAGAAGAAACACATACCAGAAGGAAATGAAAGCGAGCTCGCAGTACCCAGAACCTGCAAACGATAGCTTTTTCGTTATAAGTTTCAATGCTCTGTTTGGTTGATGAGAAAAAGGAAAGGCAAACTTGGAACATCCAAAGGATTTTCATTTCTAGGCAACCAAACAGAAGGAAAAATTACAATTACCTGAGAATTTGAAAATTGGGTATCTGGGTTTGAATGTTTAGCCATCTTTCTCTCTCTGTAAACGAATTTTGTCTCGCAGCATTTGTTCTCTCTCTCTCTCCAGGTTTTCATAGAAAGATGAGAGGTTTTTGTGTAATTTTTCAAATCTCGCGGGTATCGTTGGCGCCAAAAGCACCTTGAAAACTTCAATAGCGGGAGGAAAGACAGTGTAAATTACATTAGTATCCTATATTTCCAGTTTTTTTTTAAGGGAGTTCGAGAGGAATTGAAGATGATAGTGAAGTCGAATTTATTAATATTATGTTTATTTTGAGAGATGGAGAAGGAATTGATTGTGAGCTCCGGATTATGAATCATTTTGAAGAATGGATTTGGATGGGTCTCTAAGACTTGGTATTAGAAAAATAATCCGCCATACTAGAAATTTTTTATTTTTTATTTTTTATTTTATTTTGTACATGTTGCGCATTTTTTTTGAAATATTAATGTTTAATTTTTTGTTAAGTAAAAATTATTGTTATATTTTTTTATTTTTTTTTTGAAAATTTTTTATTTTTTTATTTTTTACATGTTGGGCATTTTTTTTAACATTAATGTTTAATGTTTTTGTATTTTTTATTTGTTTTATTATTTTATATTTATTTTATATAAAAATAATTTAACAATTTCTACACTAATAACTATTATCAAAACAAAATACAATTTTACTTAATCCCTTCACTATCAATCCCCTCACTATTAATCCCCTCACTATGAATCTCTTCCCTTCTACCTCTAAAAGCAAACGGGGCCTTAGATAAATAGTATTATTTTGGATAAAATTGGAAAGAATTACATGCCAGTAAGAGAAAAAAAATTATAAATATATGGAGGTGTAAATGTGTTTGTGCTAAAATGCAAATGAAAAGTTGTGGGATTATAAGTGTGTTGGTAATTTTTTTCATCTTTTCCCCCCTGCATGTAATTTTCCCATGAAATTGAGGGGAAATCATTGATAAGTGGAGGTCAGAAATTTTATTTACAAGAAAAAATGATAAACATTATAAATATTAATAATTAAAATTATAAATTTTTTCACTCATTTGTAAATAAATTTTTTCTGTTTCACTTATCATTAATTTCTCCTAAAATTTGCCCTCTTGTAATTATTGGTAATTATACTTAGACCTCTTGCATATCATAATATGACACTTAGGCTGTATTTGGTTCATAGATTTAGATAGGACTGCGTAAAATACCGCATAATCCGCTAAAACCATACCGATCCGCATCAATCTGCACTGCTCTAACCGTTAATCGCAATTTAAATTTTAAAATTTATAATCCGCCAACCAAACCGCTCCGCTCCGCTACTCAAATCATGATTCAAAAATTAAGCCAAATGAAATCATATACATTTCGAATTGGGTTTCCATGTTAACCACAAAATAGGGTCTCAATTTGAACCCAGCCTGACGAGGACTTGACCCCCAACCCCGATTTGAGCTGTTTTCTCTCGAAAAATATCCCCAACAGGACAGGGATGGTATTCAAAAATCAATCCCCGATCAGTTTCGGGTTGAGAACGGGGATAAGTGTCGATCGCCCGGCCCCTCGCTTATCCTCAAATGAAGTTACTATTTTATCCCTATATATATATAAACCAATTACCAAACCCTCATTAGATAAGTAACCATCTGATGAGGCTCATCTCACTTCACTTCTCTCTTCCTCTCTATCTCTACTCTCTCTCTCACTCTCGCACTTCTCCTCCTCCTCAGCGCCACCGCCGCCCCTGTCCATGACGCCGATCGTCCTCCTCCGTCATCGTCTTAGTCGTCCATCACCTCCGTCGTCCTCCTCCGTCATCCATCGCTTCTGTCCTCCTCAAATCTGTTTGTGTATGTATGTATACATGTATATGTGTGTGTTCTGATCCATTTTTTTTTTAGTAGTGGACAGATCTGTTTGTCTATGTATGTATAAGAGAAGCTAATTTGAGCCCACTAAATTAATTAGGCCTAATAGTCCAAGGTTGGTGGGCCCAAATTTATCGCAAGTCCAATATTGGTGGGTCTGGATTTTATCACCATCAAACGGACTGAATCGCTCTAAGTCTCGAAAGGGTTCGGATTCACGAACTTAGAGACTTACTCGGGCTCGGACTCAAAAGGGTTCGGATCCATGAACTTAGAGATCCGAAGCACTTGGCTTCGAACAGATTCAGACGCAATCTAGAAGCCACTCCATTAATGAGTCCCAGAACACTTGCGGACTTGGAGCTTTCCGGGATCTACATACCAGAACCATGGGCGTAATGGAGTCCGAACAAAGGACCTGATCCCGAGGATGGTGAGTGAAGATAAATTCACTCTTCGGTTAAACTAGCCTATACCTAGGTCGAGGTGGCACGATCTAGGGGGTCCCTAAGACTCGACAATATTTGCGGCAGGGCGGTCTCTTGAACTACGCCTGACCCTTATGCGGCAGGACGTCCTCTGGGACTACCCCTGACCCTTTGGGATGATTGGGGATCATTGGTTAGGTGTGGCTAAGAAGAAGGGTTCGCCGAGAGGTTGATCTCCTCTTCGAGGTTTTTCTCATCCTCGGAGAGGTCACCTCCTCGGACAAGGTGGTTAGAGAGAGTATTCCCCATGTGCCTTGCACATGGGCTCCATCCTACATCATGAGGTGCCTATAAATAGCACTTACCCATAACTTTACAAGGGATGGATTTTTTGGAGAGATAACTCTTAGGAAAGAACTAATTTCCCTTCTCCATTATCTACCTTGAGAGTGAAAGTAGGAGATCCATGAGAGAGCCTTGTCATTATTCTCTCTCTAGCTACTTTGCCTTCTTCTTCACCCAATCTCTTATCTCCATCATTTCCTTTCTTTTGTGTTCTTAGTTGAGACTATTGAAGAATCTAAGCCTTTCATCATCTTCTAAATAATTCAAATTTTTCTTCAAGGATCTTCGAAGATCTTCGAATTTTTCAACAACTTTCTTGAACCCTCCCATACAATATGTATACATATATGTGTGTGTGTTGTGTCCATTTTTTTTTTTTTTTGGTAGTGGACAGATCTATTTGTGTATGTATGTATACATGTATGTGTGTGTTCTGTCCTTTTTTTTTGGGGGGGGGGTAGTGGATCTGTTGATTTTGTTGGTTGGTATTGAAAATGAAACAATTGGGGAATAAAGAAAATAGAACAACTGCTAAATTTGAAGAGCCCACTGTTCGAATTACAAGAGCACGGGCTAAGGCATTAGCTACGTCAAGAGGATTACCTCCATCAAAGACTTCAATGAAACAAGAACAAAAGTTAATCCTCCAACAAAGTTCAAAAAGATCAGCATCAGATAAGAACAATCCTTCCGTTAGCATCACTGATTGTCTCCAGCATAAGAAAATGGCAGTTTTAAAGGATGTCACTAACATTTTATGTGATAATCCATATATCAACTGCATTAATGCAGTCAAACTTTAGGTAAGGACAATATGTTAGATGGGTTCTTAATCTGAAGTCCATTTTTCTTTTCTTTTTTTGTAAAGCCAAAATTTATTTCCCATAAATTGTGTATTAGTTTTGTCTATAAATATTTCTGAGATGTTATCATTTTTTGTTCATGGGTGTTGTTGAAACAAATTTTGACCGGAAAATTTTCAGGATCGAGGAAACCCGATCCCTGTTAGGGGGTGGGGACAGGGACGGTGATAGGTTTCCCGTCTGGGCCAAGGACAGGGAGATTTTCACAATCAGGGATCGGGGACGGGGAGTGTGATCCCTAACCCTGCCCCGGCTCATTGCCATTTCTACCTAGACCCAAAACACTTTAACACCTTTCCATCATTTTTCAGTCAATAATTAACAATAAAAAAATAAAATTAAAAAAAAAATCTACTGAGCATCATGTGCCAATTTATATTTTACATTTAGCCCTCGTTTGGGAAGAAAAAGTTTGGGGTTTTTTTTGGCTAAAATAGCCACACACACACACACACACACACACACACACAAACTAAAAGCTAATAAAACAAAATGCTGTTGTTCAAAATTGTGAAATTAAATAAATAGATTTATGAAGAAAACAAATTATATACCAAGAACATATGCTGATAATTACAACTAAATTTCAACAGAAATACACAAAAAAAAAAATAAAGGGTAAAGAGACAAAACCGAAACCTGCACGGAAGCAGTTCCTTAAAACAGATTTCGCCGCCTCACAGGTCGAGTGCTTGAGGAAACCCGGCGTCTGTCTCCCAAGATACGACGGTCAAAACCAGCTACGGCAGAAACACTATCTGTCTAGCTTAGCGAACAAAACAATGGCGGCACTCTCTCACAATAGGAACTATCTAGCAAACTAACTTGTAAAATGGAAGCAAAAAATTTCTATATTGAAACTTGACAGGAGGGTCTCAATTTATACATGTATAGGGGAGAGAGGAAGAGCCTCCGGCCTTTAAGGCTAGTCATTAAAACACCAAGCATCCATAGCCCCTTTCCACAAAATGAAAAGTATGGATGCCCAAAGGATTCACACCCTTTAGCCAAGAAAAAAGATTTAAATACTCTTTAAAATCCTATTCATGAATCTAACATCATGAAGCAATTTCTTGGCAATTTCTTATTCAAAACCCAATGGTTTTTGGCTCACTTGGACCCAACACAAAAACTGGTTAGGACCCACTTTAATATTTAATTAAAGTCACCACACTTTAATATTAAATTAAAGCCCCCAAAAATCATTTTTTCCGACAATCCCCCACATGAATAAAAATTGACCGAATGACTCAACAAACGAACATCGTTCAACAATAAAGACTCTGAGAGAGAGTACAACGGACTAACCCCGACATCAGAGAAGGTAGTTTTTGGCTTTGAACCTCTCCCAGTGAAAACCTATCGAGTTTACTGGCAGATCAGTGAATAAGACATCTTGAACTGCTCTACCGTTTTTGTAAATTGAGACAATAGATCTCACACGGGAATTACTCTTACCACCATTATGTTCTCACTGGTGTGCCCTGTGTGGCCCTGGACACTAGCCTGGTTTAGTGAGTGGTTTCAAAAAATCTTGGCCTGCCCAATTCTTCTAAAAGCGGCCCCACATCAAACTCACATAGGTAACTCTACTAAAGTATGCTGCAATACTTAGCTCAACAGCTTAACACATAAGAGTCATTAAAAGCTCAGCTTATTCTCTACACTTGCAGGTATCACTGATAGAAGGAATGGCTGGAGGTTTAACCTCCTCAGTGGCATACCACCGTTACACGCAATTAGGTTGTCCCATTGAACCTAGATCTTGGGATCTCCAGTCAACTAGGTTGGGTTTCCATTCCGGTAACTTCCAAAGGCCTTAACCCCATTCCTTTTGACAACGTTTCGACTAACACTCGACTTAACCCTTTGGTTAGCGGATCCGCAATGTTGTCCTTAGACTTTACATAGTCTAAAGAGACACCTCCATTCGAGAGTAGTTGCCGTATGGAATTATGTCTACGACGGATATGTCTAGACTTTCCATTATACATATTACTTTGTGCCCTACCAATTGCAGATTGACAATCACAATGTATACAAATAACTGGCACAGGTTTAGACCAACGTGGAATATCTTCAATGAAATGGCGAAGCTATTCTGCTTCTTCCGTTGCTTTATCCAAAGTAATAAACTCTGATTCCATTGTTGATCTAGATATACACGTTTGCTTGGAAGATTTCCAAGACACGGCTGCTCCACCAAGAGTGAACACATATCCACTAGTGGACTTTGAGTCCTTTATATCTAATATCCAATTCGCGTCACTATATCCTTCAAGCACCGCTGGATATCGAGTATAATGCAGCCCATAATCCCGAGTGTAGTGTAAATACCTTAACACCCGCACAATGCCCTTCTAATGAGAAGCATCAGGATTACTTGTGTATCTACTAAGCCTGCTAATCGAGTAAGCTATATCTGGCCTAGTACAACTCATCAAATACATTAAACTTCCAATTACCCGAGAATATTCTAACTGAGAGACACTCTCTTTATTATTCTTGGTAAAGTGTAGACCTAAGTCTACAGGTGTCGATGACACACTCGTATCTGATCCACTAAACTTCTCAAGTATCTTATCAACATAATGAGACTGAGAAAGTACAATTCCGCTAGAGATTCTGGTAATCTTAATTCCCATAATAACATCTGCAATGCCCATATCCTTCATGTCAAATTTAGAGTTTAACAACTTCTTGGTAGTTTTGATCATTTCATCGTTACTACCTATAATGAGCATATCATCAACATATAGACACAAAATGACATAACCTCTGCTGCTGTCTTTGACATAAATACACTTGTCACATTCGTTGATTCGAAACCCATTTGACAACATTACATTGTCAAACTTCTCATGCCATTGTTTAGGCACTTGCTTCAAACCATACAAAGATTTGACAAGTTTACAGACTTTCTTGCTTTGTCCTGGAGCTAAAAACCCTTCAGGTTGCTCCATGTAGATTTCTTCATTCAAATCCCCACTTAAGAAAGCTGTCTTTACATCCATCTAGTGTATCTCAAGATTGCGCAAAGCTGCTATCACAATCACTATGCGAATGGATGTTATCCTAGTTACAGGTGAGTACGTATCAAAGTAATCCAGGCCTTCTTGTTGCTTGTACCCTTTGATAATGAGCCTCGCCTTATACTTGTCAATAGACCCATCGGCCTTCATCTTTCGTTTCAAAATCCATTTGCAGCCTAAAGGCTTACAACCTGGAGGTAAATCTACCAACTCCCCGGTGTGGTTCTGTAAGATGGAGTCAATCTCACTTTTGATCGCTTCTTTCCATAAAGGACTCTTAGGAGAAGTCACAACTTCGTGGAAAGTTTGAGGTTCGTTCTCAACCATATAAGTCAAGAAGTGACCAAAAGATTTGGATGTCCTAGCCCTTTTACTCCTTCTGGGCTCATCTAAAACCTCAATTTGATCATCACCTGGATCATCAACATGATCATCCTCACTAGCAAGCTCATCAAATTGCTCCAAAGACCTTGGAACCCCTGCATGGGTTCGACAAGGAAAAATGTCTTCAAAGAAACATGCATTCCTTGACTCCATGATGGTATTCCTGTGTATGTCTGGAATTTCAGACTTATGAACAAGAAACCGATATGCACTACTATTATGTGCATAACCAATGAATATACAATCCACAGATTTCGAGCCTATCCTAACCCGTTTGGGTGTAGGAATCGCCACTTTTGCAAGACACCCCCACATTCGTAAGAATTTATACGAAGGCTTAACGCCTTTCCATAACTCATACGGCGTCTTGTCCACCTTCTTTTGGGGTACTTTATTCAGAATGTAATTTGCAGAGAGAATTGCTTCCCCCCACAAGTTCTGTGGCAATCCAGAACTTATCAACATTGCATTCATCATTTCCTTTAGCGTCCTATTCTTCTGCTCAGCAATCGAGGTAGCAGAGTTTCCCATAAACAACTTATCACCGTTTGTAACCGGTTCAAAAGTTGTAAACAGTTTCTGCTCAGAGCAGATGTGGCATGTAGCCCCAGTATCAATCCACCATTCTCTTGGGTTTGAACCCACCAGATTTACCTTAGAGACAACGGCAGACAAGTGCATATCATCCTCCTCATGGGAGTGCTCTTGTAAGTCTACCATATGAACACGAGGTTTGGTCTTGTATGGCTTCTTCTACTTGTGGCAGTCACAAGCCCGATGCCCCTCGTTACCACAGTTATAACACTTCCCAAAGAACCGATAACCAGGTTCCTGCGGCTTGTAAGCCAACTTCTTTGCAACACCACCCCTTGGCCCCAGCTTAGAGCTCTTGTTCACAGGGGGCTTCTTCTTTATCCCAGAAGATTTGCCATGCTCAACGACATTGGCCTTTACTGAGGAGGTACTCCCTCTTTTCTTTCTATTATCCTTTTCAATCCAGAGTCGGACAACCAACTCTTCAACAGACATTTCCTTGCGCTTGTGCTTCAAGTAATTCTTGAAATTCTTCTAACCATTGAGAAGTTTCTCAATGATCACAGCAACTTGAAATGACTCGTTCAAAGGCATCCCCTCAGCATGAATTTCATGCAAGATCACTTAGAACTCCTGGACTTGGCTTATCACAGTTTTAGAATCTACTATTTTAAAATCAAGGAAACGCTTAACCACAAATTTCTTTGCCCCGGCATCCTCAGTCCTGTACTTTTTGTCCAGAGATTCCCATAATTCTTTTGCTGAGCTCTTGGAACAAAACACACTATAGAGTGAGTCTACCAAGCTGTTGAACACATAGTTCCGGCAAAGATAGTCTGTCTGCTTCCATGTATCAAGCGCCATGACTTTTCTGCTGGTCATTCTTCGCCACTACCGAGGATCCTCACTCAGAACCTTGGCAAGGTTTAGCGTGGTTAAGTAAAACAGCATCTTTTGCTGCCATCTCTTAAAGTTTTCCCCAGCAAATTTTTCTGGGCGCTCATGGTGACTAAGCGGTCCTCCCGGAACAGCCGGAGTAACACCAAGGTTGACCACATAGGTCACAGCAGTAGGGGTTGGCAATCCAGTTGCCCCGGGGTTCAAATCCCCACCAACATTAGCAGTAGCAGCAACATCAGTGATAGTTTCCATTTCTGAAAATTACACCAGAATATCACTTTTGTGTTTCCAGAAATTAAACTTAACCCTTAGAAAATCCCTTAGAAGAAAAATTAATTCAAAAATTAGTCTCACCATAAAACCTAGAATCGAACATGGTCAAAAAAGTTTCCAGGAAGACTGGAGGAGTCACATCGGTCCCACTTAAAACCCAGTTAACCTTTTGACAAAACTTTTAAGAGCATGTTGACTCCTAATCCGTGATAAACAAATTAAGAATTAAATTTTCTTAGGGATGAACTAGGTTAAAGCAAACCAGGGTCCAAAACTTTTACAAGCAATGTAAAACAATTGCTACAACAATATAAGCAAATAAAACTTGCTACTACAAATTGGTAAACAAATCAATTACATCTCAAGCAAACATGCTTCAAACATTTTGATAAAATAGCCACTCCATAAGGATTCTATTTAGTGCAAAAGCTTTTCCACGCTTAGGTATTCCTATTCAACACAAACGTTAGTAGTCCAAACATTTTTGTTTTTACATCCCAAATTCTATTCATTTGGTTTTATATTTGTTTTTCGCATTGGTATCCCTACAAAGAAAGTTAGTAGCAAACCACAACAAAATACAAACAAATAATCTAAAAAATTTAATTATAATAAATAATTGAAACCATCTAGCCAACTATTAGTTATATAAGTAACCAACTAATATAAGGTACCAAAACAAAATACAATTTGTAACTTCAAAATTAAATTACAACTTTAAAATAAAGTTCAATACTCATGAGTCATGAATGAAATTAATTCATAATAAACATTTAAACTATTAACTCCAAATAAATAAGTTAAATTCAAAGTTAATGCACCCAAGTAAATAATTCAGATTAATGCACCCAATTAAATAATTCAGATTAATGCACCCAATTAAATAATTCAGATTAATGCACCTAATTAAATAATTCAGATTAATGCACCTAATTAAATAATTCAGATTAATTCTCCCAATTAAATAATTTAGATTAATCATGTACACAATTCATAAAACTCTATAACTCCAAATACATTAAATTATGTAATCTAGCCTAGAAAATAATAAGCATGTAACAAATTGAGACTAGAATAGAATTAGCATGTCAAAATTGCAACATCCATAAATTATATTTTATAACCTTAAAATTCATGCAAATCATGGTAGGGAAATGATGAACCATACGCATAAAACAAGATCATACTAATACAATTAAGTATGCAAATTATAATAGAGCATTCTAATTAAACTAAGCAATTAGAGAGTACCATTGCATAATTTACAATTATTGAAATAGTGAGTAATTTCGCAACAATTCCTAGTAACATTATACAAAGCTAACCTAATAGTCTATATAAATCTATTTGATCAATTTCATAGAAAAGATATACAAAATCTGTTTTAAGCTTGTTGTTCAAAATTGTGAAATTAAATAAATAGATTTATGAAGAAAACAAATTATATACCAAGAACATATGCTGATAATTACAACTTAATATCAAATGTAAATACACAAAAACAATAAAGGGTAAAGAGACAAAACCGAAGCTCAGACGAAGCAGTTTCCTTAAAACAGATTTCGCCGCCTCACGGGTCGAGTGCTTGAGGAAACCCGGCGTCTGTCTCCCATGATACGACGGTCAAAACCAGCTACGGCAGAAGCACTATCTGTCTAGCTTAGCGAACAAAACAATGGCGGCACTCTCTCACAATAGGAACTATCTAGTAAACTGATTTGTAAAATGGAAGCAAAAAATTTCTATATTGAAACTTGACAGGAGGGTCTCAATTTATACATGTATAGGGGAGAGAGGAAGAGCCTCCGGCCTTTAAGGCTAGTCATTAAAACACCAAGCATCCATAGCCCCTTTCCACAAAATGAAAAGTATGGATGCCCAAAGGATTCACACCCTTTAGCCAAGAAAAAAGATTTAAATACTCTTTAAAATCCTATTCATGAATCTAACATCATGAAGCAATTTCTTATTCAAAACCCAATGGTTTTTGGCTCACTTGGACCCAACACAAAAACTGGTTAGGACCCACTTTAATATTTAATTAAAGTCACCACACTTTAATATTAAATTAAAGTCCCCCAAAATCATTTTTTCCAACAAATGCCACATTCAAACTATAATCATTTTATTTTTTTTTCTCACAGAAGTCAAAAAAATTAAAAAGCCTATCCCAAACGAGGCTTTTTAATCCCAAGCTAAAATAGTCAAAAAGTCAACCAACATCCCAAACGAACTCGTATCTTCTCTAAGAGACTAGTTGGGTCTCTAATCTCTTTATTTTTCTCTCTCTTTTTATATATGGTATATTTTGAACAATCCTTTTAAATCATTTTCATAACCACCATTATCTGTAGATACTAGAGTATTAATGACTAAGAAAAATTAAGTACACAAAAAGGGTATAGAATAGGTCACAAACAAAACACAATGGTGGGTTCTGCTTGTGTGAAACTCATATGTGGGACTCATCCTTTGTGTTTTGCCCGTGACCCATCCTGTGCACTATTTATGTGTTTGTAGCAAACCTCTAATGAATTTTTGTCTCTAATAATCCTTTAAGATAGTTTCCATATCTACGGTTATCTTTACCGATATTCATAAATCCTATACTACAATCTCCTACATCCGAAAATGTTACAATGTATTTGTACATTGTAAGAAAAGTTACGATTTTCGTGATAAACATTAAGAATTTTTTGTGATAAAAGTTACGATTTTTGTGATGAAAATTATGAGTGGTGAAATTATGATGTGCACTTAAAAATTACGTACAACTAAAGTTATACTTTTTTTGATAAAAGTTATGCATTTTTGAGAAAAAAAATGTTATAATTTTTGTGAAGAAAAAAAGTTATATTTTCTTTAACAAAAGCTATAGATTTTGTGATAAAATTTATGATTTTTTATATAAGGTGCAAAATGGTGCATATGGTAGCTTTTCCCCTCATTTTTAGTTTTTGGTTTAAATTGACACAGGTAGTTTTTTCCATCTAAACTCACAAACACAATTTTTTTAGAGTAGTTCTCATTTTTGAAAAAATAAAGTGAAATTAATAAAACAAAAAATTTATCTCCATGTTCTTCGAATTTAAAATTATATTAAAATGTTATTAAAATTAAATTAAATTAAAATATAATTAAAGATTAATAAAATATATATAATTAAAAAAATTAAATTAAGATATTAGAAATTACAATAAATAATTAAAAATTTAGAATTGATTGTAATCTGGAGTAGTTGAAGTGCGCCTACACCATTAACAAGAAATGTTTATTTCTAGTTCCAAAAAAAAAAATTGTTTATTTCGTGAAAAAGTAAACAAACATTTCCTATTAACAGTGTCAATGACATTTACAATTCTTATCTTCGAAGCAAGTTAAGCAGTATTTTTAAAGCGAGTTAAGCATTAGGAAGACAATTTGTAAGAGTCATAATTAAAGGGGGGATTTACTGAACTTTCCCCTCCCCTTTTATTTATTTATTTAATTCTAATTGAGAATTACATTGAGAGCTTCATTTATGCTATTATTGAAACACAACTCAAAGCAAAGAGTATCTATTCACTTTAAAACTTGAAACAAACATCTAAAGTAAAGTTAAAAAACCTTGATCGGGAGGTGGAGCAGAATGTCCGACACTAGGGCTATTACCTAGTGCCTGGTGGAGTGGATCGAAAAGCTTTTTCACTAGTAAATCTGTTAGCTCTCTTATTGGGGAGTGGAGCAAAATGACAGACACTAGGGTGTAGACACCCTATTTTTGACCGCCCTTAGAACTTGGGCACCTCATGGTGAACACTCAATGATGAATTAGTACGCTGTGCAAACGTTTGATTTCTTCAAGAACGAGCCTTGGTTTTGAGTTTCAGAGCCTAGAACCTTGCACCTCTTTTAGACCAAAACCTACTTTTTTTTAGCCTGACCACTCAGAGGCTTGCTGGCCAACAAGTGGCTTGCTGGCCAAAACTTAGTAGCCGACCATCCCTCTACCTAGCCGGCTGGCCAGGTTTCTCAGCTGGCAGATCTTTTGCTGCCAGCTGTCCCCCTATGTACATGCACTACACTAGCTGGCTCAATACAGATATTTCCGAGATAGTAACCTGTTTTTCTATATATACTTGACCATCCCTTATGGTTTTAGGTTAGAAAAAATTCTCAAAGAGCCAAAGCTTGAAAAGCACTCTTCCTTTCTATCTTATAATATACATACACTATATATACACTTTCTAAACCAATTTTTTGAGGCTCCTTACTGAGGTTATTGAGCTGAAATTTCAACCCTTGAAAGTGAGCACCTTGTGGTTTGTGAACAAAATAGTGCCTTCTCTTCAAAGGTATAACTCTTGCCATCATTTACTTACTTTTTTCCCATCTTTTTCTTGGTTTTCTATACTGTTTTGAATTATTTTTGGTGGGCTGAAACTTGTGATTTAAAGCTACCAAAGGTAAAGGGGTTAACCATCATTCTTTGAACCTTATTCCATAAGCTTTTATCCTTGTGTTTCCCACTTGTTTCTCAACTTTTGTCCACTGATTTTCAAAGTTTTAAGAGGTTAAAACATGTGGTTTTAAGGTCCAAAAGTTGAAGGGTTAGCTACCCTTCCTTGAACTTACTTACTAGCCTTATTTTCTTCTTCTTTTGCTTACTTTTTATACCCTTTCAATTTGATTTTCCAGCATTGTTTTTGCTGTTTTAGGACTGTTTTAGTGTGTTTACTTCATTTATGCTTCGAATATTAGGCTTTTGTAGTTGTAAGTTCTTATAGGTTTTGTGGTTTAGGCCTTAGACACCAATCTATTTGAGTTGATAGCTTTTATTTCATAATTTTCATACATATGTTTACACTTGTAATAATCATCTCTACAACCTCTCTCCTTTCTTGATTTTCTTTTCTATGTTTAAGAGTTATTTCAAACAATTGATTGTTGTTCAAGGCATGAGAAAAAGACCTTCCATACTTAATAGTTTAATCTCTTCGGAGGTTCATTACCAAGGCATTACATCTCTCACATGCTAAAAACAACTTATTGTTTGACACTTCTCTTCATTAGTGGACATAACTCTCACTTTTGGACAAATGAATTAAATAATGGAAAGGTAGTTTTAAAAGAGGTATAAAATTGGTAAAAGAGGTAAACCAAGATAACAAAATCAAGCCGGGTTCAATCAGACGTTAATTAAACCTATTAAGCCTTTGATCATTACATACTCTTAGTGATGTTAATGATTCAAGGAGCAATGTCCACCCATTTCTCTGAAGTAACTCCACAATAAGAAAGAGGTGTCGTTGGTCTTTCATTTCATTTATTGAGCCTTTGTCCCATTGGTTCATAGATCATCACGCAACAACCTTGCAACGATTGAAGATTTATGGACCGATTCTACTCATCCCTTGATCAATTTCATGAAAGGGAGTAGTAGAGAGGACAAACATCTCCTAGAAACACTCTGTATGTGCTCTGTTTCCATTCTGTTACAGCGTGGCAAAGTCCAAAAATAGTGGTCAGCCGGCCACCCTTCCATCCGGCCAACCACTTTTCAAGGCCAGCCGGCCACCTCATTTTAGACCACCAGTGCTACTTTCATGGCAAAACAAAGCAGAAGATAAGGCAAACATAGAATTATTTTCTGATTGCAAACAGAGCAGTTTCTGGAAACAAAACAGAGGAGTTTTTGGGAGGATGTTCTCAGTTACAGATGTGGTTCTTCGACTCTCGTTCGATTAGCTTGTAGCTCTTAAATCAATTGGTGTGTTATAATTAATTAGCTTTGAATTTGTAATAACTAGTTAACTTAGTTAATTAATTTAGTATTGTAATAATTAGTTAATTAGGACATTTATTCGGACTCTCCTGTCCGAAGGCAAAATTGTAATATTGTGTATGTCTTCCAACCCTCATTTCTTTCTCCGTTTTATTTACCCACTTACCTTGGTTGTATAGCATCATGTTTTCCTTAGCATTTTCCATGACTCGCATCCACTCATTTTGCATGCATAAAGGGTTCGGCTCATCATACTAATCAATGTCAATTTCAAATTCCTTACTCGAATACATACTTTATCGCATGCCTTGAAATGACTCACATGCCATGTTAGTAGCCGAGCCTATTAATTGCATATTGCATGCGTTGCATTAGTCATTTTACATTGTTTAGGATCATATATTTTTTCTAACTACTTTCTTTCTTTTGGCTCGCCTCTGATATTTGGAGTAAGTATTTTTTGCTTTAGCGTATTGTATGCGTACGATTGTTGATACATCAAGCATGTTTACCATGAGACTAGGTACTTAGTTGATATACCTGTTTGAATACTTGTGGATAAAGGCTTTTTCACTTACATTGGGATGATTTGATTAATGTACATATGAGATCACTTTTTCAAGTGGTACACATTCAAAAACTTTTCAAAACGAACATGAAATCAAAATATTCCAAATTGGGCGAATCAGTCTATACTTGTGTGCATCACATAGTAAAAATAGCATAATAATTGGAACAAGAGCATATACTGTTTATAAAAATTATATCATGATTAGTAAAGGCCGATCTTTAATCGGGTGAGTGGGGTGCTCAATTCATGTCCTTCCCCTCTTATACTTAAGTTCCCGAGCCGAAATACTTTGGTAATGACGGATAAGTAGCATTTGGCATAAGTCACGAGTTTCCTAAATTTCTTAAAAATATTTAGGTAATAACTATGAAATCTGACAAAGTGGTCCATTTTTGATATTTTTTGATTAAAAATCGATTTTTCAAAAAATTGTTGGATTTGGACTCTTTTGTATTTATCTATTTCACATTGCACTTGTGAAATCAGATTCAGAATCACGGGAGTCCAAACTGTAGGGCTATCAGATCCAAGGAGACTAAACCCTTTCAAGGAACACAAAAAACAAGCTACACGGGGCTATCACTTGGTGGAGTGTGTCGAAAAACTTTCTCACCATCAAGCCTATCAGCTCCCTTATTGGGGGGTAGAGCAGAATGACCAACGCTAGGGCTATTACCTAGTGAAGTGGGTCGACAAGTTTTGGCACTAGCAAACTTGCCAACTCCTTGATAGGGAGATAGAGCAAAATTACCATCGCCAGGGCTATTCCCAGTTGGAGTTGGTCGAAAAGCTTTCGCACCAGCAAACCCGCTAGCTCCCTGGTTAGAAGGTGGAGGAGGATGATGGAGGTGGCAATTAGTTGTTTGATGAGTGGGTTAAAAAACTTTCTCACCAGAAAGCCTACTAACTCCCTTATCAGTAGAGCTGCCAACACGAAGACTCTGGTATAGTGCTTTGGTATGCATTTCTATATTCAACTACGTTCCCTCAGTTGACCTAACTCCATAAGAGAAGGTTATCTCAAGAAGAAAAACACAAGTGAATAATACCTTGTTTTTGTCCATAACTAACGAGAAGCGAGCTTCAAATGGAGGATAGGTTTGAAGATTATACAGGCATTTTCTAGAGAGTTAATAGCATCTTCAAAATAAATGTAAAAGATGTATTTATTTTAAAAAAATACTATACATAATCGTATTTCTTACTTTTTTTTTTTTTACTTTCTTTTTTACTCTAAGATATAAGTGAGTGGATCCTATATGTATTTATAAATATGAGCCACATTTATTTGAATAAGTCTATGCGCACAGAAATCATTCACAGAATGGGACACAGACCTCTTACAAAGAGTAAGTCCCACATGTAGAAGTAGGGTCCACATGTGTAAGACCCACCCTGACATATGAGTTTGACACATGTGGGCCCCACCAATTGTAAGAGATTTATATCCCATTTTGTGAATGATTTTTTTTGTTTCTAGCATTATTGCATTTATTTCATGCCTAAAAGTTAGAAAATGAAGTAAGAAATTGAATTATATAATATTGTTCTTCATTTTAGGGGCTGAATTATTTAGAAATTATGATTTTCAAAACATATATAGTTCTTATTAGAGTAGAATGAGGAAAAATAATTAATTTGACCTTTTTATATTTGTGAGAGAAAAGTGCATGTTGGCAACATTTTAGGACGCCCACGTGTTTGTTCCGGTTTTTCAATATTTTTTTTTTTGAATATTTTAGAGTTTTTGTTTGGTTAAGTTCAAAAATCAAAAAAGTTTTCAAAATTTTTTTTTTCGGATACACATTTGCAAACAGAGATGTGATTTGTTCTTTTTTTATTTTCTTTCTACTTTTTGATGTGACTTATTCTCTTTTGCTATGCTTTTTTTTTTTTTTGGGTGTTACTAAATGGTTCCAGCAAATTAATCGAAAGTTCAATGTGGTGGATTTTAAATTTTATGTTGACACAATATTCAATGTGGGGGGATTTTAAATTCAAAAACAAAATAAAATTCAAAAATATTTTTGTATTTGATGTCATAAAAGTTTGTAAGTTGATTACTTAATTTTTTTTTATGCCAATTTGTGATTAAATTACGTATTTTGTGGTTGATATCATAAAATTTTATGATAAAGTTACAAATTTAATGGTAGGGCATGCACCCATAAAAGGGTACATACCAAATTATTTTTTGATACATATAGTGGGTGTTTGGGAAATGTTTTTTTTTTAGGTTTTTTGACTATTTTAGTAAGCTATTTTAGTTTTTGTGTTTGAGAAGTTGGGTTAAATTTTTGGGTTAATTGTTGTATTGAAAAATGTGTTTGAAATGATGTTTAAAGTTGAAATGAAAAATTAGCCCCTAACCTTATTTTTTCCAAAATTGATCTATAGGGGTAAAAGCGTCATTTAACTGTCTGAAGCCTACACTGTTGGTGACAGTGTAGGCTGCTGTGCTGCTGGACAGTCGCAGCTTTTCCATATATATATATATTTTAAAATCAATGGGTTAGGTGGGACAATTTGAGGCTAAAAGGCTTTTTTGCAATTTGAGGCTAAAATAGCATGTCTTCCCGGTTCCCAAACACCGTCACAGTATGCACATATATATACATAAAACAAATATGGTAGTACTTTTGATGTGCCAATAATTTTTTTTTTCAATTTATTATTGAATACATCATTTAGGCTACCCTCTCTATGTGTGTGTGGAGAGAAATTTGAATTTCTTTGCAATAGTCAATTTTTTAGAAACCAAACACATCCATTTTCAAAACATAATTTTACATAATTTTCAAATCACTTTTTTAAAAAATAACTCAAAAACTAAAACCAAACATATTATCCTAAGAAAGTAATAGCTGTGAAATATTAACAACGGTAAAGATTATGGTACTGTTGGCTACATATTTTGTAAAAGCCAAATCATAGTTTGACACGTGGCAGAATAAGGGTATTATAGGAAGATAATTCAAGTCTTCGATCCTGATCGAACGCGTGGCAATGAACATTGGTTCTTACGTGATCTGAGTAGCACTAGATCAGTAAAGAGGTACAAAGTGACGTGGCTTCAACGGTTACTCATATTCAAATTCAAATACAGGAGGGAAGCTCAACTGCAAGAGATGGCGTAGTGGGACTACTTCTAAGGCAGCATGATCAGCGATCATGGAGGAGTAGTTCGACGGTTTGAAGTGCAGTTCGAAGGTCATCTTTGACAAGTATAAATAGCAAGGAAGCTCTCAGAAAAGTCCCCCAGACTCAGATTATACAAATCAGTCTTTACTTCATATTTTCCTTTTCAGTTTTACATTTCCTGTACTTTAAATTCCTGCACTTTAAATACCTGTTCTTTAAATACCCGCACTGTACTTCGATTCATAGGAGTAGTTTCAAGTAGATTCAAGTAGATCTTTGTAAACCTCTTGAAATTTGAGTTTGGACTATTGTAAGTGTTCATTTTAATGAAATACTTCGATTGTTCTTCATATTAACTGTTATTTCTCTTAATTTCTCCTAAGTCAAGCCACCAGTAAAAGTCCTCTTCATTGAGGCTGAAAGAACTAAAACACAATCGTCTGATAATTGGTTGGCAATTATAATTTCTGTAAGGACTGATTGATCCTTGCTGGCACGCTCGCATTTACAAAAATACCCTTCGAAAAGCCAAAAAGCCAACATATATTTTTGGCATGCCCAGTGGGACCTGTTAAAATGGCTAGACGAAGACGACAAGGAGAAAATGAACGCTTGGAAGAAGGCGTAGAAGGAGAGGTAGAGATACCTAATCCAGAGGAGAATGTGGTAACACATCCTGTGGAGACTCCTATGCTATCAGAACCTTTGGTCGAACAGACCAGTACTTCTGGTCAAGAACCATATGTTCATAATATTGGACGAAACCAAGGAATTGGACCATCCACCGTTCCATCTACTCAGCCAACAAATCCATGGGATGGCTTGGTAGATGCTATGGGACAACAATTAATGAACACAATGGAAAGATGGCAACATCCTTTTTGGATCGAATGAATAACCACCAACCAACAAATACAAGACACACAGAGGAGATTTTAAATGTCCCTCAGCAAAGATTGGCTAGAGAAAAACAGCCTATGTAAGTTAATGGACAATCTAATGGTCAGACTAGTACTCAGAACTATGAAAGACTATCGCCTCAGTCTTGGTATAAACCCATTTCAAGGCCTGTAGTAGGCCAAAATGCCTCAGTACTCAATAATGAAGCCACACAAGTTGGTGGATCTGGCCAAGTACAAGAAACTGGCATAAGAATGGTGGCAAATCCCATGTTTGAAGCCATACCTGGCACTAGGGGATATAATAATCCCTTATTCGAATTTATACCCGGGGGGTTGGAAGGTTTTCCCACAAATGGAAGGGACACACACTCGGCACCTTTCACAGGTCCTTTTGCAGGACAGACTCAAAGGGGTTACCCATACCCCCAATAGCAACCTGCACCACAGGGCCAACCAGTCCCAAATGTACCACCTTATGGACCAAGAGGACCACAGGCACAAGTTTGTCTACCAAACCCTGTGTTTGTCCCTCCAGTAGTGGTTCAGCAAGCACAAAATATGGTCCTCAGGGATCAAATTGCTGATATTGTTAGGGAGATGTATGGACCGATGGCTCGGGGGGTCCAGACTCCTGTATACAGAAAATCATACCCAGAATGGGTAGATAGGGTACATGAATACCCAAGAGGATTCAGAATACCAGATTTTACCCTATTCTATGGGCTGAAATCAATCAACATGAGAGCACATTGCTAGATTCATTTGCTCAATGTGGTGAATTCACTAATCATGACTACATAAAACTGAGATTATTTCCAAATTCTTTAACTGGGGGAGCATTTGTATGGTATATCAACCTTACACCCGGCTCCATTCAAACTTGGCAACAAATGGAAGAGGCATTTCATGCCCAATTCTTCCAATCGGAGCCAGAGGTGTCCATGGCAGACTTGGCAAGATTGAGTCAAAGGCCTGAAGAAAAGGCTACTCAGTTTATTGCCAGCTTTAAAAGGGCTCGAAATAAATGTAGAGTCATCCTCCCAGAGCCAGAATTTGTAAGATTGGCTCAAAACAGTTTAGAGTTCAGGCTTCGAAAAAAGTTTGGTTCAACTGAATTCAGGGATTTGGTCGAATTAACCTATAAGGTGTCTCAATATGAAGCATTACTAGAGGAAGAACAAGATCGAAATAATGCTTCGTATAAGACGTATTATAGAGATCCCAATTATGAGATCGATGCAGCAGAGATTGTGGGTAAAGAACCTGTAATCTGTGAAGCATTAATTCATAAGGATACAACCATCGACCAGCAGTTTAAAAAGAAAGACTTTCACAGAAAATACTCTTTCGATTTAACAAAAGCAGATTACATTTTTGATCATTTGCTTGTAGCCAATTTCCTCAAGTTACCAAAAGGAGTAAAACTGCCATCTCCAGATGAACTTAAAGGAAAAGTATACTGTAAATGGCATAATTCTTGGTCTCACTCGACTAAAAACTGCATTGTTTTTTGAGACAGGATCCAAGAGCAAATTCGGAAAGGAAGTTTGAAGTTCCCAGCCAAGACAGAAAAAGCCATGAGAATTGACAGTAACCCATTTCCAGAAGTTGGAGAAAGCGCGACTAATGTGGTTGTACCAAACTTTCAGAATCTATCTCTGCAGGAATTGGAAGAGGTCAATGTGCAAATGCATATTGCCAACCAGACAACTGCCAAGAAAGAGACTAGAAGCCCGCCAGTTATTGGACAAGGTTTCTCACATCAGAAGGAACACTCTGATGAAGAAGCACTGGATGACGATTCCTTGGAAGCAGCTGTAATGCAGAGGATGTGTCCTAGATGCAGACTAAGCTACAAATGGTTGAAGGGGCTTCCGATTGATGGGAAGCAATACTATAGGGATGTTCAGAGACGTCCTAAATCAACCAACGCTTACAACAAAAGGCCGTACCCGGCTAGTGATAGGCAGCGACCATTAGTGGTTGAGCCTGCAGTTGACAGAATACATGCTAAAGGCAAAAGGCCCTTGTATGAGTCTAGGCCACTTAACTACTACAGAATGGAGAGCAAACATTCTGAAAGAAGATTGGAGAGGAGTTCAGGTTATGGGACCAAAGCCAGAGATTGGCCCCCCAGACCAACCTCACACAGAACAGAAAATGGCCACCTCCATCAAAGGCCAGAATCAAGCTCGAAGCATGAGACCAGAACCAAGCACTTACCTCCACGGCCAGTTTCGAAGATGGCTTCAAAGGTGGAAAAATGTGATTCAACATCTGAATCGAGAAGCTCTTGGGTACTGAGTTCAGATTGGTTTGTAATGCAAAACAAACCTAGGGAAGTGTCTGCCAGGAGAGATGTTGGAATCGCAGGCAGGATGGTCAACCCTCCTTTGGTGGCTCGAACAATCGGGTATTCTTGAAACACCAAAGACAAAGGAACCAAATATGGTTCCAGTTATTTCCATATCACAAAGGTGGAAGATTCAAAGCAGTACACCCAACACCAAGATCTGAAAGAAAGTGGAGAGAGTTCTTCAGGTCAAGGCGAAGGAAAGAAAACTTGAAGTCGACCATACTCCAAAACCGACTCTATAAAGTAAAGTGGTTTGTAGCGAGAGAACAATTGGCCCAAGTTCATTACGAACTAAAGACGAGGAGAAGTCTAGTTTGGCGGTTTGGAGAAGGCTCGATGGAAAGTGATAGCGAAAGCGGATGAAGAGATTGGCATGAGCCAAAAGAAGGAAATGGCGAAGAAGAAATGTTGAAGCCTTCATGGTGAACAAACATTTCGATTGAAGAATCGATTGAGAAGGATCCTTTAAGGATCGATTATCAATGAAGTACGAGTGCGACATGGAGGATCTTCTTGAAGACACTGAGCAAGGTAGCCAAGAGGGAAGAAGGTCTGACCGACCATCGGTTTGGCTCATTTCCCTATGTCGATCAATATGGTACACATACTACCTCATGAATTCCAGTGGAAATGAGGACGGGGTGACCAAGACATGGATCAATTCTGTCTCCAGTGAAGAGTCACAAGTGAGTATGGTACAAGATGCTCCTGAAATGGCTACTCCAATGGAAACTGAGTGTGAAAGCGAGGAAGAGGTGAGCATCAACCTCTCATATCCTTTTGAATATCCCTCAAATTCCATGACCCAACATGTCAAGCCTTTGTACATCAAAGCTTTCTTTGATGGGATCTGACTAAACCGAGTCCTAATAGACAATGGGGGCGTGTAAACTTATTACCGAAATCTTCTTTGAAGAAACTAGGAAAAAGAATCGAGTTGATCCCAACCAGCACAACCATCGGCTTTCTTTGGAGATAAACAGAGATGGCTCAAGGGATTACGCCTATTAACTTGAGTGTGGGAACCGGGGCTGCATGATAGCATTCTTCGTAATCGACAGCAATGCTAAATATAATGCTTTACTTGGGAGAGATTGGATCCACACTAACAAATGTGTGCCTTCCTCTTTGCATCAAAAAATCATGATGGCTCTGGGCAATGGAGAGACAGAGGAGATTGATCACGGATCCTCAACCCTTCATAGCTTTGTGCAGACTTTGCAGAGGCCAAGTCGTATATTGAGGAGTGACACCACTCGATTATCTTGAGGAAAGAGATGGCTCGGCCAAGTGGCGGTGATGAGGAAGTAACACACCTGAAGCACTTAGTCCAAGAAAGTGCTGATGAAGACGTTGTCGTGAAAGATGACAATGATGCCTGGTTATAGGCAAAGAAGTGAAGAACGAAGCCAAGTCCTTGGCTTTGATTAAATTCTCATCATTGGACGTAAAAGTAATAGTCCGAGAAAGTCTGAAGCAAGAGAGAGGCCATGATAATTGGTACGTAAACAAGAGCGACAACAGTCGAAATTTGACCCTTGGGAAATCTTGTGCATTGGACATTGAAACAAAGGTCCGGAGATACTGAAGAAGACGCCTTGTGGATGATTTTGTCTATGAGGAAGAGGCAGAGATGTCGAATTAAAGAACCTAGGAAGCGAGAACAAAGGCGAGAAGGTTGCTTGAAGGTTGAAGAAACCAAAGAAGAAGCTTCAATGAGTTCTCGGACACAAGACCCTTAGAAGAAGTGAATTTAGGGAAGGTTCTGTCACGTGACCCACCTATATAAGTACTTGCTTGAATGTTCTGGACAGAGACCAGTTATTGGTTGTTCTAAAGAAATACAAAGATTGCTTTGCATGGTCTTATAATGAACTACCAGGATTGGATAGATCATTGGTGGAACATAGGCTTCCTATGAAGCCTAATTTCAAGCCATACAAGCAGAAACCAAGAAGGATGAGTCTAGAAGTAATTCAGAAGGTCAAGGAAGAAATTCTTAGACTGCTTAAGGCAGACTTTATTAGGACAGCCAGGTATGTTGAATGGCTATCTAATATTGTGCCTGTAGTTAAGAAGAATGGCAAAATGAGGGTATGCATCGATTTCAGAAACTTAAATCTAGCAACTCCTAAAGATGAGTACCCTATGCCTATAGTGGATCTACTGGTAGACAGTTCAGCAGGGCATCAAGTTTTATCGATGATGGATGGCCACTCTGGTTATAACCAAATATGCATTGCAGAGGAAGATATCCACAAGACAGCATTCAGATGTCCTGGGAATATTGGCACCTTCGAATGGGTTAAAATGCCATTTGGTTTGAAGAATGCTAGGGCTACATATCAGAGGGCTATGAACACTATCTTTCATGATCTCATTGGAGGGTATCTAGAATGTTATATTGATGACATTGTGGTGAAATCCCAGTCCATGGAGGAGCATTTGTTTCATTTAGAAGCAGCTTTCGAAAGAATGAGGAAGTTCGAGTTGAAACTTAATCCTCTTAAGTATGCTTTTGGTGTATCATCTGGAAACTTCTTGGGTTATGTAGTGCACCAGAAAGGAATACAGATTGATCAGAATAAAGCTAAAGCCATCATTGAAGCTCGGCCTCCATCAAGTAAGAAAGAATTACAAAGGTTCCTGGGGCAGGTTAACTTTTTTCGAAGGTTCATTTCTAACACTGCAGGGAAAACTAAAGTATTTTCTTCCTTATTAAGGCTGAAAGATGAAGAGGAATTTGTGTGGACAGCAGAGCATCAAAGTGTTTTCGAAGGTATCAAAGCCTACTTGGTCAACCCTCCAGTGCTGATGCCACCAAAGGTGAACAAGCCTTTAAAGTTGTACATAGCTGCAGCAGAAGATTCATTGGGAGCTTTCTTAGCCCAGGACAACGAAGAAGGCAAAGAGCAAGCTATTTATTACCTTAGTAGGTTTTTAAATTCTTGTGAATGTAAATATTCAGCTGTTGAAAAGCTGTGTCTTGCTTTGTATTTTGCTGCAATAAAATTAAGATATTATCTTTTACCTACAACTGTCTTGGTAATTGCAACCACAGATTTGGTTAAATACATGTTATCTAGACCTATGTTGAGGGGAAGAATTGGCAAATGGATATTAGCCTTATCAGAATTTCATCTAGAATATGTCCCTCAAAGGGCAGTAAAAGGGCAAGTTTTAGCCAATTTTCTGGTAGATCATCCATCTCAAACAGAAAGCCAAGAGATAATAGAGCTTGGTATGGCTAATGTTGAGCCATGGCAGATGTGGTTTGATGGATCGAAAGCCAATGGCTTAATTGGAATTGGTGTTGTGATTAAATCTCCACAAGGGGTAGAAACCACACATAGTTTCAGAGTAGATGGAGCCACTTGTTCCAATAACCAGGCCGAGTATGAAGCCCTAATAGTGGGACTAGAAATCCTTATTGGATTACAAGTACATGCAGTTGACATATTTAGGGACTCTCAATTGGTGGTTAACCAAGTGAAAGGGATTTTCAAGTGTCAAAGCATAAGCATCCTACCATATTATGTTGTTGCATTACATCTGCTTTCTCAGTTTCAAATAGCAAATGTAACCCATATTTCAAGATTTTTGAACAATAGAGCTAATGATGTGGCTCAAAAAGCTTCGAACTTCAAGAGAAGGGATAATACCCAAAAGGACATAAGCCAAACAACATATCAGAGATTAATACAACCTTTGAATAAAAGGAATGTGATCTTGGAAGTCAATCATAATGACTTACAAGAGCAGGATTGGAGACATCCAATAATGCGATTTGGTCCATCTTGAAGGCCAATGAAGGGTCAAGTGCAATCCATGCAATATATGGTATATGGTAATGCTCTCTATAAAGAGGGAGATGGCTTATTCTTTGGAATGTTTAGGCCCAAAAGAAGCATTATGACTATGGCTGAGGTTCATGAAGGCATTTGTGGTGCTCATCAACCTGGTGTGAAGATGAGATGGTTGCTTCGAAGGCATTTCTACTATTGGCCAACTATCCTTAAAGACTGCATAGAATATGCAAAGGGTTGCCAGGCATGTCAAAAGCATGGTACGATAAGGCATGTGCCCATAACTGACCTACATGCAGTAGTGAAACCCTGGCCATTCAGAGGGTGGGCCATAGATATGATGGGAAAAATACACCCACCTTCTTCGAAGCATCATTGCTTCATTCTAGTGGCCACTGACTACTTCACTAAGTGGGTCGAAGCCAAACCATATAAGGCTGTAGACCAAACAGAGGTCATTGGGTTCATTAAAGACTTGATCCATAGATTTGGCATCCCACAAACCATTACTGTAGATAATGGGACTGTGTTTGATAGGAGAATGGTGAAGTCCTTTGTGGCAGAATTTGGGATTAGCCTTGTTAATTCCACACCCTATTATGCACAAGCCAATGGTCAAGCTGAATCATCCAATAAATCCTTGAAAAAAGGTATACAAAAGGTTGTGGAGGATAATCCTAGGGATTGGCATAACCTTTTGTTGGATGTTTTGGGCTTCTGAGAACCTCCCCAAGGTCAAGCACAGGAGTTACTCCTTATGCCTTAGTATATGGGCATGATGCAGTTCTACCTGCGGAAATTAATGTTAAATCTTTGAGGGTAAGATGCCAAGATCAGTTAGATCCTGAGCAATACCATCAAAGTATGTGCTTGGAGTTAGAAGGCATAGATGAAGCCAGGATATTGGCATTAAATAGCATTCTTTTCCAAAAGAAGAAAGCAGCTAAGAATTACAACAAGAAGGTCAAACACATTGATTTTGATGAAGATGATTTGGTATGGAAGACAATACTCCCAATAGGAATTAAAAGCCATAAGTTTAGCAAATGGTCACCTAACTGGGAAGGACCATATCAAATTCATAGGGTTCTGCCTTTTGGAGCATACCATTTGAGAAATTTGAATGGGTATGTACATCCCAAAAAGATTAATGGCAGATATTTAAAGCCTTATTTTCCAACCATTTGGGAAACACAAGGAGTAAAATAAACATTAAGCACAAAACATAAGACTACTCAAATGATAGACAAAATTTGTTCTTTTATAAAGAATTAAATACATTGTGCCACAGATTGGCCCAGAAATCATTACAATGTCTTAATTGTTTTTGTATAATGGATTTCCTATTACTAAGTGATGGAAACAATTGAATAGTTGCAGCCATGTCTTCTGTTCGATCAGCCAGCTCTTGGTTGGTGATGTGCAATTTGATATCAGTTCTAACCAAGGCTTGGTTTACTGCGGCCAGCTCCTCTTCAAGCTGAGCTTTCTTCTCCAGCAGTTGGACTTGAAAGTGAGAGGCAGAAGAGTGTTGTTCCTTAAGCGTTGATACCTCGGTGTGCACTTGGGAAACAAAACCTTGGTCCCTAGCTAGTCTCTCATCCGCAGTCTTAGCAGCATAACAAATGTTGAGATAGAAATCAATAGTAGGCTGACACAGGATAGATGATTTGAGACATTCATGCGGGCCTTTCGGCAATGTTCTGACATTGAAGGAACCCATTCCTGATGATAGGCCTTTGTAGAGCCTCGAAAGGGATCCTCGAAAAAGAAGTCAGCAGTTCCAGGCATACGTCCAGATCTATTGAAGGTGTAGAAGGCTTGCTGCTGGAGGAAGGAAGACTCTCAAAGATTTCCAGTAAGGAGTCAGCCAAAACTAATGGCTCAGCTTCAACACTAAATGATGGAGAGGTAGAAGGTATGTCGAAGAGACTAGCTAGTCTTCCTTCGAAGATGTCTACCTCATCCCTGGACATGAAGGGCATAGAAAATGTTGTGGTGGAGGACACAGAAGACTGCATGGGGATGAGAGAAATGGATAGAGCATCTTTGGCAGCCTCTATGGTCTTAGCCACCAACGAATCAAGTGAAGAGGGGCTGGAAGTAGGCACAGGTGATGAACCATGAATTGGAGAACTACCAGCACCCTCTGTGGAAGAATCAACTGCCATTGGAAATGGAGTAGCAGTTGAAATTTCTGAGAAGGAAGGAGGAAGAGCAAGGCTCGAAGAGGAAGTAAACTGAGGTAGATCAAAAGTCAAAAAAGGGAGATATGGCTCTAAGCCAAGGAAAAGAGATGCAGGGATGTTTGGACTCAAAGAAGATACATCGATTATAGGCTTGGAGAGTGGGAACATGATTTGGATGGTTTTCACATGTTGCGTCTGGTCAACTTCAACTGAAATCGAGGGAGGCCTCGCTGGAAAGATGAATCTGATGGTATTCTTTGCAAGAGGAAGAAATACAAAAGACTGTCAAAATTCAGTATTAAAAGTTGACAAAGGAAAGACAACGGAAGTGTGAAAGAAATTACTTGATCCAGTGGTATTAGTACTGATGGGAGAGCTGCGAAAGGAGTAATGTTCGGTAGTTTGTTGCCTTCTTGCAGTTTCCCTTTGAAGTGCATCAGCAGTAGCAGATTCATCTCTCAAAATTTGTTGCTACCGTCTTTTCTCGGCCCTCTCAAAGACAATTATTGCCTTGGGATGTTCCTGCTCTACTGCTTTGGTAGCTGCTTCGTGAATGGGATCTTCAACCAAGACAGTAGTTGAAACAATCACCTTCCTTCTCTTTTCTATTGCTTGGGCGATTGTCTCGGAATCAGAGTCCTCAGTAAAGTCAGAAGGAGAGACAGTAATCTTTTTTCTCCTCTTTCTTTGAACTGACATTGTGCATTCCTCGATTTTCTCAACTTCCTCAAACTGAGATTCGGAAATAAATTCCTTCTCTACCTCCCTAATGGTTGTCTCCTTTTGAAACAAGTCAGTCACTTTTTTCCTTTTGGTCATGGGTGACTCGTGTTCTGGGTCTGTTTCTCTTTCTTCTTCTTCTTTTTCTTCTGACACCTCGGTTGTTTTCTTTTCAGAATCAAGCAGTCTTCTCTTCTTTTGCTGCTGATCACCTTCACAAAAAATATAGAAACAAAATAAGAATAACATAATCAGCATTGTATAGGAAGTCGAATGAGAGAAAACAAAGGCATATACCTTTCTTTGAAGCGGCTAGAGTGGCTTCGAAGGAGTTGAGGTAGCGAGGAATGGGTGAGTTGTAGGAGGCCTGATGAGGAAGGGGCGATTCAGCTCCTTTGGGCTTGGATACATCTAATACCTCCGATGGGTTTTGAGGTGAAATGGCTAAATAGAGTTCCATATTATTTTCCCACGGTTTGGTATCTCTTCAATGCAGTACCTTGAGGAATGAAAGGTGTACTCAAACGAGCCAAGTCATCCATGAATTTGAAGGTTGCTTCCTCCGGCCTTGATTTCCTAACCTTGATCTCTCTGGTAAGGCTCAGTTGGTGTTCTTTGCAGAGAGGTATTGAGACCCCTTGTGTGAAACCAAATTGTCTAGCAAATTGAGCAGGACAATAAGGTTCAGCTATACATTTATAAGCTCTGGGGTTTGTGGTCCCAATAAGCAGTTCCTAGGAAGCGAAGGAGGCCCATATATCTTTGTGAATAGGCGAAGTCTGAGCACATCACTTAAGTGATTCAACCAAAATTTGGACCTATGTTGGTCTCGAAGGGAAGCGGTGAATAGGAAGGGCAGCTGGTAGTTGATAGAAGAAAGAGAAATAAAAGGCAAAGGTAGAAGGATAGAGGGAAGCATTGGCTAGTCTTATGCCATGGGTAAGAGAGTGTAACCCAAAAAATTTAAGGCATTTGGATTGTAATTCAGTAAAATAGGCGAAAAGCCAAAACTGAAGGATCCAGAATGGCCCCCATTGATTAGCATCTAAGGGCTTCTCACAAAAAAGGGAACAAACTCTGTATACATGACCTAGAATATATGGGGCTAAGGCTACCCTTTTTCGCAAAACAAAGGCTTTGGCAAGAGGAGCAAATTCAGGCATAATTCTTTGAGAGGAGGTGCAGAAGAGGAATTTGCAAAGCCAGTATAACAAGAAGGAAAAGAATTCCCTATCAGTTACTGGGCCCTCTTTTTTATTTTCAGCTTTAACAAAATCGCTGTAAGATAAGTTAAGAGAGGGGAGGGAGAAAGAGATTGTTAAATCAGGAAAATCTGGTGTAATAAGGGTACCAATAGGGGATACTCCTAGTAGATGGCAAATATCAAGAACAGTAGGAGCCATCATCCCACATCTAAATTGAAAGAAATTGAAAATAGGGTTCCAAAAACATAAGCGGCGAGGGACTAAGAAAGGGTCCTCCAAGATAGTTACCCTAGATAGTCGGAGAGCATCGAGAAAGCGAGCTCTTGAAGGTCCGGTGTCCTCGTGAGGATGACCCGATCATACCACTCTTGTCATTCGGTCTCATTGTGGGCCAACATCGATGGGGCGATTGACTCTCAGTTCCTCAATCGAGACCACCTTCATAAAGGAGACATTGGTTTTCGAGACGAGGATATAGATTTGGGAGCTCAATAGGGATCTCCTTGAAGATTGGCCCAAACGTAGTCTTGTCGCTCATGACGAGGACAAAGATACGCCCGTCAATGTCGCTTTTCCCCCCAGCCTTGTACTTCTCACATTCCACGTCAATGAGCCTTTTCAAGGCTACGGATGAGCTCACACGTTCTATGATTGGCACTTCTGGTGAAGAAGAAGCCATTGATGGTACGATTTTCGAAAAGGAAAGGGGGAAGTAAAGAGAAGTGAAAGATATGAGGGTTTGAACGTTAAAAGAGCAAGTGATTTTAGAAACACGAAGCAAAAGGGTTTTAAAGAAAAGCTTTTTGTGTCTGGAAATATATTGCATAAGTCGTTAAGTACTAAAAGTACGAATCTGAGAGTCTCTTCAATATTGATAGTTTTGGAGGAAAAGCACATTAGGATGTTGGCCTTGACTTGAAGCAAGATATTTGGCTTCGAAATGAGATTTTGGCGCCAAAAAATCAAATAGCAACGGCTTCGAAATACATAAGTCGGCTTTGAAGCGTACTACACGCTTAAAAATGCTAGAATGCTCGAATATTGGTCCACTTCAAAGGGTTTAAAGATCTGTTTGAGGGTTATTAATCAAAGTAACGATCTTTGGAGTAACTCCTTGGATCCTTTAAGGATGAGCACTATTCGAAGCATTAAAACCAATCGTTGGTTTTTATATATATAAGGAGGAATCGCTTTTTGAACCAAAAACAGTGTGGATTACTCTTCGAAGCAAAATAGTCAATTTGAAATTGATTGGCTATATTAACCATGACCATATATTGGTTATAGTTAGTTTTGAGGGGTAATGTTGTTAAAATTCAAAACATTAACTCCAAATGATATCAGCCAGAATTGTCAACTATACTCCATAAATTGGAAAAAGACATGTTGGTTCTTTTAGCATTTCATTAAACAATTGAGTCCAGATTCGAAGGATGAGATTGTTCAAATCGAAGCTATGAGTTGGCTTTTAAAAGCAAAAGGAAGCAGAGTCAAACAATGTCAAATACAGAAGGAATTTGTTTATATTGAAGCCAAGACAATTACATTAAGTAACCCTATTTGGGTACAAATTCAAGCTCATAAAAATAAGGAATAGAATAAATAACAAGATCATGAAACTTTGTCCAACAATGATCAATAAATGTTTGTTTTTTTTTTTTATTATATCTTCTATTTCCTCTAATGTTGGCTGCATAAGTTGGTGTGCTCTCACTTCATAGTAGAGCTCCTCAGCCTTTATTTCGAAAGCCTCTTCCTTCAATTTTTGTTCTAACTCATCTATAACCAAATCATCCCAATACGCAGAATCTTTATTTTTGAAGTCATCGAAATCTTCGATGAAATTCTCTGCTTCGTACTGGGCATGAATTCGAAGAGATGAAAGTTGATCCAAAGATTGGATGGTGACTTTGGAATTCCGATGCCAGTGGAGGAGTACTGGAAGTTGGTCCAGGAACATGTGAAGTTCTGCTTGGGCAATAGGATTAAGGACATGGCCCCTAGTCAGAATATCACAAGCCCATCGAAAGTTCTTGAGAGGGATGTTGTAGACACCCCATTTTTGACCGTCCTCAAGACTTGGACGTCACCGCTTGAACACTCGGTGATTACCCATGTTCGTGTTCGTTTGGAGTTCGAGTCTCGACTCACCGCCTTGCCTCAGGACCTCCGAACTTGACTGTTTTGTGTCTGGTTTTGCACCAAACACTTGTGCTTTGCCTTGGAGGGGCAGGGAATGCTTTGTAAGGCATCCCCACATACCACCGGCTGTGGCTAGAGGCCACCGGCTGGCTGGTGTTGCCACCGGCACTATATTGTGCCGGTCGGCACTATTTTTGGCAAAATTACCATTTTGCCCTGCCGACCACTTTACAGCTGTTTTTAGAGATATTTTCAGACAGCTTTCTGGTGCTTGTTTCCCCTCCATACACGTGTATGGAGGGATGAGCCTTTTTGGTTGCCTTAACTTGTAAGTTTTGTGCCTATACAAGAGAAGGCTCTTCTCTTGGCTCAAGGGTGAGAAGATTTGAAGGGTTAGACATTTTAGGAGAGGGAGAAGCTCTGGTTTTTAGGGTTAGGATAGATACACATCCTATCTCTCTTCATCCCTCTTGTTAGTCTAGGTGTTTTGTGCCTTATTATTGCACATAAACACCTAGTGTTTCACCTTCCTCTTGGAGCTGAGGTGCTAAGGGCTTGTTCTTAGTGTTCTTGACTGGTTTGGAGCTCAAGGAACCAACAATTTCAACATTTGTGAAGAAGATCATCAAGGGTAAGAAACTTGCTTTATTTACCCCATTTTTGCACTCCATTTTTGCACAGCTTAGAACAGTTTTTGTGCTTAGTCTATAACACATAAAAGTTCTGTTTTTTAATCCTCTTTATTGTTTATTAAGAGTGTTTTGTGGTTTGAGCGAGTTTGACCACCCTTAGGCCTTGAAAAGGGCCATTTTTAGGCCATTTTGTGAGAGCCCCGAGACTTTGGTGCTTGGGCCTCTCCACCACTGAAATCTTGAGGGATTTCAATGGTGGAGATGGTGCCATAAAGTCTCCAAAAGGAGAGGGCCACCCCCTCTCCTTGATGTCCTTGAAAAGGGCAAGTTTTGGCCTCCAAAGGAGCACCATGTTTGGTTGTGTGTTGAGCATGTTTGGTTTGTTTTTCATGCTTATATTGCCATGATATAACATGTTTCTAAGTTGGTTTTAGTACTCCTTGCATGTTTTGCATGGTTGCTTTGTAATGCCTTGTTGGTCCCTTAACATGCCTAGGTTGTATGCCCTCCTTTCTAGCATGTTTTAGGCCTAGATCCATGAAGCTTGTATGCTTATTTTGACATGTTTTAGCTCTGTCCATAGTCATTTTGGTCAATCTTAGCATGTATATTGTAGCCTCTTTACATTTGGCTTGTTGGCCTCAAGAGCATGAATGTATAGCATGCCATGCTTGCTTCATTTTTGATGGTTTGGAACCATTTAGCATGTTATTTCAGACCTTTTGGTGTGCTCGTATGCTCACCTTAGTTGCCTCTTTAATGCTTCGAAAGTATGTGTTAAATGCTCCATGTTTTGGTTTTAATGCATGCCTTTGGATTCATGTCATCTAGATGCCATCTAGGTGGTCCTTTAGGCTTAGTTTTATGTGTTAAAACTCTGTTTTCAAGTGTTTAAGTATTGCCATGTGTGGTTGTGCTAAGTGTGGTTTAAAGCTTCATTGATTTGCTTTGAATCTTAGACCATTTGCATGCTTTGTTTGGCTTGTTTTGTTGCATGATTTGGCATCATGTTTTGCATGATTTTCAGATCTTTACAATGCATGCTCATTGTCTACGTTTGGTCTCTTTAAGTGTGCTTGAGAGTTGCCATGTTCATGCTTAAGGTTTGGATCATAACACTTGCATGTGTGTGTGTGTGTTTACTCTCCATTTATAGGCACTTTGGCCACTGATTTTAGGCCTATTTGAGTTGCCTAAGTCATGTATAAGACCATCCTTTCATTGGTTTGCATGCTTGTCTTGTATGCTTGCTTGTATGCTTGCATAAGTATATTGCATAGTCCATGTTGCATAATAGATAACATGACTAGGTTGCATTGCATCAACACGCATTCCTTGTCCCTTGACTTGGTGATAGGGATTGGGACTTTGATTTGTTTGGTTTGCATGCATTTGAAATCAAAGTTGCATTCTTGGTTCTTAGGGCCATCATGCATGGAAATGCGTGATTGGTGGTCCGGGAATCGAGACACATGCCCTTTTGAGTCAATAACATGATAAGGGGTGTGTATAGTGCATAAATACCTTGAATCACATTGCCATGCAAGTTTTGTCCTCTGCTGCTGTGAGTTGCAGGTTCTGCAGGTGTTAAGTGCCGGCCGGCACTATTTAGTGCCGACCGGCAGTCAATTTCCAGCCGATAACTTCATCTAGTGCCAGTGGCCTCTTTCTTCAGCCGGTGGTGCTCTACCCCAGCCGGTGGTACTTCCCAGTGCCCTGAGAAGCACTCCTGAGACTTTGGTAATTTTCTGGGGAGGAGAGTAGAGGAAACAGAGGCAAATCATGCATGACAGTGCGATTAAAGGCGATCCGGCGCGTCTTTGCTTGGGCCCTCATCCCGAGGCGATTTACTGTTTAATTAGATTAATTATGTTATTTAATTAATTTAGTTGATTTGTAATAATTAATTAGCTTGCGTAGTTAATTAGTTATTCGGTTTTGTATATTCTTTCGGTCCCTCCGAGTGAGGGCATAATTTGTAATAAGTGTGTGTGAGTGGGTGTATGTCTTCCAACCCCCATTTCCTTCTCCCTTTTATTTACCCGCTTTCGATGGTAGATTAGGGCATACTTATTTTAGCATACCTTATGCTATGCATGCGTGCATCCATGCATTTGTTTACATGCATCGGGCTCGGTACATCATACAAACTGCATCGCAATTTTCAATTCCAAATTGAATACGTGCTACTCGCGCATTTCACATGCCATGTTTAGGGTTAGCCGAGCCTACTCTAGATTGCATCTATGCCTGTGTTGCATTAGCCACTTAACATGAACTAGGTCATGCATGTTTTGCTAACTGGTTTCTTGTTTTGTACAGTACGATGTAAGTTTTATGCTTTAGCATGTCGCATGCGTGTGAATGCTAACATGACAGTATGCCTGCCATGCGGCTAAGTGCTTATGTGATAAACTGTTTGAATGCCTGTGGGTGAAGGTTGGATTGCCTGAGTTGGAACAACTCATTGAAATCCGTATTTTAGCCTACTTGCGAGTAGCAAAATCTAACACGTTTTTCGAGACAAAATGGATATGCAATGTTTATTTCCAATTTAGGCAATCTAGTCTATACTTTTGTGTTGTGCGCATCACATAGTAATTCTAGGTTAATAACCGGAATAAGAGCATGTAATGTTTTCAAAAACGGATATCACGGTTAGTAGAGGCCGGTCTTCGGACCAAGGCGAAAGGGGTGCTCATAGTGACCTTCCCGATCGTACCCAAGCTCGAGCCAAGACCACTTTGGTGATGGCGGACATGTGGCCTTGACCGAGTCGGGTTTCCTAAATTTCCCATTTTAAAAATATTTAGGTGGCGACTCATGTCGGCAAAGCGATCCATGTTTGGCACTACTTTTCAAAAATCTTTTTTCTTCAAAAGCGATTTGCAGTTGGACTCTTTGGTTGATTTAGAACCGACACAAATTGAGTCGAATCAGAGAAGCGACCACGGCGTCCTACGATTCTGGCGACTATTGGGGAGTTTAGAGAGTTTGACTTCGAACAGCGTGATATCTGTTTTGACTACGCTTATGTGTTTCTTTGCATTGCATGTGCATTGGTGCGCCTAGGACCTGATGTTTGCCATCTGCCATTCTGAGCGGTTTCTTGGGAGGCTTGTCTTGTCAAGGCATGACCATAAGGCTAACCGGTTATGGGCTCTGACAGCATGGGAACACAAACCCCGGTTTTACTGGGGCACCCTTTTTGACCATTCGACCTAGTGCATATTCGGATCCATAGTGACCATTCCAAGCTAGGACAGGTTGCTTACCCGATGTTAGGTTGTTGGAAACCGCTGCGTGCGTAGTGAAACTCTAGCTCCTGACAAAATAGGACAGGGAAACCCTACCCCAACATAGGGGTGTATTGGCTCTCACTTACCTGCTATGTGCTTTTAGAGTGTATCTCTGCAGGGGAACGCATACATTAGTTTGCAAAGTTTGAGCATCAGGCCTGAGGGCACTAGTAGTGGTATTGTTGAGAATCAGTTGTATCTGTGGGTATCAGATTCAGTATTTTGAACAGTGGTTCTGGGGAACAGTGTTCAGTAATAGAGTACAGGTTATCGGCTACACCCGTGTTTGATCTGTTCGGGGTTGAAATACTGCTTGTTTTCCGTTTCAGTTCAGAGATTCAGAGAGTTGATCCAGAATAGCTAGTGTCTTCTCCTTGCTGCGACAGGACTTACGATGACGCAGAATTCAGAAGAGATCGTGGTCATGACGGCCGCGCTGAGTCAAGGAACCACCCCACAAGATGAAACTACTGTTGACATATCGCATCCACCTAGGTCACCTGCCGCACATCCAATTTGGACTCCTCACCTATATCAGGATCGTGAGCCTACTACTTTTGAACTAATGGGGATGATAGGCGATCTCCAAAGATCTGTGGCGGATCTTGCATATGGAATGTCTGTTTCGCCGCCAGCTGCACCATATGCCGGAGGCTTTATACCCCAAGAGCCCCCGCTACTGGGACGAATTGTAATTGAACTCAGCCAACCGGAGATGGCCTCCAACTATGGCAACGACGCAGCAAACCAAGTTCTAGACCAGGCTGAGGCCGGAGACAAAGGTAAGATGAAAGCAGATGCCGACCCTATCGAACAACTGCTGTGGGCAGTAGAGGCTTTGAAAGCCGGGGGAATGAACAAGCAACAGATATCCGCAGTTACGACAAAAGCTGTGGAGGATGCTTTCCCTACTCCGCCTGAGGGCAGTTCCAGTCAATCAGAGAATCGGGATAGGCCCCGTCATGCCAAGACAGTTCTTCCCGCTCCCAGCCTTGCATCCGGAAAGGATCAGAAACCCAAGGCCGCACCCGCCGATCCGTTCGCTAGTGCATCCAGCAAGAGTGCTCAGACTCCAAAATACCTGCCCCGAGGGCGCAGGGTCTTTCATGCTCTCTATATGCCATTGTCCAAGGCATTGCAGATCCTTGCTGAAAGGGGACACCTTAAGCCCCTGGAGCCTCGGCCGCTCCCGAAGAATCTCCCGGCCACACATGATGCTTCCTGTCTTGCGCATTCATCGCCAGATCGCCATGCCATAATTGCTTCCGTCTCCGTCATGAGGTACAAGATTTGATTGATAACGAAGTTATCCTTCCGCCTACCTCAGCAAAGTCCGTCACCACTCAATTGTTGGATTTTGAGGATACAGATACCGCAAGTATGTAATCGGAAGATGAGCCGCCTGCGGGCAGTGTCTGGTACATTTTTGGATGTGGCGTTTGGCACGCATTTTTGAGCACCTGCCAATGCTAATTTTGTAAATCCTGACTTGGGTGTCGAGTCAGTCTTTTGTTTTGTTTTTGAGTCTGTCTCTCTGTATTGAGTCAGTCTTTTGCTTATAGAGTCTGTCTTGCTGTAACAAGTCAGTCCCTTTTGTATAGTATACCAGGTGATTTCGGGGTTGTTGCCTCAAACACCGTTTTGTCTTCCAAATAGTTGTTTTTGCTTTTTGAGCCTGTTTGCTGCCGAGGAGCCAGTTATGCCAACAAATCTGAATGAAACAGCTGCGGCTATCACGGGCCGAATTTGTTGCTATTCGAGCCAGCCGTGTCAGAGAATTCGGATGGAACGACAGTGCATTCCGCCTACTATCTTGTGCCTTGAACATCGTTGTAATGAGCTAAGTTTTTCATAAAACCCCCTTTTCAAACACTGTGGTGATAAAAACAAAGAGGAAGGAATTCCTCGGGTTTTTGCAAAATTTTTGATCAATCTGAGAGAAAGAGAGGCATGCTAAGCTTTTAATGAATGAAATCATGCTTGTCGGCGTGAGTACTGAGAAGGATCCTGGTTCGATCCTGACTGGTTCCACACTATCTTCAACACGAGCGATTAGTCGCTTTCTTAAAAACTTTCAAAAACAAAATATTTTGCGCAATCAACGCGAAGACCTGTATGGAACCGCTCTTGAGATGGTGCAGCCCAGGATCGCTCCCAGTCTCGAGATTCGATTTATCTGTTGCAAACTGGAATCTGTTCAAAACATTCAGTGCCATGAAACGCCTGTGTGGCCCATTTCGAGGCAGCCCTCGAGCAAGAGGCATCAACGTTAGATCAAGAAGATCAGATCCTACCAGGCAAGGCTCGTGAAGCAACCGTGATGGACCTTTCTGCAAATCAACACAACAGTCGTTCTCCTGGATATGGAGGGGCTTCAATCTCAAAACCATTTGGCATAGGCTTGCTACACTTTTACCCTTTGAGAGGCTCGCTGGACCGAAAACTCGGAAGGGCGGCCCAGGCAAAAGTTAGAGCAAAGAAAAGAAAAAAAGAAAAATACAAAAGAAGCAAAAAAGAAAAAAAAAAGAGAAAAATGCAAAAAAGAAAAATGCAAAAATATATATATAAAAGAAAAGAGAAAAAAGAATGAAAAAGAAAAACAAAGCTCACAAGGTCGAAAACCTGCAACAGGCGCCTCGGCAAAAATTAGAGCCTAAATAGTGAAGGTTAAAATACCCGAGTGTACCTTAACCGGAACTACGTAAGGCTTGATTCTTATGTCTGGGATACGTAGGCAACTTCATCCTGAAGTCCAGCCCCCAACGCTTCCATAGCGTCTCAGTCCATGTCATGGATTTGATCACTTTTGCCCTCTCCGAATCCAATGTCTCGATTGCAGCAACCCGGAGCTACGTGATTAACTTCCTCTTGAAGCCAAACCACCAACACCTTCCAGGTGACTGTGTCCACATATTGATTCAAACCATCTTCGACTCCTCCGCGTCCGAGGGTCCAATCGTCGTCAACGAGGACTGACTTACAACACGCCGCGACATCATCCAAACAAGGGGCAACTTTCCGTTGCCATGTATTGCCATAAGTTGCCCTGAGTTACCGTCCAAACCAGGGGCAACTTTCCGTTGCCTTACCCCCCCTTTTAAGCCAGGGGCAATTTCCCATTACCTCTGATCCGAGGTTGCGTATCTCGAGGGTAAGTTCTACGCTCGTTTGAGCATTGACTGTTTGCAAAAATAGTTTTTGAAAATTTTCACTGAGGTTGACTTATTTTCTCGAAAACTGTTTCATTTTCAAAATTGGACCATGTCTGGATCCAAAAAGGAGAATTTGCAGTGCTCACAGCCTGATTCGCATGATTTTCAAATCAAAAATCGAATAAGTGTGTTAATCCAACTCTCATTTTTTATCAAAGCTGTTTTAGGAAGAAAACAAAAAAATTGGTCAAAATGACGAACTAGGGGCACAGTTGAGTCGGGTGTTCCGTCTTCCCTCTCATCGCCAACGCACTTGCCCGAAAGGCACTTTATCTACCAGAAGAAGTGGCTGCGAGCTAGCTGTATCGGGCGTGAACCCGCAACTTCCTATTCATCTGTCATTCACCCCGGGGAGGGATTGAAAAAATGAGAGAATAAAGAATAGAGAGGAGTAAGTTGAGAGAAAAGTGAAGAAAAGGGCTTTGAGAGAAAAATGAGCCTGAGGGCCAAGTGATGTGAGTATCACAAATCAGAAAGGGTGGGAGTAATATCCGGAGGAATTGGCTCCTCGAAATTTGAGGTCCTTTTTGTAAACATGTCCGTGTGTCGTGTCTTTCGATTTGTCGGTCTCAATTTTCGCTTTGAGTCTTTTCCAAGTGTGTCTCGTTGTGATAGGTCGTGTGCCTTTTGTTTCCTCGTTTGAGTCTGTCTTGTCGTGTTCTGTGGTAGGCTCGACACCCTGGTTGAAAACCCATCTTCTTCCAAAAGGTAATCGCTTGTGCTCAGAATGCTGTGCCATTCTCTACATCCGGGTAAAGCAAGAGAAGGAAAGGGAAAATTTGGGACATCCGAGTGTGTTTCAACTGCAACCGTGTCGGTTTTGTAATCCGTCTCGTCAGATTGGGGCTATTTGTTCAGAGTTTGCTGTGTGCAGAATAAACCAAATGCTGTGTTATGGGCTATATGCAGATCAATCCCCAGCAGATTAGTCCCCAGCAGAGTATGGGCTGTGAACCCAGGATTGAGCAAGGATTTGTATGAGCGTTTTGCTGTTTAGTTGGTTGGTTATCTGATTATTACAGTGCAAGTGTTCAATTGTCAGACAACAGATCAATATCATTTACATTTGAGGTGTAATATGATGCAATGCAGTGCAGGGTATGAAATATGCATATATATACAAATGTAACACTCTTTTTTAGACCAAAAAGTTTGTTTCATTTCATATCATCTTTTTCAAGTACAATGTTTGAGGAAAACAAAATCTGTCTGCGGCAGTACATAGTACTCTATCTACCAAAAAGAGAAAAGTACAAGAAAAGAAAATGAAAGAAAAACAGCAGAAGTCTGTAATCGTCGTCAATGGCCTCGCGCCGGGGGATCCGTCCTCGCCCTCTTCCTGGGCAGAAGCACAGGAGCATCGTCGGTGTCGCTTGTCGAGGAGCCCGAGCTGCCCCCGGCCTCCTCCTCAGAGGCCTCCGCCTCCGACTCGCCATCCCCTGCAACTGGAGCCTGTGAGCTTGTGACGACCCAGAATTCTTCCCTCCGCTCGAGCGGACTTTTGGAGTTTCCAGCAATTGTGCAGACGGCCTGAGATTCTGGGAGTTGTGATTCTCCGCCGGCGGGGAGTTTACGCCGAAGGACGGCTTTGTTGGTCTGCACGCCGAGCGAAGAGTTGACGCCGGCGGCCTCTAGGTTGAGTTGTATTTCTGAGGTGTGGGTTTGTTTTGGACATTTTTATTAGTGTATTTGGAACCTTCTTATTTTATTTTGGAGTATTGGTTGTGGTGGTAATATGATGGCAAAGTAAGATTGGGCCAAAAGCTTTAATTAGAATATATTGTCGGCAACCAGCCGTCACTCTTTTATCCTTTTCTTTGTCCACACTTTGAATTTGGATGTGAGGTTAGAACCATTGGAAAGCTTATTTCTGGGGCTTCAATTTGGACACAAGAACGACCTGAAACGGAGTTCGGATGGGAGAGTTATACCTGTTCAAAGTTTCGGAATCTGTGCTGAGGGCAGGTCCGCTCGAGCGGAAAACAGTCCGCTCGAGCGGGAATTACGGGACAGCAGCTTTAAGAACGGGATTTTTGGATCATTTCATAGATTTTCTTCAACCCCCTTCTTTCCTCTTTGCCTTAGTCCGAAACCCTAACTCTCAAACCTTTGATTTCACCCATTTGTATCAACAATCCACCATGGTTTTGGCATGTAGGATGGAGAACTAAGGAGGATCAATGTTTTTACCCGATTAAAATTTGGATTGGTGAAAGTTTCTTCTCAAGCTCACCCCTTTGCTTGATTGTTGAGGTAAGGGTTGAAGACTCTTTAATATTTACATCCATAGATAGGTTGGAGGTGTCTTCATTGTATAATGGTGCAAGTTTTCATTTATGTTATGTATATGGAAGAAATTATGAGATTTTGGGAATTTTGGGGTTTGAACATTGGGGGTTTTATGGTTTGAAGATATTGAGAGTTAATTGATGGGTTTAAATAATGGTTTATGAGTCCTAGATGTGTAATTGATGGAAAAATAGTGTTGGGTTAATAAGTTTGATTATTTCTTGAAATCTCATTATTTTCTTGAAACCCTAAGTTTCTTAAGGATGATAACCAAAGATTTAACCCAAATTGAATGTAGAATAATGAAATTGACGTATTGAATTATGTATATACAAGTTTAATTGGAATTTGGTGATGTTTGAAATAATGTTTAAAATTGGCGAATGAACTTTGTTGGGAGTATTGTAAATCATGTTTTAATGAGAAAGGAAATTGGGGGAAAGATTTGTTGATGAGGTGGATGATGTAAACTTGGCTATGAAATGTTGAAATGAGCTTTGGCAACTTGCTTTGAATTATGTTGAATTATATTTGGTGGCATTGAATTAAATAATATGGATTCTAGTGGATGGTGACGGATATGTGGGATTGCGTTGGTTATGTTAAGTTATGTTAATAATGCTGAATTGAATTGTGAGGGATCATAATAAGTTGTGTTTGAATTATGTTGGAATTCATGTAATAATGTAAAGGAAAAATTAGGGAATTGATTTAGTAAGAATCTGGATGACATGAACTCAATTGTGGAGTGTTGAAATGAGATTCAAAGATTTAGTTTGAATTATGTGGAAGTGCAAAGTGATGTGTAATTTGGATAAAGAGAATTAATTAAGAACGAAATAAGTTTTGTGATCCGATTTCTTTGTGTATTACAAATTGTGTAGGGACAACGACGAAGGCACTAACCAAACACTGTGAGTAATAGTACCTCAACCATATGTTATTTACCGTTAGTCGTTATTGTTATTGACATTCTATCCTCCGTGAGTTAATGTGTTAACATGTGTGCGTTGGTTGAGAATTGATGGGAACGTTAAAAGAGTGATCACACACCGGTATGATCCTGAACTTATTCTGTATTTTGAGTTATGACTAATGACTATTGTCAATGTACCATCCTAAGAATTACCTATACTTCTGCATAAGAATTGCATACAACTATTAACACTGTGAAGTTGATTTATGAATTGGTCTGATTTACCTACGGATTATGGGTAATGTTAAGATTCTGCTAATTACGAAACAAGTATATCTATGTACAAAGAACCATAAGGAAACATTGTACCATATGTTTTGTTTGTTATTAATAATTAATGTTACCATTCAGTTATCAGCAACGTTCTGTAAACTTAAGTTATATGTTTTCAGTATACCATGAAACGAAATGATTGATTCTTGAAAGACTATGATATGTTGAAAACGAACGAATGTCCAGTTTTCTAAAAAGTATTTGTGGCACCCTTAGTCCGGATGGCCCTCGCCCGGGGGTAACAATACCGTGGCTGTTGGTATCAGCTTTGTGGTCTTCGGACCTACCTGTTGTGGTCTTTGGACCTACCTGTTGTGGTCTTAAGACCTACCTGCTGTGGTCTTTGGACCTACCTGCTGTGGTCTTCGGACCTACCTGTTGTGGTCTTCGGACCTACCTGATCTGATGGCTAATGGGTGTACCACATATGATCTTATGCAAAATCTGAATATGGAAATGATTATGAAAATGATTACGAAAATGGTTTGGAATCTGGAAATGCATAAGACTCTGTTTCTGATAAGATTATGTTTATGATATTTCTGGACCGTTAGGTCGTTCTAATATTTTCTGGTATGGAACGAAGTCTTTGTCAGACGAACGGTGCTACACTTTGGTGGAGCCACCTCTGGAATCGTGACGAGCCACCTCTTGAGTCCATACATCCATTATTCTGTTATCATGCTTACGCTGCTCGCTTTCGTGACTACGCTTATACGCTGCTTCGTACCTTCCTGTGACTACGCTTATATGCGCTCAGTATCTTCCGTGACTACGCTTATATGCGCCCTGTTACCCACGTTTATGCATTTGTTATTTACATTAGTTACGCTATTACATTATCTCTGCTACGATATCCCCGACCTATGGTCGTTCAGCATCTGAGGCCTATGGTCATTTTGGAATTAATCACGGAATGTAGTTAATAATATGTATCTGCAACTATATGTTTTGATTAGTCAGGTTAAATATCACAATATTTATGTACTATTATTCACTGAGTTCGCTCATTCTGTATTTTGTCTGTTCGCTTCAGAGGTAGCCAATCGGGAGTTCAGTCCCAACCTTTAAAGCTTGTGTTCCTCTTGTCAACCTTGAGGCGTCCAGGCACCACCTGAAGCCGTTCGTTTTGTAAAGTTTTGCCGAGTTTCAATTTATGCATTAGATGTCTGTTTTTGGGTTGATTGTAAATAATTCCTTCTTCATTATTATTTTTGTTATGTGCCTATTTGTGGGGTTGAGTCGAGGCATATGGATGTAAACTGTCTGTATAATATTTACTTAGTGTGATGTTGAGATCCTGGCATGTTAGGAACAGCTCAATGGATGTTCTTCTATGTATTTTATATTATTGAATGCTTCCGTCCAGGCCCCGTATGATATGTATAACAGGTTTAGTGTCTGTTTTCGAGTGGGTCATGCCCAAACTTTTAGGGGCGGGTTTGGGGCGTGACAGAGCTGCTCCCCACATGGCCACGCCCCCCTCTGGTGCAGGGGAATATCCTGCTATCCCGAGTAGAAATGGGAGGTCCAGATGGAGCGCCGCCACCCACGGGAGGAATCGGGAAGGGAGGCTGAAAAGTACAAAAGGCAAATGCATCAGTACACATGAAGTAGTTTATCGGTCACGAGAATGCGATGTATGAATCTGATGTGTGAATGCCGTAAGCGGTTTAATCGGTCGCGAATCACGGTGTATGAATACAATGTGTGAATGCCGGTGGCGGTTTAATCGGTCGAGAATGCATGTATGAATCTGATGTGTGAATGCCGCGAGTGGCGGTTTATCAGTACAGAATGCAGTGTATGAGTACAGTGTTTGAATGCCGTGAGCAGTTTATCAGTGCAGAATGCAGTGTATGAATACAGTGTGTGAATGCCGTGAGCAGTTAATCAGTGCAGAATGCCGTGAGCAGTTTATCAGTGCAAAATGCAGTGTATGAATACAGTGTGTGAATGCCGTGAACAGTTTATCAGATGTTGTGTCGTGCATCAGATTATGCGAAGCAGTTTGTATATAGTTTGGAGCCATGTCAGAGAAAACATACCGGAAGGCCGTAGAAGGCTAAGAACTCAAAGGTTCGCTGCAATATCCCCGCCATGGAGGCATTCAGCTCCAATGACTGCCGGGTGTACTCAGAGGAAGCCGGCAAAAGTATTAGATGTATCAATATTCTGTGGAATATCGAATGAACTGAACTGAAATGACAATGCAAGATGCAAAAATAAAGTGGTACATACCGGAGGCAAGTCAGGAATGCCAACAAACTCATGACCAGCCGGGGGAGGAGCAAAAGGGATCTGGTAGGTCTCCCCACGCCCGCCTTCAGTCACACTTGGGTAGGCAAGCGGGCCAACTCGTCCCTCGTCCCCTCTGACTCCTCCCGCCACGAGCTCGAGCTCTCAGGACGATCCCGCTCTCGCTCCCACCTTCGCCCTAGTACGGCGCCAGTCTCTAGCTGCTCGTGACCACCACTCGGCCGCATGATGAAGGTCGGGACGTACTCGAGTAATCGCCTCGCCTCGGCGTCTGCCTCCCAGCCGATGGTGTAGTCCGCCATCTGCTCAGCGGTGAAACGCTCGGTGTCCCTCATATGCTCAGGAGGATGCTCCGGGACTATCTGCTCGGGTAACCCTGAGGTCTGACGCAAGAAGCGCTCACCCAGGTACCAAGACCGGGCCCTCTAGCAAAATCCGGTAACGCGAGGTCTCGATCGCGCCGGCAAACCGATCCCGCACTATCGCCGGCAGAGGAGCCCATGGCTGCCAGGTGATCTGAAATTGAAATACAGTTTATTACCTACTGGTGTTGTAAATATACAGTGACAAGTGAAGCTTAAATGAACTGTAAGTAAAACATACCTCGGCGGGGGTGATGGTGTCAAACGCGTGGAAGAAGCCGAAAGTCTCGTGCGCGTGTGCACCTCCGTCAGAAGCGGCGTGAGAAGGAACAACAGGAGTCTCTCGTCTCCAGATCGCTCTAGCTCAGGAAAGTAGGCATAGACCCACAACCGCAAGATGTCGTCGAACATTTATCGAGCGAATCTGAGTAAAGCAGAAATAGCAGGGCCGTGTGTTGTGCAGTGTATCGAGTAGAGTGTACAATGTGAATAGTGTGCAGTCAGTGTAAAGCAGACTACAGTGTGTGCCGTGTGTACAGTATACAACAAGTGTAAAGCAAACTACAGTGTGTGCAGTGTGCAAAGTACGGAAAGTACAGAACAGAAATGTAAAGCGGAAAAGAAGACGTACCTCCCAAGCTCGCCAGTAACCCCCAAGCAACTGTCACGCCATGAAACCGAGCTCATATACCGTAGAGAGTGGCGAGCCGCCACCCGATCATAGCGAAGATGTCCTGACGTCCACTAGTCGCCGAGTAGGCAGAGAGCACGGTGTTCGCCGGTCGGCGAATAGGGTGGTCCCCAAAGAAAACATCAAGAAGCCACAAGATATCTTGCTCCACGACCGCCTCGGTCATCGGAGCTGCGTCAACAAGAAGAGGCTGCACCCTGAACTGCACCTTGAACCAAGAATAGCGGACAAAGCCTGGACGTGCAAGAGGCGGAACCGCGCCAAGTAAGTGGATCTGAGCGGTGGTCCACTCATCCATGTCGGTGTCGAAGGGGATCGGATCACCCCCTACCCCGATGCCGGTGAGCACCGAGAAGTCGTAGGGAGTCATCGTCATGTCTCCCGCTGCCGATAGATGGAATGAATCGGTGGTGTCCCACCACCTCTCCGCCAAGGCAGCTAAAAGAGGCCTGTAGGCAGTGAGTCGGGTCAGACCCCTGTAGAAGGAACCGAAGCCCGCCTCATCTACGATGTGTCGAGCCGCCTCGGGAAGCTCCGAGTACCAATCTCGAGCCGAAACATTCCCATACCCGCGAATGGTATGGGAATCTCCCTGTTTACAAACAAATGGTTGCAAAGCAATATGAAATGCACAGTTCTGAGGAAACATGTTAAAGTCGATACAAATCTAGCATGCGTACACGTTTTTCAGATTCAAACAGAAACCGGGTGCCGGTGTGCTTACTGTAAATTACAATGTGTGATGTGTCAGTGTGTTTTTGAGTGGTGCAGTGTAAACATGGTGCACGTGTGTACGTTTTTCAGATGCAAGCAAATGTCAGGTTTCAGTGTACCGGTAGGTGGACTACGGCCTGTGATATGTCAGTGCTCCTGTGAGGATCAGTGTAAATCTAGCATGCGTGCAAGTTTCCAAAATTCAAATGGGTACCTGGTGCCGGTATGTTTCAGTAAATTACCAATAACTGATGTCACAACATGTCTATGTGATTCAGTGCGAGTCTAGCATGCGTGCGAGTTTTCAGATTCAAATAAGTGCCGGGTATCGGTGAATGTGCAGTGAAATGCGGTGTGCCGCGTTTGGGTGATTCAGGCTAGTGCAGTGTGTGTGCATGTGTGTCGGTCTCAAGCAGATATTAGTTGTGAGTGGTCTACAATCAACTACAGTACAGTGTATCAGAGCTAAGCAATTAAGGGTTGTAATCAGCTATGGCAGTTGGCCGATTCTGATTCTACATTCTGAAAAGTAACAGAGGAAAGGGTTACCTCGGAAGCGCCGAAGGATAGGTGCGAGGTCGGCTCGCGTAGCAGAAGCTCCGGGTCCAGAGCCCTGTCAAAACCGTGGAAGTGGCGGAGTCCATCTGGCGGAAGCACGTGAATGGCCGGGCAGTAGGTCGCCGGGTCGAATGGTCGCTCGCTCAGCGGGAGGAGCTCAACCCCGGGATCCATCTCGTGATCCGGGGGAGTCCCGACATGTGGAACATCGTCAGCCATAATAGTGGTAGTGAAAAAATGACCGGAAGATGAAAACCGGGTCAGAATACAAAAAGTCAACCGAGAAGGTCAACCCCGAGAGGGCCGAAAATGGCCGGAAAGGCCGGGAGATGAAAATGCACGGAAATGTAGAGAAAATCGAGGGGAACAAGTCCCGAAAAGGCGAAAATAGCAAAGGAGATCCCGAAATGAGATTTCGATCGGTCGAAAATGTCCGAAACGCGGTGAACTTCGCGAATGGACGATTTAAAATGGCGAAAACTCAAAGAAATGAGCGAAAAGAGGAGGAAAAGAGACTCTAGAGAGAGAGAGAGTGAAGGATTCGTGATGGGGAAGTGAGGAAATAGGGTTTAAAACCCTATTTTAAAAGACCCGAGGCAAATTGTCAAAACTGCTCCCGATCAGCGACTTTTGGCCGGTCGGCACTATTTTGTGCCGGTCGGCACATTATTGTGCCGGTGGAGAAGTTTAGGCAGCCGGTGGCAGCCGGTGGCCTTCCCACCCAGCCGGTGGTGCTCCCAAGGCCTTGTTTAGGCAAATTGAGGAGTTTTGGGTCTTCATAGCTCAAGAAAGTGCAAGAAAGTGCATCCCCGATGCTCAACCGGCCTCCGTTTTGACTTCGGACCGTGTCTACTGTGCGTAACACTCAAATTCAAGCAAAGACTATATCCTTTTTGTATCCTTTTGTCTTTTATAAGATTCAAAAGTTGCCCCGTGTGCATTACACGCATCCACCCTTTTGTCTAGTGCGTCGCGTCATGCCGTCTTGCACGTCCCCTGTGACTTGCACTGTCTTGCATTTTTCGTGTGGCATGCGTGTCACACTTGCATCATTTTCCATCAAATGAGGTATGTGTGCCTCATTTCGCATTTCATTGCATCTCGAGGTACAAGTGCCTCGTTTTGCATTTCATTTTGTATTTCATTGCATCTCGAGGTACGTGTGCCTCGTTTTGCATTTCATTTTCCATTTCAATGAGGTATGCGTGCTTCATTTTGCATTTCATTGCATCTCGAGGTACGTGTGCCTCGTTTTGCATTTCATTTTCCATTTCAATGAGGTATGTGTGCCTCATTTTGCATTTCATTGCATCTCGAGGTACGTGTGCCTCGTTTTGCATTTCATTTTCCATTAAATGAGGTATGTGTGCCTCATTTCGCATTTCATTACATCTCGAGGTACGTGTGCCTCGTTTTGCATTCCATTTTCCATCAAATGAGGTATGCGTGCTTCATTTTGCATTTCATTGCATCTCGAGGTACGTGTGCCTCGTTTTGCATTTCATTTTCCATTTCAATGAGGTATGTGTGCCTCATTTTGCATTTCATTGCATCTCGAGGTACGTGTGCCTCGTTTTGCATTTCATTTTCCATTAAATGAGGTATGCGTGCCTCATTTCGCATTTCATTACATCTCGAGGTACGTGTGCCTCGTTTTACATTCCATTTTCCATCAAATGAGGTATGCGTGCTTCATTTTGCATTTCATTGCATCTCGAGATACGTGTGCCTCGTTTTGCATTTCATTTTCCATTTCAATGAGGTATGTGTGCCTCATTTTGCATTTCATTGCATCTCGAGGTACGTGTGCCTTGTTTTGCATTTCATTTTCCATTAAATGGGGTATGTGTGCCTCATTTCGCATTTCATTGCATCTCGAGGTACGTGTGCCTCGTTTTGCATTTCATTTTCCATCAAATGAGGTATGTGTGCCTCATTTTGCATTTCATTGCATCTCGAGGTACGTGTGCCTCGTTTTGCATTTCATTTTCCATCAAATGAGGTATGCGTGCCTCATTTTGCATTTCATTGCATCTCGAGGTACGTGTGCCTCATTTTGCATTCCATTTTCCATTCAATGAGGTATGCGTGCCTCATCTCGCGCTTCGTTGCATCTCGAGGTACGTCTGCCTCGTTTTGCACTCTATTTCTCATTTTGTATTGGTATACCCATGCGCGTTACCTCAACGCCCCACTGGTCTGGCGAGACCTTAAACACGCACGGTCTAGGAGACCTTAAATCCTTGGAGGGTGCGAAACCTTCGTCATGTGTGCACGGTCTAGGAGACCTTAAATCCTCGGGAGGTGCAAGACCTTCGGTGCATTAAGGTATGCACCTCATCGTATTTGGCATGCATTCGTCGCACCGTTTTGTGCACTTGCGCTGTCTAACGCATCGCGCTAGTTTGCGCATCGCGCCGTTTGGCGCACTCTCATTGCACTTCATTTTTCATCCTTTGAGGCACGCGTACCTCATTGCACTCCATTTTCCATCTTTTGAGACACGCACGTCTCATTCGCCCCATTTGCATCGCATACACTTAAAGTGTTGTGTAACAGTTGCCCCGCCGGGTCTGGCGAGACCTTAAACACGCACGGTCTAGGAGACCTTAAATCCTCGGGAGGCGCAAGACCTTCGGTGCATTAAGGTGCACCTCATTGCATTTGGCATGCATTCTATCGCACTATTTTGCACACCTCTTTGCATTTGGCATGCATTCCACCGCGTTGTTTCGCGCACCTCATCAGTTACCCCCGGGTCTGGCGAGACCTTAAACACGCACGGTCTAGGAGACCTTAAATCCTTGGAGGGTGCGAAACCTTCACTACATTTGCATTCCGGTCTAGGAGACCTTAAATCCTCTGAAGGTGCAATTCCTTCGGTGTTTGTCGTGCCCGAACGACTTCCGGTGGTCTGGTAAAGCCACCTGTCTGTGTTTGCGGTGAGTTCCTAGGAGACCAATGGGGACGGTGAAAACTAGAGTTTGAACGGCTTATGCCTAGAACGCAAAGGTTCGAGATTTCCGAGACTAAAGTCTGGTTTAAATACCCAGGGGGTGTACCCTCGGCTTGAAATCTGTATGGAAGCCCCATAGGTTGAGGCGGCGTGTTTACGCCTCAATTCTGGATACTGAACCAACCTAGTATATCGCCCCGTTGGGAGAATAAGGAAAGCTGCAATCGCAGCCATTGCATTATATGGCATTTGTCATGCATCATCATTATATATACTGCATATGTCATGCATCATTCTAAATATTGCATATGTCATCCATTTCAAAAAAAAAAAAAAAAACCATGCATATGTCATGCATCATCCTTGTGGTATAGTGTATATGTCATGCATTTTCTGTAAATATCCATTTCCATTGCATTATAGTTGCATGCATTTCACTGCATCATCTTCCATCCATGGCTTGCACCTTTCCTTGTTGAGCTTGGTCTGGTATGTGCCTATACTTTTCACGTTGAAGCATAGTTCTACTTGTGCATCGCGCCTATTCATTGATGAACTTGGTTTGAGGTTGCGGCACCCTTTTCTGTGTTAGACATGGCTTGTATGCGTGCATGCCTTTCCTAGGCGAGATACGGTTTGGCCTGCGCACCATGTCCATCGCATATTGCATTATAGTGTAATTGTTGCATCCAGCTTTAGGATCATTATTCTCTCCCCAGCGGGTCGTTTCCCCACTTATGTCATTCCACCCAATACTTGTTCTTTTGTCCGTCTACATCACTCATAGTTCAGACATCGTTCTATGGTAGACGGACTTGCTACTTCCATCAATCTATTTGACATTTGTGTGGTTTCGAACCGCTCATGATTGAATCATGATTCAATTGCTTTGCATGTAGTTTGCATCGTTTCAATTGCATTGCATTATCATTTGCATTATCCATACATCATTTTGTATATATTGCATATCATTTTGCATTTCGCATTGCCATGCATATGGCTAACAATATTGTACCTGTTAAGTTTACTTTCTTTGCAGGCACGATATTGTATGTACGGCTCATTTGAGGCCGGCGCAACCGGACGAGCCGCACAGGTATGGTATCCTCCGAGTGAGATGTTTTGAGAATTGCATAATTCTCTTACATCCTTTCTGCATCATAGTGTAGATTGGCGTATGCCAGTTTATAACTGTTGCATGTGTGCTTCATTACAGCTTTCTTCGCATGATCATAGGTTATGCTTGGCTTCTTGCATCGTCTTGCATTTTGCCCCTGCCTACGGGCGCATACCTTGTTTTGTCTTGCATGTTTGTCCAAGTCTTCGGCCTTGTCAAAAATGGGTCGTCTCTGGGCTTTGACATTCACTCCCGTCATCGTTATGACTTTCGAGTTCTGTCAAAGAGGGGCAACTGTAGACACCCAATTTTTGACCGTCCTCAAGACTTGGACGTCACCGCTTGAACACTCGGTGATTACCCATGTTCGTGTTCGTTTGGAGTTCCCGGAGTCCTCGGCTACGCGCCTTGCCTCAGGACCTCTGAACTTGACTGTTTTGTGTCTGGTTTTGCACCAAACACTTGTGCTTTGCCTTGGAGGGGCAGGGAATGCTTTGTAAGGCATCCCCACATACCACCGGCTGTGGCTAGAGGCCACCGGCTGGCTGGTGTTGCCACCGGCACTATATTGTGCCGGTCGGCACTATTTTTGGCAAAATTACCATTTTGCCCTGCCGACCACTTTACAGCTGTTTGTGGAGATATTTTCAGACAGCTTTCTGGTGCTTGTTTCCCCTCCATACACGTGTATGGAGGGATGAGCCTTTTTGGTTGCCTTAACTTGTAAGTTTTGTGCCTATACAAGAGAAGGCTCTTCTCTTGGCTCAAGGGTGAGAATATTTGAAGGGTTAGACATTTTAGGAGAGGGAGAAGCTCTGGTTTTTAGGGTTAGGATAGATACACATCCTATCTCTCTTCATCCCTCTTGTTAGTCTAGGTGTTTTGTGCCTTACTATTGCACATAAACACCTAGTGTTTCACCTTCCTCTTGGAGCTGAGGTGCTAAGGGCTTGTTCTTAGTGTTCTTGACTGGTTTGGAGCTCAAGGAACCAACAACTTCAACATTTGTGAAGAAGATCATCAAGGGTAAGAAACTTGCTTTATTTACCCCATTTTTGCACTCCATTTTTGCACAGCTTAGAACAGTTTTTGTGCTTAGTCTATAACACATAAAAGTTCTGTTTTTTAAGCCTCTTTATTGTTTATTAAGAGTGTTTTGTGGTTTGAGCGAGTTTGACCACCCTTAGGCCTTGAAAAGGGCCATTTTTAGGCCATTTTGTGAGAGCCCCGAGACTTTGGTGCTTGGGCCTCTCCACCACTGAAATCTTGAGGGATTTCAGTGGTGGAGATGGTGCCATAAAGTCTCCAAAAGGAGAGGGCCACCCCCTCTCCTTGATGTCCTTGAAAAGGGCAAGTTTTGGCCTCCAAAGGAGCACCATGTTTGGTTGTGTGTTGAGCATGTTTGGTTTGTTTTTCATGCTTATATTGCCATGATATAACATGTTTCTAAGTTGGTTTTAGTACTCCTTGCATGTTTTGCATGGTTGCTTTGTAATGCCTTGTTGGTCCCTTAACATGCCTAGGTTGTATGCCCTCATTTCTAGCATGTTTTAGGCCTAGATCCATGAAGCTTGTATGCTTATTTTGACATGTTTTAGCTCTGTCCATAGTCATTTTGGTCAATCTTAGCATGTATATTGTAGCCTCTTTACATTTGGCTTGTTGGCCTCAAGAGCATGAATGTGTAGCATGCCATGCTTGCTTCATTTTTGATGGTTTGGAACCATTTAGCATGTTATTTCAGACCTTTTGGTGTGCTCGTATGCTCACCTTAGTTGCCTCTTTAATGCTTCGAAAGTATGTGTTAAATGCTCCATGTTTTGGCTTTAATGCATGCCTTTGGATTCATGTCATCTAGATGCCATCTAGGTGGTCCTTTAGGCTTAGTTTTATGTGTTAAAACTCTGTTTTCAAGTGTTTAAGTATTGCCATGTGTGGTTGTGCTAAGTGTGGTTCAAAGCTTCATTGATTTGCTTTGAATCTTAGACCATTTGCATGCTTTGTTTGGCTTGTTTTGTTGCATGATTTGGCATCATGTTTTGCATGATTTTCAGAGCTTTACAATGCATGCTCATTGTCTACGTTTGGTCTCTTTAAGTGTGCTTGAGAGTTGCCATGTTCATGCTTAAGGTTTGGATCATAACACTTGCATGTGTGTGTGTGTGTTTAGTCTCCATTTATAGGCACTTTGGCCACTGATTTTAGGCCTATTTGAGTTGCCTAAGTCATGTATAAGACCATCCTTTCATTGGTTTGCATGCTTGTCTTGTATGCTTGCATAGGTATATTGCATAGTCCATGTTGCATGATAGATAACATGACTAGGTTGCATTGCATCAACACGCATTCCTTGTCCCTTGACTTGGTGATAGGGATTGAGACTTTGATTTGTTTGGTTTGCATGCATTTGAAATCAAAGTTGCATTCTTGGTTCTTAGGGCCATCATGCATGGAAATGCGCGATTGGTGGTCCGGGAATCGAGACACATGCCCTTTTGAGTCAATAACATGATAAGGGGTGTGTATAGTGCATAAATACCTTGAATCACATTGCCATGCAAGTTTTGTCTCTGTCATTGCCGTGAGTTGCGAGTGTTAAGTGACGGCCGGCACTATTTAGTGCCGACCGTGATCAATTTCAACCGATAACTTCATCTAGTGCGGTGGCCTCTTTCTTCGGTGGTGCTCTACGGCGGTGGTACTTCCCAATGCCTCGAAGCACTCCGAGACTTTGGTAATTTTACGGGAGGAGAGTAGAGGAAACAGAGGCAAATCATGCATAGGCGATCCGAGCGCGTCTTTGCATTTGGCCCTCATCCCGAGGCGATTTACTGTTTAATTAGATTAATTATGTTATTTAATTAATTTAGTTGATTTGTAATAATTAATTAGCTTGCGTAGTTAATTAGTTATTCGGTTTTGTATATTCTTTCGGTCCCTCCGAGTGAGGGCATAATTTGTAATAAGCGTGTGTGAGTGGGTGTATGTCTTCCAACCCCCATTTCCTTCTCCCTTTTATTTACCCGCTTTCGATGGTAGATTAGGGCATACTTATTTTAGCATACCTTATGCTATGCATGCGTGCATCCATGCATTTGTTTACATGCATCGGGCTCGGTACATCATACAAACTGCATTGCAATTTTCAATTCCAAATTGAATACGTGCTACTCGCGCATTTCACATGCCATGTTTAGGGTTAGCCGAGCCTACTCTAGATTGCATCTATGCCTGTGTTGCATTAGCCACTTAACATGAACTAGGTCATGCATGTTTTGCTAACTGGTTTCTTGTTTTGGCACAGAGTACGATGTAAGTTTTATGCTTTAGCATGTCGCATGCGTGTGAATGCTAACATGACAGTATGCCTGCCATGCGGCTAAGTGCTTATGTGATAAACTATTTGAATGCCTGTGGGTGAAGGTTGGATTGCCTGAGTTGGAACAACTCATTGAAATCCGTATTTTAGCCTACTTGCGAGTAGCAAAGTCTAACATGTTTTTCGAGACAAAACGGATATGCAATGTTTATTTCCAATTTAGGCAATCTAGTCTATACTTTTGTGTTGTGCGCATCACATAGTAATTCTAGGTTAATAACCGGAATAAGAGCATGTAATGTTTTCAAAAACGGATATCACGGTTAGTAGAGGCCGGTCTTCGGACCGGGCGAAAGGGGGTGCTCATAGCTGACCTTCCCCGATCGTACCCAAGCTCCCGAGCCAAGACCACTTTGGTGATGACGGACATGTGGCCTTGGACCGAGTCGTGGTTTCTAAATTTCCCATTTTAAAAATATTTAGGTGGCGACTGTGTCAGCGCAGCAGTCCATGTTTGGCACTACTTTTCAAAAAATCTGTTTTTCTTCAAAACGATTTGCCGGATTTGGACTCTTTGGTTCAGATTTAGAACCGACACAAATTGAGTCCGAACTGTAGAGAGCAGCCCACGGGCGCATCTACAGATGTCATCCTCAAGAACATTGAAGGGCAAGTGAGAAAAAGCTGCAAGCAGAAGTTGAGCTTGTTTCCGCTCAAATGGAGTTGGGGATGATGGAGGTTTGTAAGGTGGAAAGATTTTGTCCATGGGAAGGGCAAGCCTTAATTTCTCTGTCCAGGAAAGAGTGGGAGGAGGAGAAGGAGTAGATGGTTTTGCTTCAGAAGATGGAGAAGGTGTGGATGCTTCTATTCCAGAAGGTGGAGAAGAAGGTGTGGATGCTTCAATTTCAGAAGATGGAGAAGAAGAAGTGGATGCTTCTGTTATGGAAGATGGCACGGGAGTGAAAGGAACAAAGGCATTAATGTAATCAAGCCAGTCAGAAGAGCAAATCTTCGCCTTCTTGGCTAAAAGTGAAGGGTTGTACCCTTGTGATTCTTCTAGACGCCGGGCAATGTGCATTATCCTTGTGGGCATAGAGGATGTGTACCAGGCCACAAGTAGATTCTCCTCCAAACTACGTCGAAGGTCAATGGGCACATAAGGATAGACCACCGAGCTTCGAGCGTAAGAAGGAAAATCTAAAGGGTCAGTGAACTCAACAAAATGGTGATTGATTCGTTCCCTCAAGTCCCAGGACTCAGGTGCTGACCAGTTTGTCCATCCGGAAACCCCAGAAGATGAAGAAGTGGTAGCTTCATCCCAAGCAGAGGTTTGTGAAGAAGAACTTCCCAAGTCCATATTTGCAACTTGTTGAAGCAGAGGCTTGAGAATAGTTCGTTCAAAGTACAAGGGGAGTTTAGAGAAAGAACTTCTTGTATCTGTAAATTTGTAAACCAAAGGATTAAGGGCAATGTGTTCGTAGTCCAAAGGTTGATAATCTGCAAAAGCCTCCATGACCTGAAGATAGAAGGGCGGGTAAAGGTGGCTAATGAATGCGTGGAGATTCTTTCGAGGGGAAACAGCATTACTCAATGGCTCTTCATATGCTTGATCAATAGAGTGAGAAGTTGATTGAGCCATAGTCCGTTCGAATGCTAAAGGTATTGGAATGTTCAACAAGTTGAGAGTTAATGCAAATGATCACCAAATAGGTGACGGTTGTGTTTCTTGAAGATGGATTCCATGCACGTTCCAAAAGCGCGGGAAAAGCTTTTGATCCACTAATATCTCCAAGTATTGGGTATATTAGTGCGGGGGGTAATGTTGGCTATATATTTTGTAAAAGCCAAATCATAGTTTGACACGTGGCAGAATAAGGGTATTATAGGAAGATAATTCAAGTCTTCGATCCTGATCGAACACGTGGCAATGAACATTGGTTCTCACGTGATCTGAGTAGCACTAGATCAGTAAAGAGGTACAAAGTGACGTGACTTCAACGGTTACTCATATTCAAATTCAAATATAGGAGGGAAGCTCAACTGCAAGAGATGGCGTAGTGGGACTACTTCTAAGGCAGCATGATCAGCGATCATGGAGGAGTAGTTCGACGGTTTGAAGTGCAGTTCGAAGGTCATCTTTGACAAGTATAAATAGCAGGGAAGCTCTCAGAAAAGTCCCCCAGACTCAGATCATACAAACCAGTCTTTACTTCATATTTTCCTTTCCAGTTTTATATTTCCTGTACTTTAAATTCCTGCACTATAAATACATGTTCTTTAAATACCCGCACTGTACTTCGATTCATAGGAGTAGCTTCAAGTAGACTGTTGCTGTAAACCTCTTCGAGGCTGAGTTTGGACTATTGTAAGTGTTCATTTAATGAAATACTTCAATTGTTCTTCATATTAACTATTATTTCTCTTAATTTCTCCTAAGTCAAGCCACCAGTAAAAGTCCTCTTCATTGAGGCTGAAAGAACTAAAACACAATCGTCTGATAATTGGTTGACAATTATAATTTCTGTAAGGACTGATTGATCCTTGCTAGCACGCTCGTATTTACAAAAATACCCTTTGAAAAGCCAAAAAGCCAACAAGTACACATACTTTAAAAGATGTGTATCATATACACCTTATAACTATAAAACAAAATGACATAACTCTATACTTTTTAAGTTATAATTTAAAAGAAAAGTCATAATCAAATATCTCAAAATAATGTCATAATTAAAGAAGAAAATTTGTCATAAATAAATAAAAAAAATAACATAACGAATGATGCATATAATATGGGGTATGTTGTAATAACCCCGACCCTGATTAACGCTAATTGGGACTTAATTATGTCTAATAATAATTAAGGGAAAAATCTGGAATTTATTTGCATGTGCATTGCATGACTTATGTGTTTTTATCTGTTCGGTGTCGGAATATCTGTTCGTGTTTTAGACTTTGAACTGCAAATTGGAAGCCTTATCGGCACCTGATTCTGAAATTAATTGGAGTTTTAGGCTAGTTAGATTTTATGTGAATTTATGGTAGGTTCAATTAAAATTCGATTTGGAATGTTTAAAACTGATCAAATAACATTTTAATAATGAACCTAGTTAATTACGATTTTGCCATTCTAGTGGTTAATGCTAGGCTCAATTAGTCTTGATGCTAATAAGCTTAGAAGGAGAATTCTTCAGCCCATTCCTCTTGAGCATACACGACTAGAGAGGGAGAGAGGGAAGAGAAACTTAGCTCCAACAAGAATTTTGGCTAAAAAGCTTGGAGAATTGAAGGGTGGTGTGCAAATTAGAGCCCCTAAGCTTGACATTCTAGACTTAAAGGTGAGAATTCATTCCCTCATTCAAGTGATTAACCTAGCTCTTGCATATTTTCATGTCATATGGTAGATTGGAGTCTAGAATTGGCTTGAAATGTTGAATTGGAGCCTAGTTCATGCATGCATGGCCATTTTGGTACATTTTGAAGTTGAATCCATGGCAAATTGTACATGCATGCTCATGTTGTTATCAAAGTCTATGTTTTCATTTTGTTCTCCAACTATTGAGTTCTTTAGAGCAAGGATTGAAGCTTGATTTTGGCTTAAAGTTCATACATTTCATATTTTCAAATTGTTCTTGAGAAGGGTTTGAAAAATGACTTTAATTGACTCACTCTTGGCCCTTGCATGTGCAAATTGGCTTTTGAAACTTGTTATACATTGTGTTTAAAGTGTTTTTCCAGATTTTGGGCCCAAGAGGTTGAGTTTTGGATTGTTGAATGCTTGGTCGAACTTGGAAGACAAATCTGGAAATTCCAGATTTTGCTTCCTCGCTCGAGCGAGCCCTTTTATTTTGCGATCTCGCTCGAGCGAAGAATCGAGCGACCATCGCCAGAGAATTGCAAAGATCCAGCATCGATACTTTTGCATTTTCATCGATCGCTCGGCGAAGGAGTTCTCGCCGAGCAAAGCCTTTGATTTTGGAAGGCTTCGCTCGGAGCATCGCTGAAAATTTCAACATCCAAGATTTTTTCTTGTTTCATCGACCGCTTCGGCGAAGGAATGTTCGCCGGCGAACCCTTTGATTTTGGGAGCTCGCTCGGCGAAGGAAGGCTTCGCTCGGCGAGACCCTTTTAAAGAAGCTGTTGAAAAATGTTTTCTAAGGCATTTTTGCATCCACATTCCATCCTAGGCATTCCTAGGCCATGATTAGGACTCCATATTGAGGGTAAGGGGTTAGATACACACTTAGAATCATTGGTGTGGGTTTTGTGCATTTAGGAATGCGTATTTCAAGTGTGTATCCGTGATGTCTTATGTAGGTCACGTGCCGCAACCCGTTTGACCCCTTTTGACTTCACCTATTTGTATCGACGTCCACTGTGAGTAATAACTCTGTAAAGTTATGTTCCACTTTAAGTATTTTCTGACTGATATGATATGATCTGACTTCTGAAATATTATGTTATGAATTATGAATGATTGTCCAACTTTCTGAAAAGTATTATGGCACCCTTAGTTCCGATGGCCCTCGCCCGGGGGTAACAATACCGTGGCTGATGGCCCTTGCCCGGGGGTAACAATACCGTGGCCGATGGATTTGTTAGCTAATGGGTGTACCACGTATAATCTTATGCAAAATCTGAATATGAATATGAATATGAACATGTATCTGAATCTATTTCTGATTGAAAATCTGTATATGCATAAGACTGTGTTTCTGAAATAAATCCTGATTTCTAACTCTGTGATGGACATCATTCATTAAACCCCTTTACTCTGTTTATTATTCACTGGGCTTTCGCTCACAGTTTATTATATATATGTAGGTGAGCCGGCACAAGACCCTGGCCAGAGTTGATGGCCCTCTGTTTCGTTTGTTTTGGTCAAGCCACCTGTTGCGCCTCTCGAGGAGGTTCCAGTTAAAGCCTAACCCCGAGGCAGTTTTGTTTCATGCTAGTCGTTGGTTGTGGTTTTTGTAAAGTTGGATCTTGGGACATACTTGTGTAAATATTTTGTACATATGGGTGTTTCTGGCTAGCATGTTTATATATATAAATAAGTTTTAAATCTTCTGTCCCATGTATGTCATCACAGCTCATTGGACCTTGTTTATTTTGATTTATTGCTTTCGCAGCCCCTTATTAATTGTTAATCTATTTGGAGGCCGTAGGTAATCCACGGATTACTGGCCGGTTACGTCGCTAAACCTATAGGGGCGGGTTTGGGTCGTGACATATGTATAATAGAATTCTCCATTAACACAAATTCAAATTCAAAAGGTAATTGGATTCCTTCCTGTTCGTAGTCTCGATTAGAGGGTAAAATCTGGTAGGGGTGGGCATCGGCCCGTTGGCTCGCCCAGTCCGCCCAGTCTAGTCTTATTTTTTAGGATTTGGAATATTGTTTTAACTTATAGAGTCAGATCGGGTTAATATTTTCAGCTCAATATATTAATGGAGGCTTGGGCTTGAGATTTATAATTTGACCCAACCCGACCCACTATTAAATTAATTAATTAATTATAATACATTAAAATATATATTTTTTGTTACGATGTAGACTTTATCTTTATTGATTTTATTAAAACTCACATATGTGGTTGGTGTGATTGAATTTATTTAAGAAATCCCTTAATTTATATACAAAAAATTTCAATTTATAATGCTATCAATATATTTATTTAAGAAATATAATGTGTGATTGAATTTTATTATGAAATGTTTTAATTTTTTTTTAATATATAGTCTGATTGGTGGATTTGGAATTTATAATTATTTTTTGGAACAGGCTTGGACAGATCTAGAGGCTCGATGTTAGGGCTGGGCAAGGCGGGCTTGGGTAGACACAAAGTCCCTCATTATTTAGTTTCGGTCTAGCCCGAACACGGCCCATTGTATGCCCACCCCTACAATCTGGGCTTGTGAGATTTACTATAGATCGCGCGATAATCAAAATCGTTCATTTTATAGATTTTTTCGTGTACATCATTCATAAGTAAAACTAGGTCGATCAAATAATCATAATCTATTCAATTTGTTGCATTTGTATCTAAACAAATGAACAACAAATGTATTTTTAAAAATAGATCATCATTTTTTTTGGTAACAAACACGATAAATTGAATAGATTACAATTATCAAATTGATTTAAAAAAATTTACAAATGATATACACAAAAGATTTTACAAAATGAACAATTTAAATCATCAAAACAAGCCTCATAATAAACTTTATAGACCCAAACCACACCCACCAATCCAGATTATAGATTGGAGAAAAGTTCAGTCAATTCAAAAAATTTCTTTGATTATAATATTCTATAGTTTTTTTTTTTTTTTTGAGTTTAATTTTAGATTTAAATTTCCCTTCATCCATAATTTGGAATGTAAAGATTGTTCTGCTCGTATGACTCATCATAAGTTTCGTTTTAATGATTCAAATTATTCAATTTATAGGATTTTTCGTATATATCATCTCTAAAAAAATTAGATCGATCCAATGATCATATCCTATTCACTTTGTCTCATTTCTATTAAAAAAATGAATGGCAAATATGTTTGTAAAAATACATTATTAATTTTTTTGATGACACATTATAAATCAAATATGTTATAATTATCAGATTAAATTTTTTTTTTTTTGGTAAATAATATATATAAAAGACTGAATAGTTCAGATTATGGACTTTAAAAAAATCGTGCTTAAGTTTGGCTCTAAAATCATGTATTTTAGGATATTGTGTGCTATAGACAATGTGCTACAAAATATCCGGATTCTTTTGTTACATCTCTGGACAAAAAACGAATAAAAGATTCCAAAGAAGAATCATCATGAATTGCTTAGCATAGGCTTTGGTAAATTCACACAAACAAAAAAATTTCTGAAAAAAATTCTTTTGAAAATGCATTTTTTACAATTACAAGCCAAATTTTTTTTAAATTCAAATGATTATGAAAGTTCACATCGTTTCATATAAATTTTTTGTAAATTATTTTTTTTATTTTTTTATTTTTTATTTTTATTTTTTTTGTTTCTATAACATTTCTTTGGATTTGACATCATCGTCTCATTGTGTATAGGTAGAATAGGACTCTCGTACTTATATTTTGATTCACTTGTGCTCAATGCATTTTTATTCATTCAATTAAATCTTAAAATTTTAATACTTTAAAAGTCCTATTATATAAGTGCAATAAATAAAAGAATAAGGATTTTAAATACTAATCCGCCTAAATCGGAGTATCCAATAAATTTAGTTTGAAAAAAATGAGCAGTTTTTTATATAATATGATGGGTAATTGAGTCTAGGGTCTTGTGGTCTAGTCATCTCAATTTGTGTTTGCAAAGCTGAGGTAAGGAATTTAATTTCTCAAAAATTAATTTAATAATTAATAATTAATTTTCGTAATTTAAAAAAAAAAAAACTCCATTGAGTGAAGATTCCATAAACTCAAAGATGAATATAACAAAATGAATGAAAACATGGTATGATTCTCCTAGATAATGCATCTAGCATCAAGTTACATCAAAAGCAAACAAACAATTGTGACGTGTTTCTTGTTCAGTATAAAGTAGAACTTCTCCTAAAATGTGTGCACTATGGGACAAGCAATGGTGTGTGTGGTGTATTTATTTTACTTTATTGGCATAAAGAGATAAAGAGTTATTTTGAGAAGATGGTTATTCGATTTTTAATTTATTTTGGATTATATCATCTCTCACATTTTTTATACGTTTAAAAAAAATCAAAAAATCAACTTTTAATTATTTTTTCAAAACAATCCAAAGTAATGCCAAAACGTGGTACACAAGAACTGGTCAAAATAAAAAAAATAAAATAAAACTAATAAATAGAAAGTCTAGAAGAAAATAAACATTATTTTGAAATATTAAAAATTCTAAGAAAATAATTTAATTTGTTAAAAAATCATATGCCTAATATATATATATATATATATATTTGTTTTCAATAAAAAAACAAATGGCATTACTTTGGGCCAAACCTTGTAGATGTATGGCCATCTTTACTCCTTAGTCAAATTTAAGTAAAAAAAATGAATAAAAACTTTATTTGACATCAACTGCTTTAATAAATAAACCTCAACTTTATAAATATAAATTTGAGTAAAAACGTCACGATTGGCAGAGTATTAAATTTGAGTAAAGTTTTTAATAAAACTAAAATTGATAGAAGTTTGGGTCAAACAAATGTGTTTTGAGTGATTTTTATTCAAAATTATAATTGATTTAGAATTGATTATTTTAATTAAGTTTTTTATTATAAAAAGACGTGTACAAAAATAAAAGGAAATTTCATTTTTTTTTATAGTGATTTTTTTTAGTTTTTTAGCCAATTACAAAAATAATGCATATATTTGATATAGGTTCAAGTCGAGGATTAGAGATGTTCTAAGCCTGTGTTTGGTTCATAGATTCAGATAGAAATTTGGAAAAAAAAAAAAAAAAAAGGGTCAAATATGAATAAAATATAGTTACATTTCAATCACTTTTTTCTTTTCACTTCCTAAATTTCTATCTAAATCTAGGGGTGTGCGCGGTGTGGTTCAAGCGATTTGAGAGTAAAATTAGAAACCGAATGGCGGGTTAGCGGATTGACAAATTGCGATTTGGGCAATTTTTGCCAAATTGGCAGATTGAAAAATATTCTAACTAATTATTATACATTTGCATAATATATAATATTTTTTGGATATATAACACAAAATAATTTTACATAATATGTTATATATATATATATATATAACCACTAATTTGTAATAAATTTTATATTTTAAATCTTTTCCACACTCATTTTTATACTATTATTTCATTAGAAGTTAAAAAATATATATGTTGTATATTGAGTTTTAAGTTTTTGAAAAGAGAAAATTTGTTTGGTTATGAGTTTTAAAAGGAGTTTTAAGTTGTATTTTGAGTTTTGAATTTTTGAGTTTTGAGTTGTATTTTGAAATTTTTTGGATTTATTTTTTTAAAATTTTCTTAATTTTATTTTTTTTAGGGTAAATATTTTTTTGTCAATATTTTTTTATTTATTTTAATGTGCATTGTATTTACTACATTTGTTAGTTGTATTTTTTTAAGTATTTAAAAAAAATTATTTTTAAATTTTTAATATACAATTTTTGAAAAAATTAGTAAATCATTCCTCTCTAACTTTGTGTTAGTACCAGATGTCTAACTTTATGCCTAAAGTAGGCTTTTTTGGCACCGTTTGGGAAGAGCTAAAGTAGGTTTTTTTTGGATATTTTAGCCACAAAAAATAAAATAGGCTATTTTAGCCACAAAAAACAAAATATTACATCTAACCCATAATCATTACACTATTCTCTCACAAAAAAAAATCAAAAAAGTCAAAAAGCCAAAAAGCCAACTCACTTCCCAAACCAACCCTAAAATCCCTCAATGAGAAATTTTGAAATTTCTCATTGTCAGGTCAAAATTTCTCTGAGTCGATTTTTCTCTATGAAAATGTTAAGAGACCTTAATTATTATGAAAATATTGTATGTCATTTTTCTTATAAAATCTTAATAGTAAGGACCTTAAAAAAATGGGATATTTACTAATAAATTCCATTTCACAAACAAGTACTCCAATTAGTCTCAATTTTTTCTTATTGATCTATTAAATTCTATTAGTAGAGAGTTTCTTTCCGTGTGGTTCTATTTTTTTATTTTGGTAGTGTTTTGGTAGATAGCTATACCCTTTTATTAATGTGACAGGTATGATGTGATACTCCAATGTAACAGATATAATGTGATACTCTAATGTGGCAAGTATTAATGTGACACTCCAAAAAAATTAAAACTCCTTAGTGTACTTTTCTTAAATGTGATAACGTAATGGGTATTATGTAACACTCTAAAACTTTTACTCCAAAAAAAATAAAAACTACTTGGTGTACTTTTCTTAAATGTGACAACGTGACGAGTATAATGTAACACTTAAAAAAAAATAAAAACTCCTTAATGTACTTTTATCAAACATGACAATGTGACGGATATGATGTGACATTCTAAAAATAAATAAAAACTCCTTAGTGTACTTTTTTCAAATGTGACATGACACTATAAAAAAATTAAAAAAAAATTAATGTAATTTTTTCAAATGTGACATTGTAACATGGCGGGTATGATTTGACATCAAAAAACTTTTTAGTGTACTTTTTTCAAATGTGACACTCTAATGTGACGAGCAAATGAGTCATTATACATCAAAAAAGGCTAGATGGATCATAAGAAAAAATATGAGACTATATAAGTTACAAGTCTAAAATATGGGACTTATTGGTCAATCTCCCAAAAAAAATTCCCTATAATTTTTATTTTAAATATATATTTTTTAATTTTTTAAAATATTTTAGTATTTTTAATTTTTTAAAATATTTATTTTTTAAATGTAAAAATTTTTGGATCGCCCATATATATGTAAACCATAACAAATTATTTGGCTAATACTTACAAAAATAACAAAATATTTTTTTTCAAAAAAGGGAGTTGTTTTGATAAATAATCTTTCTCAGAGTTTTATTCCATCCAACCTATATTCTTTTTTACTATTCCATTAGATCCTAAAACACCCTCAATCTCTCATGCTCCTTATTAATGTTGATATTTAATATTAATTGCCATTATGTTTTGGTAGTTTTCATGCATCAGGATATTGACTGTCATTATATTCATATTAATTTGAAATGAAATTTTATTATTGTATTGTCAATTACATGATGTGAATATTCACATAATTATATTCACATTAATTTGAAATGAATTTTTGTCATTGTGTTGTTAATTACATGATGTGAATATTCACATTAATTTGAAATAAATTTTTGTTATTGTGTTGTCAGTTACATGATATAAATATTCATAGTAAAACATACGAATGTAAACGTTCACATCACTACATGTTATGGATAAGAATATGTTGTCAATTAAAAATATAATGAACGTTATTTTTAATGTGTTGTCAATTAAAAATAAAAAAGTTCACATGTTGTAAACGTTCACATCACTACATTAGATGAGAATGAATTTTTCAGAAAGGTATTGTGAACGTTCACATCAGATATTCACATTATTTTTGATATATTGTCAATTAAAAATATATTCACATTATATAATAATATAAAATAATAACATTAATATTAATTAATTTGTGTATGAAATTTCTTATACCTTGGTCCCTTTCCTTTTCTCTCCTCTCCCAACATTAAATATCAATATTAAATATAAAGGTATAAGAGTCTAAGAAAATAGTGTAAATCAAGAAAAAAAAACTTTATAGAATTAAAGTATAAATATATGGGACCAAGTGGGTTAAAAAATTCCTTTATGGACTTTTTGGATTAGAACAATTCTAAATGAGATTAATCAATAAAAATCCCTTCAAAGGAATAAAAAAAATATTGTTTCAAAAAAATATAAAATAAAAAATAATTTTAAATAACAAAATAAAAAAATATTTTTTTGATTTTTTTAAATAGTGTTTTAAAAAGAATTTAGTTATGAGTCTTAAAAAAAAATTTTAAAATGTATTTTGAATTGTATGTTTAGTTCTAAATTTTAAAAAGAGTTTTAAAATTTTTTGATCCAAATTTTTTGATTTCACCCCCTCCCTGGACCGGATAAAAAGAAGAGCATTATTTTTCTGTATCTTTACAAGAACAAATACTAGCATACATAGCCGAAGCCCTTGTGGCACTTTGGCAAGTGGCTCTCAGATGCACTAAGAAGAGATTAGGAAATCGAGTTGATGGATCAATAATGGTTCTTTTAGGTGATATTTTTTTTTTTGATATATCTTTTTTAGTGAAGTATGAGACCTAATTAATTTTTAAAAATATTTAATTTAATTTGATATTGATTATAATATATTTTTAATATATTATATTTAATTTTTAGAGGCCTAACTCATATTTGATATTTACTTTGGTAGCAGTTAGGATTTTTATAAAAAGTCCAAAAATTAATAATATATATATATATTGTTTTAGTCTTCCGAAAATCAGGGTGGTGGCATCTATAACATTGTAAATCAATTCGATGGGGAGCAACATGGAGTAGCAGCTTTTTTATCATTATTCAGTGGTGGTATTTTGGTGAAGTTGATTTGATTCATTATTTTGAATCTTCTTCAACTTTGTTTTGAAGATAACATATTCGTTTATTTGGTGAGATCTTTCCTCTTGATTATTTGGTATTTATCTAAGTGTTGTTTGTGATACCATTCGTGTCTCGTTTATAATCATTTAAAACTTTTTAGTTGATAGTGGAATCAGATTTCAATTCCTTAGACATACCTCATATTGAGGGAACCACGTAAAATTCTTGTGTCGTTGTTGATTTGATTTTTCCGCATTAGTTTTTATTCCCATTGATTAATTTACTTATGGAAAATCATCTATTTTTCCTAATAACTGGTATCAGAGCTTACGGTTTATTTGAATTTATTTATTTGTGTAAATCAATGGAGGGGAATGTGGGTCGTATGTCTAACTTCAATGGAAACAATTGGGTAATTTGGAAAACTAAAATAGAGGATATATTGAGTGTGTTTGGTTTGTGTTTTGAGATAATTTTTTTTTTAAAAAAATTAGGGAAAGAGTTTAGAAATTTTTTTGGTTTGTTTCGTTGTATATTTTGAAAATAGTTTTGGAGTTTGGAAGTTTGGGATGATTTAATATTTTGTTGTAGTTGAGTAGATGTGTGTGAGAGAAAAAGTAATTGAGAATGAGAGAGGAGAGAGAAAAAGTGATTGATTGATGTATATAAGAGAGAGTGATTTTCAAAAAAAAAAAATTTCAAAAAATTTGAACCAAACAAAATTTTAAAAAAATTTCTCAAAAAATGTATTTTGAGATACAAACCAAACAAGCTCATTATTTTGTAAAGATTTATATGAGCCTATTGAGAGTGATAGTAGCAAACCCGATGATATAAAAGATGATGAATGGAAGAGACTTAATCAAGAAGCCGTTGGTGTTATTCATCAATAGATTGATGATAGTGTGTTTCATCATGTTGTTACTGAAATTTCAACACAAGATTTATAGAAAAAATTAGAAAGTCTTTATGATAAAAAATCAGCCACAACTAAAACTTTTATATTTCGTAAGTTGGTTAATTTAATATATAAAGATGGTAGCCCTATTCCGGAACATTTAAATGAAATAAAGAGTATTGTTAACCATGTTACTCACAGAGTTCTGGGCTACAGATAGGCTAGTGAGCGTCCTCGGATGCCAACCTTACACGGTTACAGGATGAACACACATTAAGTTGCACATTTGGAAAACAATAACTTAGTCCCGAACTTGACTCGGTGTGGTTCTATAGCATTATCTTCATTAAGATGCCTTAAACTAGGCCTAGGAATGTCTAGGATGAAATAAGGATGCGAGGATGCACTTTAAAACACTTTTCAAAATTTTGCTGAAATAGGGGTCCAGCTTGAGCGTGGGTTTCCCCACTCGAGCGGACATGCAGACAAAAGATCCACGCTCGAGCGTGACTTACTCCGCTCGAGCGGACTGCAAAAGTACTGGATAGGTGAAATTCACGCTTGATGGGTGCTCGACCTCCGCTCGAGCGCGAGACACCAGTCTCCGCTTGAGGGTGCATTCCTTCGCTCGAGCGGATTGTAAACACATGCAAAGTACTGGATACACGCATTTCCCGCTTGAGCGTCACTTTCCTTGCTCGAGCGGACTGCATGAACTCAATGTGTACGCTCGAGCGTGGAATTACCCGCTCGAGCGTGAGTCCAAAATCTGGAATTTCCAGATTTGAACCTCAAGCTCAAAACTCAACTTTAAAGCATAAATTTCGATCCTCTTGGGCTAATTTTATGGAAAACACTTCAAAATCCATAATATTACATGTTTCAAAGATCAATTTGAGGAATCAAAACCCAAAGGTAGTTCAATTAAATACAATTTTCAAATAAATTTCAAGAACACAAAGTGTATGCAACATGCATGTGTTCAACCAAATTCAAAGCTTCAAATACATGATCAAATGGGTCAATTCTTTCAAAAACATAAGGAATTCATGAACTAGAACCATAATATGAACATGCATGTGGGAGTTTTCATGAAAACAACTTCAAAACTCTACAACATGTACATGCATGCAAGATACAAGCTTCAATTCAACACTTTGAAACCAATTTATGCCTTTAAACTCTAAATTACCAAGAACCAAACCAAAACATGAACAAAAAGGTAAACTCTCTACCTTAGGTCTCCAATTTCAAATGTAGAAGCTCAATATGCAAGGAATCCTTCAATTCTTCTAGTTTCCAAGCCAATTCTAGATGAAATCAAGCTTTCTCCTAACTCTCTCTCTCTCTCTCTCTCTCTCTCACGGTTAAGACTTGAGGAAATGGATGAAATGATCTCACAATTAAGTCCAAACAACAATATAGGAAATGGCCACTCAATGGCAAATTTGTAGATAAGTTCAACTTTGTAATTTATCATTAATTAATCTAATTTAATCATACCAAATCAAATTTCAATTAAACATACCATAAATTCACATAAATTCTAATTAACATAAAACACTAATCAATTTCAGATTCGGCCGTCGATAAGGCCTTCAATTTGCAGTTTAAACATAATACATGAACAGATAATTTAGTAGTCAAACATATAGACACGCATTTAAACTAATACACTCAATCAATCAGTTTAGAATTTCAGTCAATCAGTCAGTTAACATGCTTAATTATAGATTAGCACTAATCAGAAGTGTTATTAGTAAACAGTGGTGAGGGTTGTCACACGAGCAAACAACATAGAGTTTCTTTTCATAAAAATGTTACTTCTAGAAAAGAAAATGTTTTGGAATTGATTCATTCGGATATTTGTGATCCTTTGAAAGTTAGAACACATAGTAGTGCACTTTATTTTGTTATTTTCATTGATGATTATTCAAGGAAAGTTTGGGCTTTTATACTAAAAACTAAAGATAAAGTTCTAGATGAATTTAAGCATTTTCAGGCCATGGTTGAAAAAGAAGCAGGGCATAGATTGAAATGCATCAGAACAGACAATGGTGGTGAATACATTGGCCATTTGATGAGTATTGTCGCAGCCAAGATATTTAGTACCAAAAGATAGTTAAAAAAACTTCTCAACAAAATGACATTACTGAGAGGATGAACCGCACCATTGTGAAAAAAATAAGGTGTTTACTTTCACATGCTAAATTGCTAAAATCTTTTTGGGGTGAGACAATAAAGACATCGGTTGACGTGATCAATTTGTCTCTTTCTTATCATTTGAATAGTAATGTTCCCAAAAGAGTTTGGACCGGCAAAGAGGTATCTTATGAGCACTTGAGAGTGTTTGGTTGCCAAGCCTTTCTTCACATTCCAAAGGATACGAGGTCCAAGCTTGATAGCAAGTCAAGTCAATGCATTTTTCTTGGCTATGGGCATGATGGATTTGGTTATAGATTGTGGGATCCGATCGACAAAAAAGTTATTCGAAGTCGTGATGTTGTGTTTCTTGAAGACCAAACAATTGAAGACTTTGGCAAATGTAATCAACTGGAGCTAAAAACTAGTGATCTCATTGACATGGATCCATCTCCTTCATCTTCAGTGGATGATGAAAATACCTCTTGAAGATGTAGATGATGATGCTACTCCAAATAAAATTGAGCCCGAAATTGAGGAAGAGTATCCAACTCAAGAATCGCCACCACCACAACTTGAGTTGAGAAAATCTACAAGGGATCGGCAACCTTGGAAAAAGTATCCTCCCAATGAATTTGTGTTGATATCTGATCAAGAGGAGCTCGAGAGCTACCAAAAAGCAATTGAGCATGCAAAGAAAAGTGATTGAAAAAAACCATGTAAAAGGAAATGAATTCTTTGCTTGAAAACCACACTTATGATTTAGTGAAAATGCCTAAGGGAAGAAAAATTCTGAAAAATAAGTGGGTTTTAAATTGAAGAATGATGGCAAGAATCTGAGATACAAAGTACATCTTGTTGTGAAAGACTTTGGGCAAAAGAAAGGTATTGACTTTGATGCGATTTTCTCGCGCGGTTGTGAAGATGTCTTTATTTGGGTTGTACTTGGCACGGCCGCAAGTATGAACCTTGAAGTTGAGCAACTTGATGTGAAGATCGCATTTCTTTATAGTGACCTTAAAGAAGAAATTTACATGGAGCAACTGGAAGGTTTTGTAGAGAAATGGAAAGAAAAATTTGTTTGTAAATTGAAAAAAAGTTTGTATGGCTTCAAGCAAGGCCGCGACAATGGTATAAAAAATTTGACTCTTTCATGATGAATAATGGTTTTTCTAAAACCACGTCAGACCATTGTGTGTCTGTGAAAAAAAATTCAGATGACAAATTTATTATTCTTTTACTTTATGTTGATGATATGTTAATTGTAGGTCAAGATTATACTATGATTAACAGGTTGAAATTGGAGTTTTTTTGCTATGAAAGATTTAGGGCCGGCAAAGCAAATACTTGGTATGAAAATTGTTCGTGATCGCAAAAAATGATTGATTTGGTTGTCTCAAAAAAGCTACATTGAGAAAGTTCTTGGGAGGTTCAACATGGATAAAGCAAAACCGGTTAGTTGTCTGCTTGCGGGTCACTTCAAGCTTAGTTCTAATCAATGTCTAACAAGTGAGAAAGATAAGAAAAAGATGCATAAAATTCCTTATGCTTCAGCGGTTGGTTCTTTGATGTATGGCATGGTTTGTACAAGGTCGAATATTGCTCACACCATTAGTGTGGTGAGTCGGTTTTTCTCTAATCCGGGTAAAGAACACTAGGCAGCAATTAAATGGATTTTAAGGTATTTTCGAGCGACTTTGAAAGTGTGTTTGTGTTTTGGAGATGGTAAGTCGATACTTGAAAGGTTCACAGATTTTGACATGATCGGTGATGTTGATTCTAGGAAATCTACTTCGGAGTATGTGATGACATTTGCAAGGGGAGCTGTGGCATGGCAATCTAAATTACAAAAATGTGTTACTCTCTTAACTACCGAAACTAAATTTATTGCTATTACGGAAGTTTGCAAAAAAGAGTTATGGTTGAAGAAATTTTTGCAAGAGTTGGGTTTGAAATAAGAAAGGTATGTGCTTTATTGTGATAGTCAAAATGCTATTCATTTAAGTAAAAATTCTACTTTTCGTTTGAGATCGAAACACGTTGATGTGAGATACCATTGGATTTGTAATGTGTTAGATTCGAAATTGTTACAACTCAAAAAGATTCACATGGATGATAATATTTTGGATATGTTGACTAAGATTCTGTTAAGGGACAAACATTTGAAGTATCGAACTTTGACGAGTATGATTGATGTCTCCACCTAAATCGGTAAGGGGAGAATTGTTAGGTGTACCTTCTTAGTGGAGTATGAGATCCAATTAGTTTATTAAAATATTCAATTTAGTTTGATATTGATTATAATATATTTTTAATATTATATCTAACTTTTAGAGGGCTAATGGGCATTTAATATTCACTTTGGTAGAAGCTAGGGTTTTCATAAAAGCCCAAGGATTAATATATATATATTGTTTTAGTCTTCCAAAAATCAGGTGGTGGCATCTATAACATTGTAAATCAATTCGGTAGGGAGCAACATGGTGCAACAGCTGCAACATGGTGCAACAGCTTTTTTGATCATTATTCGGTGGTGGTATTTTGGTGAAGCTGATTTGGTTCGTTGTTTTAGCTCTTTTTCAATTCTATTTTGAAGATAACTTATTCGTCTATTTAGTAGGTTCTTTGCTCTTGACTATTTGTGATTATTTAGTATTCACCTAAATGTGATTTGTGAGACCATTCGTGTTTCGTTTGTAATCGTTTGAAAACTTTTTGATTGATAGTAGAATCGAATTTCGATCTCGTGGATGTACCTCACATTAAGAGAATTACGTAAAATTCTTGTATCGTTGTTGATTTAATTTTTTCGTATTAATTTTTATTCTCATTAATTAATTTACTAGTAAAAAATTATCTATTTTTATTAATATTTTGTACACTAATTTTACTAACAAACTTAACAAGTCTAACTTCCTAAAATATTGAAAAAAAAAATACATGCATATATAGCAGTACAAAGACAGAGAGAGAGAGAGTTATGGAAGTTATTCTGGGCTGTGCACTTTCAAAGGCTAATATCTTGATTTATTTTATTTTATTTTTATTTTTTGAACGGAGGCTTATATATAACCTTGGTTGACCCTTGAAATAAGGAATTAAAAAAAAAGGACAAACTTCTATTTATCGCATCTTGTTTAGGTCACATGTGATTTACTCCTCAACGTTTATAAATAATTACATAATTCTCACATAATTTATGAATCAAAACGTATCATTCGCTTTTCAATTTAAGTTAATTAGCAGTGACATTGACGCGCTAATTTGGTGAGTAAGCTATTATTTAAGACATAAATACTTTTTTTATACCTTCAAATTTACAAAAGAATGTCATTGTCCTTTCTCTCAATTTTTTTTTGATACAAATCTCTTTCTCTATTTTTTTTATGCAAATCTTCCTCCCTACTATATACTATCTCTTTTCCCCTTTCCCCTTCTAGTTCTCTCTCTGACAATTCCATACCTCACATTTGATCTTGTGAATAACTTTGAATTTGTGAATAAAAAAATCGTTCTATTATACATGTTGTATGTATATATGTGTATCCAACCTAACACCACCACTAATTTTAATTATTGCTTTTTTTTTTTTATGTAATTTTTAAGGGAAAGCATTTTTGTATTTAATATAATGTATCACCATGATTTTTGTATTCAATTTCCACAATTTTTATATCACCACAATTTCTGAATTCAATCTTATGAAAAGCACATCACCACAATTTCAATACACAAGGTAATCTTATTTTAAAAAGTAGAAATTGCACACACATATATATGTAAATATATATATATATATATAAATATACTATTAATATACGAAGTTACGTATTTGTAAGCGAACCAGTGGGGTGTTCACGACTGTTCAACCCATTAGCAGAGGAAGCTACATGGTCATGCATGAATTGAATCTTTAATAACACACAAATCTCATATGGGTCTCAATAAAAAGTTATGCTTGATGGCCTTTCATTTTTGAATCACCAATCTCCCTCATCTTCACTCTTTTTCTGAAGCCCTCTGCTAATCTTTTTTTTTTCTCTCTCTAAAATTAACTATTCTCTATCTAGAATCTACACAAGGGTTGGGGTGGTGAAAAGGAGCCGTGTGAAAACTGTTATGCTGTGTTTGGTTGAGGGATTTGAGGAGGGATTTGGAAAGAGAAATGGAAAAGGTAGGTGAAATGTGAAAAAAATATACCTACATTTCACATAGTTTCACACACCTTTTCCCTTTCCCTTTCCAAATCCCTCCTCAAATCCCCCAACCAAACACAGCGTTAAGGATTGTGTTTTTATTAGTGGTTATAACAGATTTTGCTTGCAAAATTTAAAATGAAATTTGCTCTAGTTGCAACTATATGGAAGGAAGATGAAAGAATATATAATATAGGTTTAATTCATAAGAGAGAGGGGAAGAAGATGAGGGCATAAAAAATCAATTTTATGTTCTGTTAATAGAAATTAGTGTACGTTTTGGTTCGCAAATTATGTGGGATTATGCGATTATTTTTAGACGTTAGGGGGTAAGCTAGGGCGGTCAATGGATTGGATTTAATCTGAATCCGACCCGAATCCAATTCGAAAAATAGGAATACATTTACAAAAAAGTCCAATCAGGCAATCCAATAATTTGAATCTGTTTATTAAATGGATTGAATATGCAAAAATCCAATCCAATAATCCGATAAGTTGATCTGATTTATTCTCAATTTGAATGAATAAAACACAAAATGAAAAAAAAAAAAAAATTATATAAAATTGTAGCTCAATAAATTAATAAATGGATCGGATCAGATATCCAAAATTATCAGATTTGGATTTAGGTGATCTATAATTGAATATTGGCTAAATGGATTCAGATTTGGATTTATCTTAATCGGATCGGATTCGGATTTTGACAAATTCGATCCATTTACAGGCCTAGGATAAATTGTACATGACCAAAATTTTATAGAGATAATGTGAAATTTGTCCAAAAAATAAACTAATCTTATAATTTCTCCAATCAGCTCTTCATTGACAACTCAGGCCAACAGGACATAGATCCTTGATAACAACGTTGTTTCTCAATCCCCATCACCATTTACAATGCAAATGCTTGGCCTCTCTCTCTCTCTCTCTCTCTCTCTCTCTCTCTCTCTCTATATATATATATATATATATATTTATAGATAATAACAACTAATTAACAGTAACCATTGCTCACTCACAATATTTGCTAAGAGAGCATTCCAATGGCACCGGCAATTGAAGAAGAACAAGTTGATTCTCTCTCATCTAACGGTCAGAAATTCTACATCAAACACTTCATTTGGTCCGACTCAGAATGGCCCCAAATCAATTACGACCACTTCGACGACTGCGATGACATCCCTCTCATAAGTCTCCAGGTATGGGACCCACTTAATTTTTTTACAAAAATGTTTATGTATAATTATGCTTTTTTTTTTTTTTTTTGGAGTTTTAGAAATTGAATACAGTGAAATAATTAGAAGAATTAAAATTGGGGTCATTTTTTTTAATTTATTTTTTATTCTTAAATTTAGAGAAAAAATTGTAAGTAAAAAATAAAAATATGAATAAAATATAAGGATTTTTTTTCGTAGATCTATTCCCTTCACAAATCTCTCTTTAAATTCAAATATAACTTTTTAAAAAAAAAAAATTAAATTACTACCTCTTTCACTGTGTAATTACAAGATATTCTTTTGTTTTTCATGTGATTACAAGATATTCTTCTTCTTTTTCTTTTTATGTAAACAGCTGGTTTTTTGTTTTGTTTTTGTTTTCTAAAATGCAAAAACATGAAAACGTTATTAGGAATATATATAATCTCATACAATTTTTAAAAAGTTGAGATATTCACAATTAAATTTAGAATTGTATAAATTATTACATTACTAGTCTCTACATTTTGCCCATAGTGGCATTGTTCTTATGATTTTAATTAATTCGACTTTGTCCCTTAATTATAGATTTTGCGCCAATTTAATTTAATTAATAACATTGATTTGGACTTTTAAAAGAAAATAGTCACTCAATTAGTTGAGGTTAACTCAATGAATTTAATAAATTTATAATTTTGCTTACAAAAACATAATACATGTCATTTACATTCACATTTTGTTTATCAAAAAAACTAACAATTGTATCAATTAGATCAAATTAAAAAAAAATTATAAATTCATGATTAAAATCGAGTTAATTAAACTTATGGGAATCAAAATGACACAAAAGTAAAAATATTGAGACTATTAGTATAATTTGATTTTAAAAATTTACTTTCAAAATTACTTTTACCAATATGACATTAATGCTTACGACAAAAAATTATAATATAAAACACATTTCATAAATTTTAAAATTTCTTTATTAAATGACTCATCGAATTAAATTTATACTATATATTAAGTAAAAAGGGATTTTTAACCTCAAGTCTTGCGGGAGCTCCAAACTCTCAATCTAAATTTCCTAATTTTTTGATTTAAAAAAAAAAAAAAACTTAACATTTATTAATTTCTCCAAACTCCCAAATCTTACCCTCATAATAACACTTTAATGCATTAAGAACAAACATAAAAAAAATTCTTTGAAATTCAACACATATGAATTTTTTGAAAAGTTCCAACACATATGATTATTATCCCTCATAATAACACTTTAATGCATTAAGAACAAACATAAAAAAAATTTCTTGAAACGTCCAACACATATGATTATTATCAAAATATTAAACTTTAATATAATATAATAAAAAAAAAGACATTTAATTTCTTGAAAAGTCTAACACATATGATTATTATCAAAATATTAAATTTTAATATAATATAAAAAAGAAGGCATTTAAAAAAAAAATTAAAAAATTATAATTCACATATATAGATAATTGTAAACACAATCCGTGTTTTAATTCATATATATAGATAATTATAAACACAATCCGTACATAGCACGGGTGATAGGCTAGTTTCTGATTATGCCAATGTCTGCCGGGACTTCTAAATGCAAAGAAAGATCAAAACTACGAGAAAGTATGTCGTGACATGGTAGCGGCTAGCAGCAAATGGGGGTTCTTCAAGCTGGTCGACCATGGTGTGCCATCGGAGATAGTAGAGAACATGAAGGCTCGGTTGAACGAGATGTTCGACCTACCCATGGAGGAGAAGCTGAAGGGAGCGAGATCGGCGACAATGCCACTGGGTTACTGTGCTACTAACCCAGATTATGGGAAGAACTTGCCGTGGGCTGAGATATTGCAATTGCTTCAATCTCCTCAACAGGTTTTGGGTTTTGCTAAGAAGGTGTTTGGTGATCAACATCAACCATTTAGGTGAATAATAATAATACTACATCATTTTAATTTGAAAAAAAATTACGATTCAGCGGTGTCCTCAAAAAATAATTACTGATTTGTGAATAAAAAATTAAGACTCTAATTTTAATGCTGGTAAAGTTCACCGATTTGAATTATACTCTGAACTTACATTTTTCCTTCAATTGATTGGTTATATTATTTGTAAACTGAATTTTTATAACAACAATGTTATCCAAAAATATTTTTAAAAATATCAAAATCTGAAATATGTGATAAACCATAGACACTTTTTTGATAATTTTTCTGACTTAATTACAATTCTGTTCCTCTTGAAAATGACGTAGCTTGTAATCATTTATTTTAGATAAGCCTACTCAACCTCTAAAACTAGAGTACCAATCCAATTTTTGGACTAGAGGAAGTTTTTAAGAGGTTATATAGTGATTTTAGGATATGATTAGGTGGTGCTTTAGGGAGGTTTTGTTTGGTGAAAGGAGTAAGACTCACGATTTTGTATGGAAGGTAAGAGAAACAACTGGACAACATGATAATTGGTGATTGATTGGTGACAAAAACAATTACTATTTTTTTTAAAAATCCAAGAAAACATCAAACACATGAAATATTTGAACCATATTCATTCGGAATGTGACTGACAATAGATTAAATTAAATATACACTACATTTATTTTTTAAATGTTTTTCTGTACATTTCCTTTTCCTCATTAATTGTACTCGTTGAAATTTCAGTGAGGCAATGATGGAGTACACGGAAGCACTAGACAAGCTAGGAATGACAATAATGGAGATGTTGGCTAATGGGTTAGGGCTTCAAAGTGACTTCTTCACAAAGAACTTTGAAGAAAAGGACTCAACCATGATCAGGATTAACAAATACCCTCCTTGTCCCTTACCTGAAAAATGTCTAGGTGTGGGCAGCCACACTGACCCTCACACCTTGACAATATTGTTGGCAGACAACGTTGGTGGTCTTCAAGTTCTCAAGGATGACAATCAGTGGGTTGGAATCCGACCCATCCCTAACTCCTTTGTCATCAACATTGGTGACACCCTTGAAGTAATCTCTCTTTGTCTCTCTCTCAATACACACATAATCTTCTATCTCCAAACCTTTTTATTGCTTTGTCTTAAAATATTAACTGGGGAAAAATTTAGCACACTGTGCAACTGGGTCGGACTGGTTTGAACTCGAAGGTTTGATTGCGTAAAAAACACTAGGAAAAAGACCACAACTGATGGTCAGCTAGGGAATTTTTCGATACCTAAATCAGTATGTGAATAAGGACAAAAAAATTATGAATGTGTAGGTTGTGTTGGAGTGTAAACCTTTTATATAGTGAGTATGATGATAACTCATTCAGATTATTCTTCCACCTTAGATGAGTGTGCCCCCATAATTGGGCATAACCTCTATCCACTCACTTAGTTGGGATACCCCTCAATTACCTCAACAAGCATGGGCCTAACTAAGTGGTATGATAGTGCATGTGTCCACTGTCCATGCCAAGATATCATGTTAATTTTGGTTCCCATATTAACAATCGTTGGATTATATTTTGAGATTCTTGTGCCTCAAGATTATTTACATAATCAAACAATTGAGTGTATTTTGGGACAAAATGATTTAGGGAGATCCAAATATTTTATATCCTACTTAGGTACTGATTATTAGAAAGAGATCCTTTGTCCCTTATCACAATTACATAATGTGACAAAGATTTCAAAACACGAATGACTTAAAGTGTATTGCAACAAAAGAATATAAATTTTGAAGACAGAGAATCTTATACCTAACAATCATAAACAGTTATATACATTTAAACCAGTCATATTAGAAACTCACAATTTATAATTTGCAATTCACTGACAATAACATAATAAGGGAGTTGAATTTTATATGATTGAATCCGTGACAAAATTAAAATTTGACATGTCATTATAAGTAAAATAGGAGAGACTCTTTAGGGATCAATCTTCTTCCTACTCAAACACATATCTTTCGAATAAGTTCATATTAGTAACTTTTTTTGTTTTTTTAAATTGGTAAAAGTAATACTTATAATATACTATATGGATTCTGTAGGCATGGACAAATGGGAGGCTAAAGAGTGTGATACACAGAGCAGTGGTGAACAAAGAGAAGAGCAGACTATCAATTGCATATTTCCTAAGCCCTGCACTTAGTACCATCATAGACAGTCCTCCAGAGCTCTTGGAGGACCCTAACACAGACCCCCCTATAAATAGAAAGTACGTCCCATTCACTTGGGCTGACTTTAGGAAGGAGCTTCTCATTCAAAAGAGGGTCATTGGCAAAACTGCACTTGACAGATATCTCATTTCTCCTTGAATCTCTCTCTCTTTCTCTCAACATGTGAATGTATCATAAACTTATTTCTTCTTCTACTCGTTTGGTTTGCAAGAGAAATGCCATGTAATTCACTACAAAAAAAAGCACTTTTGGCGACTAAAATTAGAATTTTCGTCGCTGAAAGTAGGGCTTTTGGCGACTAAAATCGAATTAGTCGCAAAATCGGTCAATGCCGACTAAAATAGTTTAGTCGCCAAAGGTGTGGGTTTTAGCGACTAAAAGGAACTTTGGTGGCGAATGTAAACCTTTTACCGACTAAATGTTGTTTAGTAGCCAAAGTCCTGTTTTGGCGACTAAATATGATTTAGTAGCCAAAAGTGATGCTTTGGCGACCAAAAACATGTTTAGTCGCGATTATAGTGTGTTGCCGACAAAACCCAATTTTGTCATTGAAAGATGAAGGTTTTTGGCTACAAAACAAAATTAGTAACTAAAGGTCAAGCATTGCCGACTAAAATGTACTTTAGTCGCCCAAAGGAGAAGTTTTGGCGACTAAAATTCAGTTTAGTCGCCAAATGTGTCAATCTTAGGCGAATTATATATGTTTTAGCGACGAGAAAAGTAGCGACCAAAAATGTATAATTGGCGACTAAAATTGAAATTTAGTCGCCAAAAATACTATCCATTTTTTTTTATTAAATAATTTATTTTTTGCATAACATATATTAAATAAAAATTAATTATTTATAGATATATAGTTTTGTGTTAATACCGGCGAATATAGTATATAAATAATATATGTTGTATTAATATTCTTGTGAGGGTATAGTGGCGTAGTGGGCAAAGAGTGTTGGTAAAAGTTGTGACTGTGGGGAAGTAAGTGGTCATGTTCAACACTTAGTAGCAGGAGAATTTTTTTTTTTGAAAAGGCTTTTCGGCGACTAAAGTTATTAGTCGCCAAAGGTATAACCTCCAAAAATTAAATAATAAAAAGCGCTATTGGCGTGACGAGCATTTAGTCGGAAATGTATTAATAATAAAAAAAAATTAACTATTGCCGCCTAACACTTCAGTCGCCAAACGTATACTTTCCAAAAATGAATTTGTCTTATGGGGGCAAATTTTTAGTCATTGAATACCTTTCTATTGGCGACGAAAAAATGTTAGTCGCCAAAGCCATTTATGACAGGATATTCGCGACTACAGCGGCGACTAAAATTTTTAGTCGGGAAAAGTGGAAAATCGACATTTGGCGACTAAAAAATGACTTTTGGCGACTAAAAATTTAGTCGCCAAAAGTGTATTTTCTTGTAGTGATTGGAATAAGTGTGACATCGTGTTTGCTGTAGTTTAAATAGGCTGCTTATGAATTTTTATTTTTATTTAGTTTGAGATCCTATGTTGGGTTGTTTATTGTAATTTCTGCTTATAAATATTGATTATTTTGAAACTGAAAGAAGAGTGCTTTTACATTCTATTTATAGATTATTAATTGGGTTAAATTCATTTTACCCCCTTTTTTTTTTTTTGAACATGAAAGGAATAACAATCAGAGAACTAAAACTGAGCAGGAGCATCAAAAGAAAGAACAGAAACAAAGTCCTGTGGCACACATGAAACCCAATCAGCAGGTAGGGTTGATCTATAGTGAGCAGAAGCCACCCAGTGAGCAGCAGAATTGTTTGTCCTACGGGTCCACATGAACTTCTAATCTCTGTCCCTGGCAAAACTTCGAATATCCGCCACAATTGCCATGATCTCCCATGGAGGGACTGTTTCAGATACACACAGGTGGATGAGTTCTTGGTTGTCATTCTCGATGTCAGCCAAGGAAAGCCCATACATCTGAACCAAACGGCAGGCTAGGCGCACCGCAACAGCTTCAGCGTGCAGGGTAGAGGCTGAAAAGAAGGAGGTGACAATCCCATCTAAAAACTGGCCCTGCGCATCTCTCATGATAGCTGCTGCGGAAGCTTTGGCAGAAGCCCTATGGAAGGAAGCATCACAATTTACTTTAACAGTCCCCTCCCGAGGGGGTGTCCATCCAGAGGCAGTGCCAACAGCCACGGAGTCATCAGCCAGTGCTACTCTGGTCCCGTCCCCCTCCTGTAAAAAATACTCATGCCAGCCATGGTGAATTCTTTGGAGTGTGTCAGATGGGTTAACAGGCACGGAGTTGAAAACGAGATCATTGCGGGCCTTCCATATATACCAGCCAATCAAAGCAATTCGGCTTAGAGTTTCCTTTCCAGATTCTGAAAGCACCCCGTTTTCCCCCCATGAAGTTGTCCATTGCGCCACATTAGAGATAGATCCAGGTTCCAGCCGAAAATTCAACATGCTGCCAAACCAGACTGCCTTTGTCCATGCACAGTCAAAAAGCATATGTTCCACCATTTCCACATCTTTATGGCAGATTGGACAAAGATTGGAGGTGGCACATCGACGTCTCGCCAAATTTTCCTTAGTTGCCAAAATATTTTTGCAGGATCGCCACCAAAAGTGTCGGATTTTTGGGGGAATAGTCAGGTTCCAAATTTGTTTCCAAAAACCTCGAGGAAGAAGGAAAGAGGATGAAGGTTGTCTAGAGAGATGATTATCCGAAGACTTGCGAGCCAAATGATACCCAGACTTAACAGAGTATATTCCCGACTTGGTGTGGTGCCAAATGAGAGTATCCGCCTTATCTAAAAAGGACACTGGAATGGACTGAATGGCTTGCACTTCCTCACATGAAACAAGTGTGCGTAGGACCGCAACTTTCCAAAGTTTAGACACAGGGTCTATGGCATCTGAAACAGTCACAATACCACTACCAGGGGGTTGAGGGGATGAAACCTTAAAATTGGAGAGAGTGGGTATCCAGCGATCTTCCCAGAAACGCACCGAATGCCCATTGTGAATCTGCCAACGACACCCTTTTAAAAGCAACTCCCGGCCTTGCAACAAACTTGACCATGCCCAAGAAGCTCTAGCCCCTCTAGCAGCTTGTAAGAAATCCGAATGAGGGTAATAAATCCCTTTTAACATCCTAGCCCAGAAAGAGTTGGGTGAGTTTAGCAGTCGCCAGCCTTGACGCGCGAGAAGTGCTTGATTGAAATGAGAAAAGTTTCGAAAACCCATGCCACCTTCGTGTTTGGAAATGCACATAGATGTCCACTTTTCCCAATGGATGCCTCGTTCACCTGGGTCTCCTTTCCACCAGTAATTGCGAATAAACGCATCCATCTTTTGACAAAAATTCTGAGGGAAGAAAAAGCACGCCATTGCATACGAAGGGATAGCTTGCACAACTGCTTTAATGAGGACCTCTCTCCCAGCATGTAATGAGGACCTCTCTCCCAGCATGTGATAGAAGATGATTCTTCCACCCTTGCATCTTGGCAGCCATTTTCTCAAGCAAATAACCATAAGCCGCGGCCTTAGACCGACCCCACACTGTAGGTAACCCCAGATATTTAACATTTGGTCTCGCTCGATTGATACCCATAGTTCTACATACCCGCTCTCTGACAGCTTCATCCGCATTTGCAGAGAAATTTTACCCCCTTGTGTTTGTGGATTGAAGCACTTTAATCTCCTATGGTTTAAATATGACTACCGTTAATTTTTTCATCAAAACTAACGGAATGTGTATTACACACACTATTTTTTAGAGTGAGTTTGGTTTTCTAAAAAATTAAAGTGAAATTAATATAACAAAAAGATAATTTTATCCCCATTTTCTTTCAACCTAAAATTATATTAATATGTTAACAAAATAAAATAAAATAAAATAAATTAAAATATAATTAAGAATTTATCTAAAATATAAAATATAAAATATAATTAAGAATTTGTTTAAAATATAAAATAAATAATAATTAAGAATTGAACTAAAATATAATTAAATTAAAAATAGATTAACATGTTAGAAATTATAATCAAATAATTAAGAATTTAAGATTAATTGTGATCTAAAATATTAAATTAAAATTAGATTAAAAAGTTAGTAATTATAATAAATAATTAAATATTTATAATTAATTATGATATAAAATATAATTAAATTAAAATTAGAATAAAAAGTTAAGAATTACAATAAATAATTAAGAATTTATAATTAATTGTGATATAATTAAATTCATGTTAGACATTATAAATTATGTGTATGAGAGAGAGAGTAACAAAAAAGATAGGGCTAGAAAATATTATAACCATTTTACATCTATAATTAATAGTGTTAACGGTTATTTTGGTTCAAAATCATATGAGAGCTTTTTGATTATATTTGAACTATAAGGGCAAAGTATTTGATTTCAAATCACAAGAAATAAAATAAATTTAACCCTTATTAATTTTCAATTTAAAATACAATGCAGCAAATGTGCCCATTGCCCTTTCAATGGTTTGTGGCTCATATCAAAGAATAATGGAAATTAATTAAGATTATTAAGGTGCCAATTCTGTCTGGTATTTTGAGAAGTGGCTTTTTTTAGTTTATTTATTTATTATAAAAAAAACGCATAAAATAAAATAGAGAGATGATGTAATCTAAATAAATTAATAAATCAATTAGTTATTTTTTTTTATCTTTCCAAAAAGGGCTAAAGTAACTTGAATTTTGCTTCCATGATTTAATTTCAGTAGAAAGAAAAAGAGAAAAAAAAGAAAAAAAAGAAAAAAAACTAGTATTGGACAGTGATATGTATATATATATATAGAGTAGGAAAACTATGTGCCGAGAGGAGTTGGAAAAAAAAATTACAAATATATATGGTGCAAGTGTGTCTGTGGTGAGATAAAAATGAAAGATTGTAAGAGTGCAAATGTCACTTGCACCCCTCCATATGTTGATAATTTTTTTTCTCAACTCCTAATTGTATGTAATTCCCCCTATATGGGGTGATTTGAAAAGTCAATTAAGAACTGACTTTTTAATTTTTTTTACATTTTTATCCTTTTATGTATAAAAATATATAAAAAATAATATAATTTAAAATGAATTAAAAATTAAAAATTAAAAATAACTTTTAATTAGCTTCCCAAATTGCCTCATAATATAGCCACGTTCGAGTTGACACACCTGTAAATTTTTTTTTTTTTTTTTTGAACATGAAAGGAACAACAATCAGAGAACTAAAACTGAGCAGAAGCATCAAAAGAAAGAACAGAAACAAAGTCCTGTGGCACACATGAAACCCAATTAGCAGGTAGGGTTGATCTATAGTGAGCAGAAGCCACCCAGTGAGCAGCAGAATTGTTTGTCCTACGGGTCCACATGAACTTCCAATCTCTGTCCCTGGCAAAACTTCGAATATCCGCCACAATTGCCATGATCTCCCATGGAGGGACTGTTTCAGATACACACAGGTGGATGAGTTCTTGGTTATCATTCTCGATGTCAGCTAAGGAAAGCCCATACATCTGAACCAAACGGCAGGCTAGGCGCACCGCAACAGCTTCAGCGTGCAGGGTAGAGGCTGAAAAGAAGGAGGTGACAATCCCATCTAAAAACTGGCCCTGCGCATCTCTCATGATAGCTGCTGCGGAAGCTTTGGCAGAAGCCCTATGGAAGGAAGCATCACAATTTACTTTAACAGTCCCCTCGAGGGTGTCCATCGAGGCGATGCCATGACCACGGAGTCATCGGCCTGCTACTCTCTGGTCCGTCCTCTCAAAAAAAATACTCATGCCAGCCATGGTGAATTCTTTGGAGTGTGTCACATGGGTTATGAGCCGCGAGTTGAAAACGAGATCATTGCGGGCCTTCCATATATACCGACCAATCAAAGCAATTAGACTTAGAGTTTCCTTTCGGTCTGAAGCACCCCGTTTTTCCCCCATGAAGTTGTCCATTGCGCCACATTAGAGATAGATCCAGGTTCCAGCCGAAAATTCAACATGCTGCCAAACCAGACTGCCTTTGTCCATGCACAGTCAAAAAGCATATGTTCCACCGTTTCCACATCTTTATGGCAGATTAGACAAAGATTGGAGGTGGCACACCGAAGTCTCGCCAAATTTTCCTTAGTTGCCAAAATATTTTTGCAGGATCGCCACCAAAAGTGTCGGATTTTTGGGGGAATAGTCAGGTTCCAAATTTGTTTCCAAAAACCTCGAGGAAGAAGAAGGAAAGAGGATGAAGGTTGTCTAGAGAGATGATTATCCGAAGACTTGCGAGCCAAATGATACCCAGACTTAACAGAGTATATTCCCGACTTGGTGTGGTGCCAAATGAGAGTATCCGCCTTATCTAAAAAGGACACTGGAATGGACTGAATGGCTTGCACTTCCTCACATGAAACAAGTGTGCGTAGGACCGCAACTTTCCAAAGTTTAGACACAGGGTCTATGGCATCTGAAACAGTCACAATACCACTACCAGGGGGTTGAGGGGATGAAACCTTAAAATTGGAGAGAGTGGGTACCAGCGATCTTCCAAAAAACGCACCGAATGCCCATTGTGAATCTGCCAACGACACCCTTTTAAAAGCAACTCCCGGCCTTGCAACAAACTTGACCATGCCCAAGAAGCTCTAGCCCCTCTAGCAGCTTGTAAGAAATCCGAATGAGGGTAATAAATCCCTTTTAACATCCTAGCCCAGAAAGAGTTGGGTGAGTTTAGTAGTCGCCAGCCTTGACGCGCGAGAAGTGCTTGATTGAAATGAGAAAAGTTTCGAAAACCCATGCCACCTTCGTGTTTGGAAATGCACATAGATGTCCACTTTTCCCAATGGATGCCTCATTCACCTGGGTCTCCTTTCCACCAGTAATTGCGAATAAACGCATCCATCTTTTGACAAAAATTCTGAGGGAAGAAAAAGCACGCCATTGCATACGAAGGGATAGCTTGCACAACTGCTTTAATGAGGACCTCTCTCCCAGCATGTGATAGAAGATGATTCTTCCACCCTTGCATCTTGGCAGCCATTTTCTCAAGCAAATAACCATAAGCCGCGGCCTTAGACCGACCCCACACTGTAGGTAACCCCAGATATTTAACATTTGGTCTCGCTCGATTGATACCCATAGTTCTACATACCCGCTCTCTGACAGCTTCATCCGCATTTGCAGAGAACAACAGCTCAGACTTTTCGAAATTGATGAGTTGGCCCGAGGCCTTGCTGTAAACATGAAGGATATGAAGCATGTTTTGGCACTCAAGGTGACTAGCTCGGAAAAACAGAATAGCATCATCGGCAAAAAACAGATGGGACAGATTCGGGCAAAATCTACTCAGCTGGATTCCTGATATGGTCTCAGAGTAAATGCCGCGATTGATAAGTTTGGACAGCACATCCGCCACTATCAGAAAAAGGTAGGGGGAGAGGGGATCCCCTTGTCTGATCCCACAGGTTGGAGTAAAAGCAGCCCGCTGTTCACCGTTAACCATAATTGAGAAGTTGACGGTTATTACACACTCTATAACCCACCGAACCCACTGTGCATTGAACCCCATTTTTCGGAGCACGGCTTCTAGAAAATCCCATTGAATCCTGTCATAGGCTTTGCTAAAATCTAGTTTCAGAGCTAAGTCCACTTGCCGACCTCTCTTTTTATGTCTTAAGAAGTGGAAAGCTTCGTGCGCCACAAGAATGTTGTCTTGGATCAACCGCCCTGGCACAAATGCAGATTGAGCTGGTGTGATTAGCTGGGGAAGTACTTTCTTAAGCCTATTCGCTAAAATTTTGGTGATGATTTTCATCTTGAAATTACATAAGCTGATAGGTCTAAACTGGTGCAAAGTTTCTGGGGCATTCACCTTCGGAATGAGGACGAGATTCGTATGGTTCCAATCCCTCAAAACAGTCCCTTCATCAAAAAAATTGCGAATGGCAGCACATAGAGATCGGCCAATTACAGACCAGTGCTTTTGATAGAAAATACCTGGGTAACCATCTGGTCCCGGGGCTTTAAGTGGACCCAATTGATAGGCTGCTGCTTTGATTTCATCGTCAGTGAAGGGTATAGTCAGATCCAAATTCATAGCTTCAGAAACCTCACTCTCCACGACTGCTAGAGCGTCCGAGAAATCTCTATCCTCAGTAGCGCGGAACAAATTCTGAAAGTGAGCTAGGAGTTGGTCATTGATAGTAGCTTCCGTCTCGCACCATTCCCCCGAATCAGTTTTTAACTTGACCAGTTGGTTCCGTTGCCGTCGTTGGATGACTGTAGCATGAAAGAAAGCTGTGTTTTTGTCACCATACTGCATCCAATTGATTCTAGACCTTTGATGTTGGAACATTTCCTCTCGGGCCCACACTTCGGCAAGATCCTGTTGAAGCCTCTGAATTTGCAAATGAGTATCATCAGAGTAAGGTTGGGTTTGAAGTTCTTGGATTAAGTTGTTAGCGCAGCAATGCGGATGCGATTATCCCCAAATTTAGCCTTACTCCACTTGGATAGACCTCTGCTACATCTCTGGAGCTGCTGGGAGAAATGAGACATGGTTGAAACAGCCCGGTCCTCACCCCAATTGGCTTGGATAATCTCTGAGCATTCAGGGCTAGTGGTCCACATAGATTCAAATTTGAACAGGCGGGGTATCTTCTTAGGGGGAATATGACAATGTAATAGAAGAGGGCAATGATCGGACCCTATTAATGCCTCATGATGTACTTGTGCATAAGGGAATTTCTGGCGCCAACTCACTGTTGCAAAAGCTTTATCCAATCTTTCGCGCACATTATGGAAGCCCTGCTGGTTGTTTGTCCAAGTATATGGAGCCCCTTTAAATTCTAGATCCATAAGGGCACACTGCGATAGTAACTCCTGAAAACTTTGCATCCGAGCTCTATTGCAACTTCCTGACCCCTGCTTCTCCCACGACCAACCAATTTCATTTAAGTCTCCCAAACACACCCAAGGTTAGGTATTTCCTGCAGTCAAATTTTTTAGAGATTGCCAAAAAATTCTCCTTTCAGCCCAGCGGGATGGGGCATACACGAAGGTGATAATCCAACAAGAGGACGTAGATCCCTTACCCATTAAACATTTAAAAATATTAGCCGATTTATAGCTAACATACAGATCCACTTCATCTGTCCACCAAAGAGCTAAACCACCTGACAGCCCAATAGGATCAACATAACTTTTATGGGGGAAGTGGAGCCTCCTTCTCAACCGTTCTAGCATCGGTTGCTTGTTTTTGGTTTCCATGAGAAAAATTATTGAGCGGCGATGGGTTATGCATAACCCTCGTAAGATCTGGAATGTCAGGGGTCGCCCCAGCCCCTGACAGTTCCAGCTGATCATCAGCATGGCCCTTGTGGCGCTTTAGGGCTCGCCACCACAGCCCATTTGCTAGCAGATAAGTTCCCAGTAGTGCATAGAATGGATTCTTGGGAAAGAGATTCATCAGATATATTGTAGCTGGTATGAACACTTACCGGATAAGTTACCTCAGTAGCTGGTGTTGCCTCTGCCACAGCAATGTGCACATCTATCAGTCCTTGTTTAGTCGAAAAACTCTTGCGGCCACGATGACTGCCCCTCCGTCCCCCTCTAACTTTTCCCCGGTTCACTAGTGGCTTGTGGAGCTCGATATTAGGCGAAGGTAGTGCAATTTGGAGCACCTGCTGCTTTGGATGAACTTGGCCTTCCTTCCTCGAACACTTTGCCTGGGGCAGGTGTGTGCTGTCAAGATCAACCTCCTTCCTCTTTAGAGATAACTGAGTCAGGGCCGTAGAAAGGAGCCCTTCTAACAGATATGGGGATTGGGTGGGTAAAGGGGAAGGAATTGGGCTATTCAGGGTCAAATGTTGTATTTCCTCAGTATAGGCCACACTACCAGCAGATTGGGCTGGCCCACTAATTGGGCTGTCTGGAGGTTCAGTCACATAATAGCGGGGATGATCCAGAGGTTCTAAAGGGCCCTTACCCGTGGAAGCCCGTGGGGGCACAAGGCCCAGATTCTGATCCGAGTGCGCATGAATATTCTGTGGCCCCAAGTCTGGGGTAGAGGCCTGCGGTGTAAGAAGGACATGAGGTGGGTTTGAGGGTTCTCCACCTGGCACCTCCCCACTAGCAGGTCGTTGGAAGGACAGAGGGACAGTGCACGACTCAGTACGGGATAGTGGAATTGAGGGGTTTGGCCGTTGGGGAGGTAGGAACTCAGACCCAGGCCGATCACGCGCCTCTGGAGCGGCAGGCGGGATTGGATTGAGGTGCTTCAGACCGGAAACCCTTCGTTCCAGCTCATCAACTTGCCGGCGATAATGTTCAACTGGAAGGCCGGTATGGGGGGCCGTGCCGGTTCTCAGGTGGGGGCCATAACCAGACGAAGCTCCTTGTTCCTTGGAGACGAATTTACAAGCATTGCTTTCATGCCCTAAACGGCCACAATCATAGCAATAATCAGAAAGTTTCTCATATTTGAAAGTAAGCCAGGAGTCACTACCCCCCTTAGACCGCTGAAGCCAGAGGCCTTGTGGTAGAGGCTGTTGAGTATCAATTTCAACCCGAATACGTAAGAAATTGCGATAGAGTAACAACCCTTCTGTATGTGCTTCAACTCGCACTAGACGGCCAATCCTATTGCCCAGAAGCTCTCCATTTGGTTTAGTAAGATTGTTGACGGGCAGACCATGAACTTGGACCCAGAACGGGCACCACCGAAACTCCATTTCTTCCACTGTGTGGCCTATATGCAATGGCTGGAGAACTAATAACTTTCCCATAACTGACCACGGGCTGTCTCTAAGAACTTTAGCCCGGTCATCGCAATCACTAAACTGGAAAAGGTAGACATTATCATTCCACGAAGAAATAGAAAGCTCACCTCTGATTTTCCAGGCCCCTCGGATTATATTAGACACCGCGGTACGGTTCAGGATTTTGGCCCCTAAAATTTTTCCAATCAAACACAGATGAGAGGTATCTTCGTTCTCCCCACTTCCTTCATCCAGCGAAATGCCCTCATGGGGAGGGGATGGGTGCGAGGTGGACATCATAGGAACCTCACAGTATAACAGGGAACTGGGTTGGTCGTTGGGGATATAAGAGGCTAGCGAAGAGGTCAAACGGAAGAGAAAAAAAACTAGGGGGTATGGATCGGGAAGAAAGAGCAGATGAGGGAAAAAATAAAAAAACGATGGAAAGAAACAAGATGAAAGCTAGGTAGCCAGCTGCATCAAAAGCCCTAAGGCAGAACCCTCAATTAGAGAGAGAGGCTCTCAGTTAGAGAGAGACACACCTGTAAATTGAAAATAATACTACTTGTAGTAATTCATTTGACACATGGTTGTGCTTTAGCACTTTTCTTTTACAAATATCCTCTGCTTCGTTAGACGTGAGTTGACGTTTTGCTATGATTGGAATGAAGTAATCAAAATTTAAAATCAAGACATTTTTTTTTTTAATAACTCAGGATGTTCAGGTCAGTTTGCGCGCACCTTGATTAATTTTTGGGAAACCAATCTCACCGTCCACTAGCGGCGGCCCATTTAAAGCCAGAGCAAAGCTCTGTATGGATTAGACCAACACAAAAATTGATAATACCTAAGAGGTGTTAAACCTGACACTTACGCTGTGTTTGGTTGGGGGATTTTGGAAAGGATTTGGAAAGGGAAAAGGAAAAGGTGTGTGAAACTATGTGAAATGTAGGTATATTTTTTTCACATTTCACCTACCTTTTCCATTTCCCTTTCCAAATCTCTCCTCAATTTCCTTAACCAAACACAGCATTAGAGATGAGCAAATTTCTAAATCCCAAACCTACACCACTAAGCCAACCCTCGGGTTTAAAATCAAGACATATTGAAATAACTCTTTCATGACTCACGAAATGAATATCGTTAATCTATCTATTTGCAACTAGTCCATGCATCACTTAAAGAACCCAAAGCCTATGGTACCAAAATTGTATCTAGAATAACATAAGAATTTTTAATTTATGGTGCATATTTAAAGTTGATGTTGTGAAGTACATCTTAAATGAATCTTGATCGTTGATTTTGATATTTTTTTGAATTATTATTATTATTATTTTTTGGGATAGTAATCTTTTTAAAGAATGATTTGGAAAGAACGTTGGTCAAAATGTGACAAAATTACAATAATTAACTCAAAAGTTTTTTATATACATTTTTCTATTTTTTATTTTTCAATTAAGAGCACATCAGGGAAGAAATATGGTTATGTGGGGAAAATTTTCAGTTTTAATATTCCATGGATGCATGCTGCATTTTTTATTTTGCAAAAGTTTAAGTTAGGCAGAAAGTAAGCAAAATTCTATTCAAATGTTTGAAAAGTGCAGGGGGAGGGAGATCAGTATGAAGACTATACGTGTGTTTTCTATCTCGCTAATATTTACTTTCCTTTTTTTTTTTGGTCGCAAATAAATTAATCAAAGCTTAATAAAATCATATTATAAGAGGGATAAAGGCTAGTTTTCTATCTTGGTAATATTTACTTTACTTTTTTATTTTTTGGTCGCAATTGAATTAATCAAAGCTTAATAAAATCATGTTATAAGAGGGATAAAGGCTAGTTCAAACCATGGTTTGGAGAATTAGATGAGAATTGTCAAAAAGTTTAGCCTAAACCCCAACTTAAATTAAAAAGCAAAGCATGTTAGTTTGAAATTTTAGACTTTGTGGCTGCTCTTATTCACTAACTCACCATCAACAAATTCACAAATTTAGAACAATTTTGAACACTAGGCCATCTAATTTTGATGATATATTTTTTCAAAGTCATGATATGTTTGTTACAATTGAAAAGTAAATTTACATTTTAGTCCAACATAAACCAAAATTGAACGAAAATTTATTTAGACAAAAAGCTATTTATAAAACATTGGTGAAAATTATTTTCTAGTTAAAATCTTATCAATGTTACGTAATAACTACTGCTATCATCACCTCCATCACTATCACCGCCACTACCACCACCACTACCACCGTCAACCCACCACCATGTCCACTGCCACCACCCCACCACCACATCCACCACTACCTCTCCTACCATGTTAGTTTCATAATTATTACTAAACATAAGAAAACGTTTGATATTTTATATAAAAATTATTTTCATCACTAAAACAAATGGCTAGCTCTAATTACACTTCTATATTCTCGTATTGTAGAGTTTCTTTGTTGAGTTGGCTGTTGCATTTTGTTATTTTAATTCTTTCCTTTATATATATATATACACACTTCATATTTATAAATAATTTTCTACTCATTGAAAAAAAAAAAATCACAATCACATATGATAAATCAAAATTAATTTTTTTTTTTAAAAATCGTGGAATGTAATTTTTTAACCCAAGAAAACAATTTGTCATTTTTTTTGGCAAACGTCAATGGGACTTTAGCAATTCTACAATCTTAAAAAAATATATTCAATGATTGAAATTAATTTCACATATAAATTCTATTTTACAAAAATTAAATTTCAATCATTCATCACTTTTTTTATTCAATTCTTATGAGTCCATACACTTTTTCTTCAAATTTATATATTTCATTGATTCTTAAGATTTCTTGTAATTTCTCAAAATCCCACTCATCACTCTGTCCTATGTCAATTATAAAATTCAACCATCTAAAGGCCTTCGTAAAAATGATTGGACTCCATTGTAAGCTCCAACCGAAGTAACTTGATCCTTGATAGGAGTACTTTTATCAACATAGATGAAACATTCATTGTCATGTGAAACATTCTTACCCTTTTTGACATGACATTGAGATGTGATAACCCAGAAAAAGACAATCCTATTTAGTGGAAGTAATGACTATGGATAAAAGTTGGGCATGTTATTCAAGTGAAGGGTATGTTGGCCTTGTTTGGTAAGATTTATTTTTAGTTTATTTTAATTTTTAATTTAATTTAAATTATTTTGATATATTTGGTTTAGTTTAACAATACAGTTTATAATTTTTTGTAAGTCAAAAATCAACTTATTCTTTGAGTGAGAGAAGAGAAGCTTAATTTATAAGTTAAAAATCAACTTATGTTCACAGCTATAAGTTATAAGTTATAATCACTTTCCTACAGTTCTATCAAACGGGACCATTAAGAAAAAAAAAAGAAAGAAATTTTTTTCGTGCTTTACCCTTTTTGACATGGCATTGAGATGTGATAACTCATAAGAAGACAATGCTATTTAGTGGAAGTAGTGGCTATGGATAAAAATAGTGCATGTTATTAAAGTGAAGGGCATATTGGGAGAAAAAACGGAATAAAGATTTTCCCTGCTGATTATATTTATTTCAACTTAATTCTAATAGTTTAAATTTGAAGAGTATTGATATATAATTTAAGAAGTTATTAAATATTTGTCTATTTGTTAATGATAGGATTGTTCAAAAATCCGTTCAAACTGATAATCCGGATCAAATTATACCGAATCGTATGGTTTGGTTTGATTTGGTTCGGTTAAGAATTGGTCTGGTTTCGCTTTAAGAAATATGAGAACTATAAAAACGGCTCGGTTAATGGATTTTATGAAAAAATCACGGTTCGAACTGAACCGAATCGAATTTTAAAAAATATATAATATCAAGTTTTATTTTCATTAATTGATTTTTTTATAATTTTAATGATATTAGGATGATATAGATATATAATATTGAGTAATGCATTAATATTATTAGTTTTTATCATGAGTTAAATGTAATTAATTTGAGTAATTATTTTGCTAATATTAACAATTTATTCTTGTAAATAGAAAATTTTGGAACTACGAACCAAACCAAACCAAAATCAAACCGTTATTTCGGTTTGGTTCTGGTCTAGTTTTACAAGTGTAATGGTCTGGTCTGGTTCTCAAAATTACAAGATCGTTAGGATTGGTTCGGTTCTTGAATTTTCTCAGAACCGAACCAATCGGAATCGTGTACACCCCTAGTTAATGGGCGCTGTTTAAGTGTGCAACCTCGTAAGGTTGCACACCATATGCAACCCAATTTTTAGCCATTAGATTACAATAATTGATCAAGACCATTGAATTGTTTAATCGTGAAAAAGTTGAAACCGGGGCAACCGGTGAATGCTTGTATTTGCATGATTGCATCCCACTCACTCTCTATATTTCGTCTCTATCTCTCTCTGTTCTCCTCTCTATGTAAGGTTGAGTCAGTGTAACCCTTGATTTCTATTAACAGCGAGAAGCCCCTGCTGGATTCCATTGACGAAACTCTATAGGGAACAGTATAACAGGCGATTTCCAACAACAACAGAACTACAAGGCTATGTTGATTCCATTGCTGAAGTGAAGGCGTTCTCTCCAACTAGATATGAGGTATGGAGATGTCTCCCTTTCTCTCTCTCTCTCTCTCTGGCCTCTTCACTTTAGCTATTTTCTCTCAACTAAACCCCCATCCTAACTTCAACCGCTCTACGCTTCGCTCAAACGGAAACCCCTCCATTGGCAACTAACCTTTCTCTTTCTCAAGCGAGTGTTTGTGTTTGCACAAACAATTAAACCGTGTGAAAGTGTCATGTTTGTGTTTGTGTTAACATTTTTCGGTCACCAAGTAATCGTTTGTACTAATGTCATGTATAGTATGGCCCTAGCGGAAATTAAAAGGGAAGGTGATGATTATGACATTCCAAATGAAGCAGATGACATTCGTTTGATCAATGAAAGTCGGGCGAAACTTATCATGGTTGCGAAGCTGGTCCGAGCAATGAAGAAGCAACCAACATGAACGTTGAAGATGGTGGAGCCGATGTGAAACAAGAAATGGTTGACGATGCGCATCGTAATGAGATGGTTGGTGATGTTGAACGTGCTATTCTGGAATAGAAATTTGATTCGGTTGAAGATAGAGAAGCTTTCTACAATGCGTATGCTAAAGCTAAGGGATTTAGTATATGAAAATCTAGATTTAACACAAATAAATAGGGAAAAGTTGTTAGTAGGCTGTGGTTGTGCTCAAGGGAAGGTCAGAGATTACCAAAATACTTGGACTGTGTTGCTGAGAAGAGTAGAGCTCCTAAGGCACTAACAAGAGTAGGTTACAAAACCTAATTTTGCATACGGTACGATGCAAATACTGGTGAAGGGGGAAAGTATGTTGTGACTCACTTCGTCGCAGACCACAACCATGAATTGGCGGAACAACACTGTGTGATGTATCTGAGGTCACATCGCGGTTTAAATAGCACTGACAAAGTTCAAGCAATGGCTATGCGCAATGTCGGTGTGAAGACTGGCCAAATCATGGACTATGTGGTAAATCAATCCGGGTCTTATGAGAATGTTGGTTTCATCCGTACGGATCTACACAACCATATTCAAGCCGAACGTAGAGCAGAAGTTGAGGATGGTGATGCGTAGGTTGCGTTGGTTTACCTATGTGCAAAACTTGATGTTGACGCGCGTTTTTTTTACAAGTATGATGTGTGTAAGGATAACAAGTTACAAAATCTGTTCTAGGCATATTCGAAATCGTGGGCTGACTACGCAAAGTTTGGTGATATGTTGATATTTGACTCAACTTACAGAACCAATGCGTACAAGAAACCTTTTGTCATGTTGGCTAGTGTGACTAACCACTTTAGGACCACGATATTTGCATGTGGTTTGCTAGGTAATGAGACAATTGACACATACACATGGGTTTTTGAAACATTTATGGAGGCGATGGGCAATAAAGTACCTGTGTCCGTACTGACAGATGGGGATAAGGCGATGCGAGAGGCAATCAAAAGAGTATTTTCAGACGCAAGACATCGATTATGTAATTGGCATCTTGGGAAAAATAATGTTTCAAATGTTCACAAAAGTGGCTTTGCACATGCTTTCAAGCAGTGCATGGACATGGAAACGGATGAGGCAAAGTTTAAGGATGGCTGGACGAGAATGGTCAAAAAAATTGGACTTCAAACCAACAGCCGGGTGTTGGAGACATATGAGAAACGTCATACGTGGGATGAGGCATATATGCATGGACATTTCTTTGCTGGGATGAAGAGCACTGGCACTCGGAGAGTATGAATGCTTATTTCAATCCCTTCCTCCAACACAAATTGAAGTTATATGAATTTGTTAGGCATTATGATCGGGCTCTTGCAAGGATAAGGTATAACAAGGCTGGAGATGATGCTGAAACAAATAACACTTTTCCGGTGTTGATTACTCCATTGCAAGATATAGAGAGACATGAAACTGAGCTATTCACCAGAAATATATTTAGAATGTTCCGTGATGAAATCTTAGAAGTGGGGAAGTTGAATGTGAAGGACGTGTTCCCTTTGCCGAATGGTCAGAAATGCTACTATATTCATAAGTACAAGGTGAAGGACAGATCATGGATAGTAACACACAATCCAATGAATGCTGCAATGAGATGTTCTTACATGAAGTTTGAGTCGTTGGGGCTACTTTGCTGCCACATGATATGTGTTATGAGAGCTGAAAATTTAATGCAAATTCCCCCAACTTGTGTGCTGCATAGATAGACAAGGGCTGCAAGTAAGGATGGCTAGCAATGGCCTCAACCCTCAATTGATAGCACTGCAACACAGATGGCCTGGTATAGGATATTGAGTTCTTCCTACAATGAAATGTGTTTCTATGCTTCGCAATCAACGGAAGGTTTCAAAGAGGCTCAGGATGCATGTCTTTCGATAACGAGTCAGATGAAGGAGTTATATGAGAGGAATCTGAACGATGGGGATGGAGACAAAAGGAAACATTTAATCCCACGACAATTTGGAGTTGAAGATCCTGATCTTGTGAAGACAAAAGGGAACCCGGGACGGGCCTCGTCCAACTGTCGAAGACCAAGAACATGTGAGAATTACAAATGCATTGGGCACACAAAGCGAACGTGTCCTAAGGTTCGGTTTAACCGAACAGTGGGTAGTAACTCAGATGCAGACACAACCCACATCACTGACCGTGAGTACAATGCGGAGTCATTGCCCATTCGCTGCAAACCTGGGTTGGTGGATCCAAGTACACTGCACATTAAGCAACGACGACTATTTTTCAATGTTTCTCCTGATTCCAAATAGCCTGTGGGCCAATACGGTAGTGTCGAAGCAACAGTGTGCAAAAATGATTCGACTACAATTGATGAGTTGAATCAAGTAATTGTATAATTTGTATGATTTACTTATTCCCTTAATTTATTAGGTAGACAGTACTAGCTATTGGAAACACATCATTGCGAAAAACAGGGTAGATATGTATGTAGTTTTCATTTTGCACGGATTGTTGTACGTAACGTGTAAATAATTGGTTACGTACAATGCCACGAAATGGCACAACGTTACGTATGTACAAGGCCAAGAACAGTGATTTCCCATATTGTTTAGAATGACGTTGTCATTTGTGTTGTAGTGACTTGTCATTTTGAAAACTAATTGAAGGTGAGATATATATGGGTTATCTGTGTATTGTTTTGGGTTGAAAATTGGCTTATGTCTGTATTCCAAAATTCCTATTGTGGGTTGCTTGTTTGTATTCCATATTTGCTTAGATCTAACTGAATGGTTTGTTGTAGTGTTGTTTATCAGCTAACGATGTGTTTGGCTTCGTATTGATTTGTTATGACTTGTTTCGGTAAATTACTATTATATTTCGAGTAAAATACGAATTTTGTCCATGTGGTTTTGCAAAATTACATCCCAGCACATACATTTTGTACATAATCCAAGTGACAATTAATTTTGTGTATTACTTGGAGAAAGTAACTCAACGAACTCGTTTACTTTATCTCTATGCCGATTGCTATATGAATTATGAGTTATGAATAGGAGTTGTGAAGTTATTTCATGTTAACTATGAAAGTGATGGGTTTATTGTTAGTAAAATTAAAGTGGGCCTATATCTACAGCAACCAAGCAGTAATTTAAAGTTGACAAATTAAAGAAGAAAATCAAGCAATTGTGGTATTGGTTCGAATACCTGAAAAGGATGATGACTTCTTTCGATGAACTGATGGTAACAAAGTAAACTAGTAGAATGACTTTTCTGATATGAGGTGATGGTAACAAATCATAGAAGATAAACCATTTACTGATTTGAGGTTGAAAAATGAGAAGGGAAAAAACTACTCAAAAGTTATAATGTAGAAAGTAAGTTATTGTGTTGTTGTTCATGTGCTATCTGTCTGCAAACCTTCTGCTATTTATAGCTCTTATTTCCCACAATCCCATGATCTGTCGAATTTGTAATTGTGTGACAACCCTCACCTCTGATTACTGCTAAACTGTGACTGAACATGCCAAGTGACTAATTAAATTGAAATTCTGAACTAATTGCATGAATGTATTATGATAAATGCATTTCTATCTGTTTGCCATTGATTTATCTATTCATGTTTTAAATTTCGAACTGCAAATTGAAGACCTTATCGGCGGCCGAATTTGAAATTGAGTAGTGTTATGTGCTAATTAGAATTTATGTGATTTTATGATAGGTTTGATTAAAATTTGATTTGGAATGATTAAATTAGATTAAATAATACTAAATCACTTGAGCTTAGAGTATTTACATGTTTGCCACTTAGTGGGCCACCTTTACAAACTTGTGTGGGACTTAATTCACACCCTTGAGGCATCAGTTATTCAGCCATTTTCTTAGACCCAACCGAGAGAAAGAGATGGAGAGTAGGAGAAATTGGTTTCATCAAGAGTTTTGCTTGGAAGCTTAGAAGATTTGAAGGGAATTTGTATATTTGAACTTCCACATCTAGAATTCAAGATTTAAGGTATAGAATTCACCTTCTTGATTGTGAATTTAAGTTAGTTCTTGCATGGTTTATGGGAATATTGAAGAGTAGAGTCAAGAATTGGTTTAAATTGTTGAATTGGAGCTTAAATCATGCATGCATGTGCATATCATGAAGTTTAAGGTTGTTTTCCATGAGATTCTTGCATGCAAGTCCACATTGTGGTTATAGTCCATGAATTCACCATGATTTTGAGCTTAAACTTGCATTTAAGCTTGTGTTTGAAGCTTTGATCTCAATTGAACATATGCATGTTACATTTGCATCATGCTTTTAAAGTTATTGTTGGTTTTGTGTTCAATTGACCTACCATTGGGCTTTGATTTTGCAAATTGATCTTTGAAACATGTTATATTATGAGTTTTAAAGTGTTTTTCAGAAAATTGGCCCAAAAGAATCGAAATTGATGCTTCAAAAGTTGAATTTTGTGCTTGAGGTTCAATTTGGAAATTCCAGATTTTGGACCCATGCTCGAGCACAGGACTTCACGCTCGAGTGTACACTCTGAGTACATGCATGTCCGCTCGAGCGGAGAAAGTCACGCTCGAGCGTGAAATACATATGCCCAGAAGTTCATGCGTTTTACAGTCCGCTCGAGTGAGATAATTTACGCTTCAGCGAGGACTTGTGTCTCACGCTCAAGCGAAGGTTGAGCGTCTGTCGGGCGTGAATTGCATGCATCCAGTACTTTTGCTTGAATTTACAGTCCGCTCGAGCGAAGGAAGTCACGCTCGAGTGAAGCTCCTTTGTCTGCATGTCCGCTCGAGCGTAGAAAGCCACGCTCGAGCGAGACCCCTGTTTCAGCAAAAATTTGAAAACTGTTTTAAAGTGCATCGTTGTATCCTCATTTTATCCTAGGCATTCCTAGGCCTAGTTTAAGCCATCTTAATGAGGATATTGATGTAGAACCACACCGAGTCAAGATAGGGGCTAAGTTATTGTTTTCCAAGTGTGTAACTTAGTGCGTATTCACTCTGTAACTATGTAGGATTGGCATCCGAGGATGCTCTCTAGCCTATCTGTAGCCCAGTACTCTGTGAGTAACAATGTTGTAAAGATACATTCAAATATGATTGTTTCTGAACGATTGATTATACCATTTTCTGAAATGATATTTCTTATTGAATGAATGTTTGTCCTATTGTGAACTGTATTTGTGGCATCCTTAGCAAATTATCTTTATCGCATTTATTATCGCTACTATTACAGAGATTTTTGTCGGCCCAATGTTTGGAACCACTATCACATCTTGATATGGTGGCCATCAACCGATCGCTCGATCTGTTAAGACCCTCATCTTGCTTTTGCTATTGGATGTACCACATATGACTATTATGGTTTCTAAATGACTGATATGGCATGAAATATGAGCCATTGATTGAATGACTGTTTTATTGATATAAATGACTGTTTTAAATACTGAAAGGACATTCATTCTTAATCTCTTTATGCATATGTTATTCACTGCTCACTGTTTATATTTATATGTAGGTGTCCAGACATCGGATCGGAGCTAGGAGCGTTGGGTTAAACTCCCTTTTTGTCAAGCCAACTATCGTGCCTCACTTCGAGGTTCCAAGTGTGTTCAAGCTTAGGCTTTTTGGGGTGTCTCAGTTCACCCTTCTGTCTCTGTTTTGTAATACTGAATAAGACTTGTACTATACAGTTATGCAAAGAGATTAGGTCCCTAGCCTGGATGTTTATGTATATGATGCATCTGTATATGTTTTGCCCATTAATGTGAACATGTTCAGGAAAAGTCTTTTTGCATACAGACTGTCACAACTTATTGGACATCTTTTATTTACTGTTTTGGCTTCCACCAGCCCCTGTACTTTGTATTACTGTTATTACTATAAAGCAGGCCTTTGGTAATCACGGATTACTGGCCAGTTACGGTACTAAACCCATAGGGGCGGGTTTGGGTCGTGACAAACTGCTTCTATGCAACTTCTATGACTGCACGATCATTTCCATGTCTTGAAACCACATAAAACCTTTACTTGTACCTGTCGAAATGCATATCTTGAAGTTGCCACCTGTGCCCAAGTCCTTTTAGCCTTTCCTCAACAGATACAGACTCTCAATTCGCGAATGTTTCCTCTTGGAGGTTGGCCACTAAATCCATGATCGCTGCCAGTAACTGCTCCACCATGTAAGTCAGGTGGCATGCAAGATTCAATGTTAGTTGATAACCCTTGTCTTAATGTCGACTTGCCATGTGTCCTCAATTGAATAGAGCACCTATTGGCAGGATGTGGAAAAATAGGTGCAAAGAGGAATTTTTTAAAAATAACCAATCATAATTTAGCTGAAAATATGAGTGAACTTTAAAAGAAAAAAAAAAAGTAGTTTCTATTTTTATGATTATAGACCCGAAATGTATTTTTTGTTTTCAATATAAATAAGTTGTGTATTGTGGTTACGTAAAATGTAGGAGGACAACAATTGTGTTTATGTCATCACAGTCCAGAAAAACGGGTATTTCAAATATTAACAAATTTACCGACATTGAATTTACTAATTAAATTACAGGGAAAATTCAATATTTGGAAGGGTTTGAAGGTTTAAAGTTAGGGGGCAGTTACAGTGAGTGGCCAAGTGTTGTGGTTCAGTGGCCCAGTTTGCAAGGATTGTGGTTATGTTTAGTGGACAATATTCTATCAATTGTTGTCTCATAATGATGAGCGACATGCGCCACAATAGTGAAATGGAAGGTCGACAGGGAAGAGTCAATATTTGGCAGAGTCTGAAGATTCGAAGTCAGGCGATTCTGATGGCGATTATGGTGTAGAAGTGTGAGATCATGCAATGATGGGCCACAAAAACAGTATAGGGATATCAAAACCCACGATCTCCCTTCTAGGCTTTCTAAGTATACTAAACCTCCACTTCTATCTATCGATCTCCCTTTTCTTCAGTTTATTTCATGGCTACCAATCGTTTGAAACTTCTGTCGATAGAGCAAGGCTCCTGTTTTGTCTCATGCTTCCTCCTGAAAGTGTGCCCACCAACTCCATGACTGGTGCTAAAAACTGCCCCCATCACTTTTAGGTGACCCACATACAGACAACCCACTTTCAACTGCTGGACATTCCTTTAGACTAGGCCACATGTCCTCCATTAAGTGGACCATCTGTCGACAGAGACTAGCAAAACTTGGTGCAAACAATGGCCCCCTTGTTCAAGTTATATATCATATGATTTAACCTTTAGCAAGCTTGCCAGTTGGGCCCAATTTGTGCTTAACCCAAGATTTATTCCCCTAAGCCCAAGAGATAAGTCCAATAGCAAATTTCTTAATAAGGGCCCAAAACAAACATAAACTACAACCCAATATGAGAGCATTTAAATATACTGGGCCCATCATAGCTATAAAAGACCCACATTTTCAACTTCAAACCACTTCAACTTTATTTCCCTAAGATTCGAACTCCTCAGAGTGTACTTTTTCTTCTCAAGCATTGCCGTTCAAAACCACAGCACCACAAAACCCTAAGCCACTTCAACTTCATTTCCCTCAGATTCGAACTCCTCAGAGTGGACTCCTTCTTCTCAAGCATTGTTGTTCAAAACCACAGCACCACAAAACCCTAAGCCATGGCGCCCAAAAAATCTCAACTATCTCTATCTGAGGACAACAATGAAGACGTACTCCACTTCTTAGACCCTATCAGAGCACGTATCGCTCCTCTAAAATTAGGTATTACCCTATTGCCTAGTACAAGCTCTGTCGCTAAGGCTATGCTAGGCCCTACCTTCACGTCTTGCTTCCCATATGAACTAGCTCCATACTATTCCCTTGCTAATGGTGAGAACCTTCTTTTCAATGAACCTAGACTTAAGTGGACTAACTGAAATGTCAGCAAAAACCCACTTAGATCATGGAGGTCACTAGACTCTGTTTGGCAAAGTTGGGCCAAGAGAATTGAAGGTCATGATGCTGAAGTATGGAAGCATCAGGGCATTAGTGAAGCAATTAGACTGTCGACTAAAAAATATGACATGGACAAAGGGTTGATTACTGCTGCTGCATGCTTTTGGTCGCAATCTTGTAACTCCCTACTCCTCAATTTTGGTATGATTTCCCCTACCATCTTAGATGTAGCTCACTTGACTGGTCTCCCAATCTTGGGCAATCCAATTCATGCTCTTCTTGAGCCTCCAAAAGTGACTTTTACTTTAAACACTGACATGTGCTGTACAGATTTCGCCGAAAAATACAAAAGCGAGCATGGTTCCCCTGCCGAGGACAAAGAAAGAACTATTTTTTACTTACTTTGGCTTTCTCAGTTTATTTTTTGTGTCCCTGGGTACAAAATCATGAAGGAATACCTCCTCCTTGCCTTATGTATGCAAGATGTCCAAGCTATGGCTTAAGCCCCTTATCTTCTTGCTACCCTTTACAAGGCCTTATTTTCCTTTGTCGACAAGAAGATTTTTGGCAACTGTGGTGGCCCCTTCTGGCTCTTCCAGGCCTGGTTGTATGCATATTTCCCTGAGGCACGACCCCTACCACCTAAAACCTTAAAACCAGTTTTCCACTCCTATGCTGAGCAATTGCTCACTTAAAACAGCCAACCCATCCTCACTTTCAGAAATCATCTTACCATGTTTTACAACCTTCCTTTAAAGAGACCTTCCAACTTGTACATGCCATTTCAAAACTTTCATTTCTCCTCCAGTAGACTTCGTTTCCTTTTTATAGACCCTTGTGATTTAAACAATGACCAAGTCCATGCACAAAATGAGACTTGGAGACACATTCTCACCTGCAGACATGTCTTGGTTGGCTCTTCCATATCCTCCACCAAGATGTCCAACTGCAGTTTTGAGACATACTGTCCCAATTAATGGTCCAGGCAATTAGGTCTTTCCCAGGGTATCCCTTATCCTTATTTCCACCCAACCATCCATGAGAAGATTGGGTCTAGAATCTATTTCAAAGATACTAGGCAAGCTGAATCCATTCTGACAGAGAACACCAAACTTTTCCAAGATTTTGGCCCCTTCTTCTTCAAACCTGCTTCGGACTGCTCCACTACTTTTGACCATTGGTGGGGACTTATGACTGCCATTATTTTCTGCAAACCACTTGAAACCTACCTTCACGATACTTGTATTGATAATCAGGGCCCCATATCATCGCCTTCCAAGCTTAAGGCTGCAGGTATCCTTCCTTCATATACTTCATATCCCTGACTGTCTCATGCTTTTCTTTTTTTTTTTCTCTACAACACTAACTTGTTTGACCTTTGACAGCCAAAATTGGGTCTGCTGCTAAACCATTGGTTAGGGACCAACATAAAGGCAAGGCTCCAATGGATTCAACTACTCAGACAAACACCCCCTCAGTTCGGAAATTAATAGGAGACTCTGTGGCAGCCTTGCAGACACAAGCACATAGAGGAACTACCACCCATACCCTTGTCGAGGCAGAGGTCACGGCGAAGAAGAGAGAAGAGCCTTCCACTGCTCTTGCTCTAAGTACAGACCTAAGTGATTGGGATATCCCTCTCAGCCAAATGGTTGGCCAAACAACATCAAATCCTTCAGGGCAGCTCTACCAAGTATGCCTTCACTTTACATATTTACATCATCTCAATTTCCATTCAAGCCCGACTGATCACTTACTTTTGTGTAGAGAAAAAGAAAGAGATTACTCCTTATTGCTGCTGATGATAAGTATCCTTCCACTTCTCCTCAACACATTCATCAAATCCCTAGTCCCATCACCAATGTACCCAGAGAAGCCACTCTAGAACCAACTCCACTACCACCTCAAGCATCTCAACAAACTTCATTACAACCTCCTTCATAGTCTTTGCCACAACAATCTACACAATCTGCATCACAACATCCTTACAGTTCTCCTTAACACGTTCATCCAATTCATAGTCCCATCACCAATGTACCCAGAGAACCCACTCTAGAACCAACTCCACCACCACCTCAAGCATCTCAACAAACTTCATTACAACCTCTTTCACAGTCTTCGCCAGAGCAATCTACACAATCTGCATCAGAACATCCTTCACAGTTAAAACCTCCTCCTATTGCTCTCAGGGATGTCACAGTTGGGGCTCTCCCAATGAAGGTTGATTACCCACGGGGCACTGAGCCTATTATTGTCCCTTCTGTCTTTAGCCCTCAACCATCAGCATCCAACTCCTTAAATTCCCAAACTTCAATCAAACAATCAGAGATGATTGATTTTGACATTTCAATCAACAACCAATCCTCTCCAACAGATGACAATTCAAAATCCCCTCAACTAGAAGTTCACAACAACCAAGGTAAATAGAAATATAAATGTGATTGTTCGTCTGGAAAAAAAACTTATCTTTAAGTAACTACTCTTCTTCTCTAATTTACAGAGACGGACATAATACATGACTCATCTCCACGACCAATGTTTGAGAAAGAACTTGAAGGTCCTCATGACTTTTCCCTCTTATTAGAACCAGAAAAAGAGCTTGAACACACTAATGCTGCCATTTCATCAGTACTTGAAACAACTCTTTCTGCTGCTACAACCACAGCCAAACAAGGCCAACTGTCTGCGCGCACTTTATCAGGACAGGTACTAGCATTTCCAACCTCATCCTATTTATTCTTTATTACTTGCAGCATATATTCTCACCAAACTATTAATGTTCATAGGCCATCATTCCATCTCAGGATATTTGGGCCAAATTTTCTATTCTTCAACAACATCTAGACGAAATATCCTCATTGCCTCAAAGGCCACATCTCTTTCATGCTGAAACTCAACAAACCTTAACCACCTTCATCAACCTCATTAACACCCCAGTTGAAGAAATCATTCTCCACAAACCTGATGAAACCGTGGCCTGTCTTTCTGCTGTTCTAAACCTCTCCCCTAATCCTTTTAACCCCATTCAACTAAAGCAATTGGCCAAGATCAACACAGAATGGCCAACCCTTTCATAGATGGTACAGACTTGCTCGAAGGCTATTCAAACGAAAAAAGATTTCCTAAACCAAGCCCACACCATATCTACTTCACTCAAACTCAGCCACCAAACCTCTGCAGCCATTCTTGAGCAATACTCAGCACTTGAACTTAAGGAAACCAAACTCATGACAGAACTTGCCTCTGTTCGGCAAAAAAAGGCTCATTTGTAGCAGCAACATGACCAGCTTAATCAAGAAGCAAGGATGATGCTCTCCTAAATTAGACATGGTCTTGTATCAATTTGGACAACTAAAGCTGAGTTGGACCAAGCCCAAGCCATACTGGCAGATGCTCAATCAGAATGGGGTGTTCTAGCCATTTCTTCCCCAAATCCTAGACTGGCTTATATATATATATTTTTGTATTGCATAGAATGCGTGTTATCTTTCAAACCATTGTGCAGACTTGTTCATTAATGAATATCAATACTCTATTTTTGAATGGTCTGTTGTATGTTTATTATTTTGTTGTGCAATTTCTCTTCCTTTGTGCATTATTATGAAGTAATCAACTCCCTTTCAAAGTTTCCCACATGATTGGATAATACTTCTTCACATATTTTCCGTTTATATATCTTTTATGTGGTTGCCCTTCCAAGGATTGGTTTATGTAAAGGATGTCACAGTTTGGAAGTAGTTTTGTGAAATTCAGCAGGACATACCAACATTTTTGCCGCGTTAAGTTTGTCGGTGTCCAATGTGGCGGATGCCAATGAGTCAAATAGGTACACCACACGGTCGAGCATATCTATTTATATGCACAACCAATGTACTCCTCTATAATTGAAAGGCATGTAAATGTATACATAAATACAAGTGAAGACATTGTTTAGAGGCTATTCGAACATCTACTCACTTCCATATTTACATCGACATTCATATTAATAGGATCGACATTCATATAAAATGTACTCACTTTAATGGGACAGACATTGATATTACCTTCTCACATGCATCAAGCACACCAGTATATCTGTTATGTACAGAGGTTGATTATTTTTATTTAGTATCAAACTCTGCATGTTTAGTGTGTAAAGTCATTCAGCCAAAGATTTCTAAAAATATGTCATCTACAATACACAACCGATGTAAAACACTTACTCACTGGCCAATATCTGGAAAGAACAAGGCAGTATGCCTCCCATCTTTGTTTACTTGCCGATGTACATTAGTCAATTGAACCACGACTAAGTTTATTGGCTGGAACATTTAACAAACGAGACAACTTGAGAGTTGGAAGGAAGGTCGACAGGGTACATTTAATATTTGGCAGAGTTTGAAGATTCAAAATCAGGGGGCAGTTACACTTTAATTATGGGGTTGAAGTGTGGGATCATGCAATAATGGGCCACAAAAAGAGTATACAAATATCAAAACTGATGATATTGGTCGAAGATAGAACAACATCATGAGCAACACAAGTTAAGCAGTTTATAATTCTTGCATAATTTAGAAGTAGCTTTATCATTAAATGAACAGGTTCTTGTGAACACCATATCGTTCAAACCCACGATGTTCTTCTGTTTTGTATAGCAGATATTCAACTTGTACATTCCGTCAATGTTTCATGGCATCAAACCATGTCCAAGCAAGATCCTTTTGCAGTTCTTTGAAGGCTAACTTGTTGAAGGGAAGCAAAATCAGTTCTCTTCTTATGTATCGGACCATTAAGGTTACCATCGTCATGAGCAGAGTCTTCCGAGTACCATCATTGGCGTGGCACACGATTATATGGGCACCATTAAGTTCAACTTGCTTTAAGCAAGTGCCCACTTTCGCACTCACAATCAGCTAACGATATAAATATTGCACTCAAGCAAACATATTCCAGTTTCATATTTTATTTTCAAATCGGTTTCTAGTTGTACATGTACATGTATTGTACTATTAAAACGTGTATCGTTGTTTCCTAATTGGATTGTCCATGCAGTGGCTTGTACACGCAGTTCACTCGTGGCAGGACTTTCAGGTCCTCTCATCAGGTGCATGTTCTTTATTGAAATTAGTATCCAAGTTCTACTTGTCAGATATTTCAATCAGTTTGAATCAATTTGCTGGTAACTTTGGTTTAATTGTTTACTTGAAATTGTTGTCGATTTTCTGTCCATTCGTAATAAGCATGATTTATAGTCAAACTTGAGCATGAAATGTTATATTTCTTGTAAGTTGTAATACCAAACTCCTTTACGTGCTTTAAGTTGGGATTGATTAGGAATTGCTGTTATGTTATTGTTTGCAGTATAAAATTTGGACTTGTTTGTTCCTATCAATATGTGGATCAACCACAACATGACATGTGCCAAAGTCAATGTCAAAGTCCATCAGTTACACATATGAAAAGGGTTTAGTTTAACTGCACATGAGGGCCCACATGGTGCAGCAGTTACGAGGATATTGCATGGCCTAATTGGATGGATTGCAGAAACGGTCATTGGCAAAACACAGAGCTTAACCTGTCGATGTGAAGCCCACAATGTGCAGGGACAGTTGGAAACATAATAGTAAGGTGGTTCGATAAGAGAATTACAGTAGTTTCTGTAACAACGCCCGCGGGGGACCTCGCTACAGTTCGGACTCGATTTTGTTGCGGTTCTCAATCTTGAACCAAAGAGTCCAAATCCGGCAAATCGTTTTGAAGGAAAACAGATTTTTTTGAAAGAAGTGCCAAACATGGACTGCTTTGCCAGATAACAGAGTCGCCACCTAAATATTTTAAAATGGGAAATTTAGGAAACCCTGACTCGGTGCCGAAAGGCCACGTGTCCGTCATCACCAAAGTTGGTTCGGGAACTTGGGTACGATTAGGGAAGGTCACATCGTGAGCACCCCCTCTCGCCCGGTCAAAGACCGGCCTCTACTAACCATGATATCTGATTTTAAAAAACATTGTATGCTCTTATTCCGGTTATTAGCCTAGATTACTATGTGATGCTCGCAGCAAACAAGTATAGACCGAGTCGTCTGAATTGGAACAAAACGTTTCATGTTTGTTTGTTTGAAAATGGTGTGAGGGTGCTACCCGCAGGTAGGCTAAAAATGCAGATTTTGCCACAATCTAGTGGGCTTAACAAACAATTGATGAATTGCTCCAATTCGGATAACTCAACCTCCACCCACAGGCATTCAAGGCAGATATATCACATAAGCACTTAGCCTCATGGCAAGCATGCTATCATGGCAGCACTCACACGCATGCAAGGATGCTAAAGCATAAAACTCACCTAGTACTCCCAGCCAAAACAGAAAACTGATTAGAAATCATGCATGATCCTAGATATGCTGAAATGCCTAATGCAACACATGCAAAATGCAACTATAGCAGGCTCGGCTATTCTAAACATGGCATATGAAATGCTACAACTAACAAGTATTCAACTTGGAAATTGAAGTACAATGCAGTTTGTATGATGCGCCGAGCCCGGTGCATGCAAAACAGATGAATGAATACAAACATGCTATCATACTGTATGCTAATTGAAATATGCTCTATATCTAACCATCCAAAGCGGGTAAATAAAAGGGAGAAAGAAATGGGGGTTGGAAGACATACATCACACTCACACACCCTTATTACATTTATGCCCTCGCACAGAGGGTCCGAATAAATAATAATACAGACCCGGATATTACAGTCCAAAATATTACAAATTTCTAATTAATTAAACAAATTAACTATGAAAAACTGTAAACTGGCATGCAAGCCAGGGACTGCCCTGCTTCTGATGTATGTTGCATATTGGGCTGCCTCGGGCGGAAATCCACTGGGATGCCCCAATTAGCCTCTGTTTACACTTTTTCTCGAATTGCGTGCCAGATTCCGGAAAGCTGATAATTCTTCATTTTTGCTGCAACGAAACGTGCCTCGTTTCCCGTGCCCGGGCTAACACCTATCCCGAACACGATGCGATATGCATGATATGCATGAAATGTAATCCTGACATACACACTATTATGAAAATGAGATGCCTCGAAATACGTGCACACGGGTACGCAAATCGAGGAGATGGCATGAAATGCAAATCGGATAAAATAGAGTGCCTCGAAATGCGTGCACACGGACACGCAAACCGAGGCGATGATATGAAGTACAAATCGGATAAAACCGAAGTGCCTCGAAATGCGCGCTCGCAGGCATACAAACCGAGGCGATGATGAAATGCAAAGCAGGTAAAACCGAAGTGCCTCGAAATGCGCGCCCACAGGCACGCAAACCGAGGCGATGATAAAAGATTAAAATCGGATAAAACTGAAGTGCCTCGAAATGCGTGCCCACAGGCGCGCAAACCGAGGCGATGATGAAAGATGAAAATCAGATAAAACTGAAGTGCCTCGAAGTGCGTGCCCACAGGCGCGCAAACCGAGGCGATGATGAAAGATGAAAATCGGATAAAACCGAAGTGCCTCGAAGTGCGTGCCCACAGGCGCGCAAACCGAGGCGATGATGAAAGATGAAAATCGGATAAAACTGAAGTGCCTCGAAGTGCGTGCCCACAGGCGCGCAAACCGAGGCGATGATGAAAGATGAAAATCGGATAAAACCGAAGTGCCTCGAAGTGCGTGCCCACAGGCGCGCAAACCGAGGCGATGATAAAAAAGCAATGAAATGGCACACGGAATGCCACGATGGGCTTACACCAACATGGGAGAGCCTCAGCTCACTCACAAAGGAGGCCGTCGGATAAAACGGAGGTGCCTCGAAATGCGTACCCGCGGGCACGCAAACCGAGGCAAAGCATTAAGGCACAAAATGACATGCAAACATGTAACATGGAATTTCAGCAGCTACAAGAGGGGGAAAACAGCCCCGAAACACAACCAAAGCACACCCAAAGCGAGGAATGGTCCCGAAATGTGATAATATACACCCGAAATGGCCTATAGCCATGCTATTCATGCAAAAAATGGTCATGGCAGCAAGGACAGTAGCAAGGCAGTCCCAAATACAGCATATTTCAGTAACAATCATGGCCAAAATGGAGACATAGATATGGCAACAAAATCATACAAGATTAATGGCCAAAAGAGCATTACAATGGGAGGTGGTATATACAAACACCAAATGGACAAACTTTCTTCTAAAACATGAAAGAGGGCCCAAAAATAAGCATATATGCAGTTTATGGCAGCCTCTAAATCATAAGACAAACATGCTATAAATGGAAGGCAAAATGGAGCCACAAAAGGGTATAACATAAGACATGCAATCTATACATCAAATGACCAAACCTTCTTCATGAAACATGTAAAGGGGGTCAAAAAAGACTAAAACCAGTAGGGGTAGAAGTCCCAAAAACAAACACAAATAGGTCAAAAATTGCATGCAAAAATGGGCACACTTGATGAAATTTGAAGGAGGTGGTAGATACAATGGCCAAATGAAGTTGAGCTCCTCTACAATGTTGTAGAGGGACTCAAAATAAGCAAGAAAGCAGTAGGGGTCGGACCCTAAAACCAACACAAATAGGTCAATTTTAGCATGCAAAAATGTGACAAACTTGGTGAATATTGAAGGAACTAGTATATAGAAATACCAAATGAAGTTGAGCCCTTCTACGATGTTGTAGAGGGGCTCAATATAACCTAAAACCAGTAGGGGTCGGAGTCCCAATTCTCAACCAATTAGAGTATAAAAAAAGATCAAGAAAAAGCCCTAAAAGTTGGTTTTGAATACTTACCCTTGAAGACTTGTCTTTCTTTGTTTCTTGGCTTTGATTTGTAGCTTCTCAACCTCTGAAATTCACTTCCTAGCTGCTGGAATCGAAGTTGGAATGGTGAGGCTAGGTGTTGGTGAAGAAATCAAGCAAGACTTGAAGCTTTTTTGAAGGTTTTGGCTATGGAGATTAGGGTTTTTGCTTAAGTGTTCTTGAAGACAATTTTTGTAACCTTGAGGAAGGAGCTGATGGTCCTTTAAATAGGCAAAACAAGGTGTAAAGGGAGGCAAAGCATCCAAGCTTTCCTCCCAAAATATCCAGGATGGGGAGATATTTAACAAAATATCAGGACGGTATAAAGAAATTTGGAAAGCGGTGGCCGGCCAGTAGATTCAGGAGGTGGCGGCCGGCCACCCCACCTGGTCGGCCAGCCACTCACCCTGGCCGACCGGCCACCCAAAAAAATGAAGTGTAAAATCTCTGGCCGACCACCATACCAAAGTGTCCTCCCAGATGTGTAGAACAAGGCCCCAAGGTTGGAATTGGGCAACACTGAACCATGAGTCACAACATAGAGCTTGAAGGAGAGGCCCAAAAATGAAACCAACAATTGCTGGCCGACCACCATACCAAAGTGTCCTCCCAGATGTGTAGAACAAGGATCCAAGGCTGAAATTTGGCAACACTGAAGCAGGAGCCACAACATAGAGCTTGAAGGAGAGGCCCAAAAATGAAACCCACATTTTCTGGCCGACCACCATACCAAAGTGTCCTCCCATGTCCCCTGATCACAAATATGTAACTTTGGTTGGAAGAAAATACCCCCAAGGTGTTCAACATTGGCGGAAGTGAGAAAAAGCGGGCTCGGGAGGAGCAGTTATCTGGGATAATTGCTGGCCTCCCCCCAGTGATCTTCTGGTGTTGAAGCAGAGGTACTGCCAAATTTGAACAAAACTAATGAGAAATGAGCGTTCGGGGCCAAAAGCAAGCAATTGGGATCCGAAAATGAAATTTGAGTCGGAAGTGGTGTTCGGCGAAGTGGGTATCTGCGACCCAGTGTCCCTCGGAATGACAAAGCAGAGGTTCTTCCAAAATCGAGAAAACCAATGCAAAATGAATGCTCGGGACCAAAACCGCGCGATTCGGTCCCGAAAATTTATAAGCACCGGAAGTGGCATCTGACCCGAAGTGGGCATCGAGGCCCAGTGTTCCTCGGAACTATAAAGCGATGGTCTCGCCAAAAACCGGAGAAAACGGATGCGAAATGAATGCTCGGGCCCCTGCCCAGCGCGGTTAGGGGTCCGAAATGGGCAGAATGGCCTCTGACCACGAAAAGTAGCTCACGGCCACGGAGATAATCTCTGAGGACCCTCTGTTCCTCGGGAACTATAAAAGCGAGTTCTCGCCAAAAACCGGAGAACTTCGGAGATGGTTAGGCGGTCTGGCGACTACTGAGACTCTTGAGCGAGCCTGATGCAACATCACCGAGCTCAATCGGTGGCGTCTGAGTCTTGAGGTCGGTCAAAAATGGGGTGTCTCTGATTGCCCCTCTTTGTGAACTTCGGAAGTCAAGAAATGACGAGAGTGAATGTCAAAGCCCAGAGACGACCCATTTTTGACAAGGCCGAAGACTTAGACAATCATATAGGATAAACAGAAATGCGTGCCCGCAGGCGGGGGGCAAAATGCAAATGATAGGCACGGAGCCAGGTGATCATGCAAATGCAACAAGCTGTAATGAAGCAAGTATTGACAAATAGATGCAACAGTTTTAAGCAAGAATGCAAAGTAAACAACTACATTTCATGCAGTTAGGAATGCAGAGAATCATTCAATTCTCGTCGCGTCTCACACGGAGAGGATACGATACTGCTGGCGATTAAATGCAGTCGCCTGACCTCAAATGAACCATACATACAATATCGTGTCTGCAAAATAGAGAAATGCAACAAGAACAATATGCCAACAACATATATTCAATGTGATTCCTATGATTCCAAAAGTTCGACACACACAGTGTCGGTGAACGAATGCAACATAACGCGAGAAAAGATAATGCGCGACAACGCATGTTTAAGCATAGAAGTATGGCACATCAAGAAATCATGCATGACAATGCAAAACATTCATGAGAATGCAAATTATAAGCCAAATAATGCAAAACGAGCACAAATCAGGATGCCCAGTTGTTGCACAATAACGAGCTGGAAAACGCGCATTCCGGCGACGGCCATTCGATCGCGGCCTCTGATTTACCTCCCGGAGAAGTCACAACATGTTTAAAAAGGATACACCCCGATTTTGATGAATAATGACGAGACACATGTCAGAAATTGCAGTTAAAGTTCTGGCGGAGCAATTCGGCGCTAGAAAGTGCACTTTTCTTCAACTTTTTCGGGTCCCGGGAGCTCCGATTTTCCTCAAAATTTGCAGAGAGGTAGGGGAGGGAGGGGGGAAGATGGTCGGCCAGGTCTCCTCCCTAGGAGAGGCCATCGGCCAGGGGAGAAAAAGGGGGTGGCGGCCCGGCCGGGTTAGGTGGCGGTCGGCCACTTAAAAAGTAGGGGCAAAATGGTCATTTTTCATGTTTCTATATATACACATCTCCATTGCCTCCGAAATCACACCCAAAGTTGCAAAACTTCTTCCTCTTGTTCTCTAAGCCACTTTCTCTTTCAGATCTGCATTTTATACGCGCCTCTCGGCCTCCCACGCGAGTTGTTTTCGCAAAATCCTTCAGATTTAAGCACTTTGAGGCGACCAAATTTTGACTTCGGGGCTTCTCTCCTCATTTTCACCATTTGAGGTAATTTTGTCTCAATACTTGGAAAATTTTTCCGGGAGTTGACTTTTGGTTGACTTTTCATTTCCCGAGAGTTGACTTTTGTTGACTTTTTCCAATTTTGGCCTATTTTGCTCATTTTTGCTCCTCTTTGCAGATTTCTCGACATGGCAGGCCATTTCCCTCACGGCGGAGGTTTTCAGTCTTGGGAGATGATTATGACTTTATGACATTGCCCAGGGTCCGCCTTTATTCGGCGATATGCCCATGATACATAGGCTACCACGAGCTACTTTTCGTCACTTCACCGATTTCAACGATCGAGATGCAGGGGATCTCCTTCTGCGAGGCGGGGCGGCACCTCTCTCACGAGGCGAGAGGTATTCTACTTCATCTTACGTACTTTTCTTGCATTTCATTCCTTTGCCATGCTTAGACATGACTTAACTACGACATGATACTTGCATCTGAGCATGTGACTTAAACACTTGAATTTCATGAACATCGGCATATTGAATAATTGTGAGCATACGGTGCACATTAGTTAGAAATTGAACACGCAGCTCAAATATTGATTCACAGAAGACCTGACGAAGTTGAAAATGAGCACACAACATATCTTGACTAAGAGTAGAACACCACGATCCCAAAACTTCGATTTTACGAACACACACTTGATTGAGAGTAGAACACACGGTCCCAAATTGAAGCGAACACCTGACCCTTGATTAGAAGTAGAACACAGTCCCAAACTTGAAGCGAACACATTGCTTGATTAGAAGTAGAACACACGGTCCCACTTATTGAAGCGAACACTGATCCAGCGATTTGAAGTAGAACACACGGTCCCAAACTCGATTTCTTGAACACACGGCCAGTTGAAGCGAACACCAGCTGAACACGGCCAGTTGAAGCGAACACCATTGATTGAAAGTAGAACACACGGTCCCAAACTTGATGCGAACACACGGCCAGTTGAAGCGAACACAGGCCCACTTGATTAAAAGCGAACACAGTCCTAAACTTCGGATGTCTTGAACACACGGTCCCAAACTTGAAGCGAACACCTGACCCTTGATTTGAAGTAGAACACACAGTCCCAAACTCGGATGTCTTGAACACCACGGCCAGTTAGGCGAACACACGGCCCAGCGATTAAAAGTAGAACACCACGGTCCCAAACTTCGGATGCTTGAACACCACGGCCAGTTGAAGCGAACACACGGCCTTGATTAAAAGTAGAACACAGGTCCCAAACTTCGGATGTCTTGAACACCGGCCAGTTGCGAACACTTCTGATTAAGGTCCCCAAACTCTGATTTGTAGGCAGATCATTTCCACTTCATTTGCACACAGCTCATTTTCACTTCATTTGCACACAGCTCATTTTCACTTCATTTGCACACAGCTCATTTTCACTTCATTTGCAGGCCGTCACTTTCGCCTGATGCGAGGATATGGCTCCCTTCTTGCGAGGAGTGGTATCTTTGAGCTCGGAATTTGTCAGGAGTTGGTTGATTTTGCGAGGTTAGGACCTTCTGCGAGGATTATCTCCTTTGCTGATCGGTAGGACCTTATTCTTTGCTCTAAGCGGAGAGATGGTGGGACACCACCAATTCTTTCCACTTTTCTGCGACTGGGGATATGACCATGACCCATTGGACTTCGCCATGCTCACCGCCTAGACTTAGGCGGTGGACCTATTCCCTGACGAGGATATGGGTCGGTGGGAGGCGCTTGGATACATCTATTGGGGACCCGCTTTGTGCAGAGAAGTGCAGGAGGTTCGGTATACTTGGTTCTCCTCCCATTTTAAATGACCCAGATGGAGCTGAGTCTCCCACGAGATCGAAGCGGTATACGCGGTTTCCTCATGTTCCTCTTTGGCACCACTCTGTTTGCCGATAGAGGGAACATGGTCGGGTTGTACCTACTGAGTGCTTTGGTAGACCTATCACAGGTCGGTCAGTATGATTGGGGCGGCGCTGGCCTGGCTACCCTTTATTGCTACATGAGCCTTGATCTCTCGCACGCGAGGGGACTTACTTGGCGGCTATTGGAGAGCCTGGGAGGTACATTCTGTCCTCTTGCTTTACATTTTGCTCCTCATTACTTGTTCACTGCACACACGGCGCACTTTGCAGTCTGTATTCTGCCCTTTAGCACATTGTCTTCACATCACTTGCTTTTCTCGGCTATGGGTATATGCATATTTCCCGCATTAGCTCAGGAGATGGAGGTGGCAAGACCTCCTATGACTCCATATTCATTGATGTTTGATGGTGAGCATCTCTAGGAGGCCTCGAGAGACTCTCTTCTCTCTCGGCGATGTTCGACCTTGTTCGGCGTCGGTATTTGAACTCTCGGTTCCTTTCATTTCATCTTTGATCCGCTTTGTATATTACGATTTGATTGATTTATGCCTTTGGTTATCCATGAATCACTGGCGACCTTAGGCGATCTTTGGCGGCGACCTTGAGAATCGATACCTGGAGGTCGGTTAGTTCGATCTGAGTTCTGCTTTCGAGGACGGTCGGCGAGCTTAGTTCTGAAACGCTTTCGGCGTCGAGTGTGGGGATATGAGGTTGAGACCCTCTGCTGTGCCTCCTGCCACTATGCGGACCGCCCACAGGCTATCTGCTGAGAGGTCATTAGGGACATGCGAACGCGATGCTTTGCTATATCTCATTGAGGAACTCGCCACCTATCGCGCATATATCGATGCCCCTTTGTGAGTCTGGGCTCCATCTTTGAGGTCCTTTGGCGCACCATCTTGAGTCGCGCCCGTCTTTGCAGACATCCCCTCTTCTAGCGAGGCTAGGGCATCCGAGGTAAGCGGTTCTATTCCTCCGATCCCTCCGACTCTCGATCATCCGGATGGCGGATATCTTACCGAGTTGACAAGTTGGCGATATGGAACTCCTTACGAGTCCGCTAGAGCCTCCTCTTCACGACCACAGATATGTCGGGGATCTGATTCACCTCGGTATGTTTCTGACTTTGCTTTATCGGTTAGATATTTGGATATTCATTCCTTCTTGATAGTTTTGCATTTGTATTTGCGACCTCGGTGAGTATCTGATGAGCTACTTGGGATCTTGGCTACATTCGAGGGCATGATCCTCTGAAGGAGGCCTGATGAGCTATCATGGGCGTCGAGTTCCTTCATCTCTCTTGCATCTATCATACTTACGTCAATATCTTTGGTTTTGAGCATTCTGCTTGCCTTGATAGGTTGTGTAGAACACATCGCACACCCACCTACATCTTGCACTTGCATGCTTTTTATATTTGAGCGATGTATTGCACCTCTCATTTTCGAGATGCCTCCTGTATATGCTCGAGACAATTTGGGCCACAGAACCTTCTCGGAGAGGTCGAGCCTTGGACTGTTAGTCTTGGGCCATCCAGGCCTTCTCAGGGAGCTGGGCCGTCTAGGCCTTCTCGAGGAAGCGAGGTCGTCCTTGAGCCTTGAGGTAATCATTGAGGAGGAGGAAGATGAGGAGGAGGTCATGAGCGTGTGTCGAGATACATCTCTGGAGAGGAGGCTCGGTCTTGGTTCGAGGAGGGAGGCGAGCTGAGGGATCCGGGAGGATGGCACTCCGATCCGGATGGTGATGGCGATGTAGATTATCCATGAAGAGGATGAGAGGGCCTCCCATTCCGCTCGAGAACGCGATGTTATTTCTGCTTTATTCTACTTTTTAGCTAGTAGTTTGTAGCACTTTGCACATTGTTAGGCGGTTTATTTTACGTAAAACTTGTACCTTTATTTTCTTTGTAAAATATGATGAAATGAAACATTTGTTGAAAAGATATTGTGTATTTGAAATTCTTAGCATCGCATCGCATTACGCCGCACAAAGTGGAATTGAATGAAATGTGCTTCATGTATTTATCGAATTCGGAGTAGTGAACCGGCGCAACAAATCAAAACAAAAGCGACTCACTAAGAAATAAAAGCAGAATCTTAGCAAGTTTACAACTCGATAAACAAAGTACAACAATGTTAACGACTCAATCGACAAGACTTAACAAAATTGTGTAATGAAAAAGTAACAACTCAAAACACAAAATCGACATTTCGACAAAACTTACAACTCGATAAGCAAAACAACAACTCGATAAGCAAAACAAAACATACTTGAGCAGACGATGCGGATGATGGAATGTATCCAAAACTGAGAGAAATTGAGGCTTTCAACATTCCCGATGCGTGACAGTGCTTCAAACTTTCTTCCGGCGGGCAAAACAGGACCAATGCGAGGCTAAAACATTTCGAAGTTGAAAAGTAGTAGGTGGCCGGCCTACTAGGATAGGTGGCGACGGCCACCCCCCCCACATCCGCCAGAAACGTGACACGTGTCCTTTGAATAGTGTTTTGCCCCTCTATAAAAGCTCCACTCTTGGAACTCATTCATTTCATCACCTTTCCTCACAAAAATGGAAGCATTTCTCACAGAAAATCTCACTTCTTGGATTTCTTCTCTAGATGGCTCGGAGAAGTTGAATTTCCGGGGTTTCGGCTTAAATGCATTATTTACGTTGAGGCGAACTCCACTGCATCTTCCTTTCCTCCATGCCGCGGCAAGGTTTTGGAATCCGTGGCGCATGTCTTGACTTTGGAGGGCAAGAGGTATGTCCTACTTTTGAAGATTTTCCAGCTTTGATGGAGTCGAGCCTTCGAAGAGATCTTGCCTCGATCTCGTTTATTACGCCCAAGCTTTAGAGGCGAATGTGCGGTCTCAGCGCATGATGCCTTCGATCTTTGATCGGTAATGGGATGTTGGATATCGAGCACGATTTACCGATTCTCGATCTTTGGTGATCGCAGCGACCGCTAGTGGCAAGGTTTGCGGCATGCCCTCTGCTTGTGCATGCTATCCCATTTCTGTTTATCTCGGGCTCCGGAGAATAGCATCCGCTTGATTGAAGTCGCTCAAGGCTTGAGGAAGGAAAGAGTTGTATTGCCATGACTTTGGCGAGACAACGATGGGTCTAGATGCCTTCTACCGCCAAGAGACAACGGGTTTGCGGGGAGTCCACTCTTTGCTACGGTAATGTTTCCCCAAGCTCACTTGTATTTGCTTACATCACTCGGCCCTCGGGCTCGATTTTTTTCTCACAAAACCCTTATCTTACTTTTCTCTCATCGCACATCTCTCTATTCTTTATTCTCTCATTTTTCATCCCTCCCCAGATATGGTTGATGGATAAATTGCGAGTTGTGGACTCTTGCCCTGCCTACTCAGCCCGTGGCTACTTTTTTCGGCAACGCCTAGTGAATGCTCTTGATGAGAGCTGGTGGTTTGAATGGATGTGCAACTTGTCGGCTGAACGCATTGCTTGGCGCTGTCCTTGGCTTAATCTTCTGGCGATGAGCTATAGCATGTTCGAGATCTGGGATCCGTCGATCGGTTTGACTCCTTGTGTATTCTACTTCCCATTCGTATTAAGCCATGATCGGACTTGCCCTCCGGAGGATAGAGTATCGGCTACATTTCGGTCGAGGTGCACATCTTGCCCGGCATATTCTGACTTGGAGGACGAGAGCTCTTGTCTCCCCTGTTTTCGGTTGCACTTTGTCGATGAGTCTTTGGGATTGGCTCAATGAGGAGGCCTGAGTTGGGCCTAGGTGGCATCGAAGCTTCAACTAGCTCTGGAAGAGGCGCGAGGACATCGACTCGACTATGCCCCAGTTTATTGCTTTATTAGTACTTTCAAGTTTTCGTTATGAATGTAATAAAAAGCAACTTCAATTGTATGCAAGAGCAAAAGAACTACGTTTTGAAATCAATGAAATTGAAAGTTGTGATCTTGAAAATTCTCCACTTTTGGTCCAAAAATGGTCTTAGTTGTGAAAAGATTAATTTGAACAAAGTCAACTTTTATTAAAACTTTTCAAAACTATTTTCGATATGGATCGAGGCTGGACACGCTGAGATCATCCTTTGAGATGCACAATCCGGATCCTAGCTGGAAAGTTGCCCTAGTCTGAATAGATGCCTCGGCAATGTGTGGCAGCGGAAAGTTGCCCCTAGTTTGAAAGGTCGCAACACTTCATTGCAGCGGAAAGTTGCCCTAGTTTGAATAACCTTGTCTGGGAGATCACAATAAATCTTGATGAATAAAGATGGCGAGATGATCAAAATGGACAAAGTTGATCGGGAAAAGATTGTGGTGAACTTCGGGATGAAGGCGCCTCGTATCCCAAAGATGGGAATCAAGTCTTCGTAGTTGAGGTCGGAGTTCGCTCGAGTATTTTTGCTCTCCTTTTGCGCTCTAACTTTTGCCAAGGCCGCCCTTTGCGGGTTTTCAACCTTGCGAGCTCAGTTTTTATAATTTTCAAATTTTCTATGCTCTGAATTTTGCCTAGGTAAGCCCTTCGGGTTTTCGCCTAGCTTGAGCCTCTCGAGGATAATATTTCTTCAACTTGTCCATGTTGATCGGTTGGGAAAACTCCAAGCCATCTAGATCCATCGGAACCACGGCTCCACGACGATTGACTTGATAATGTAGGACCCGGTCAATTGGAGTGCGAACTTGCCCTTGGAGTGCGTGGATGGGAGCTCGGTTGTCTTTGAGTACCAAATCTCCTTCTTTCAAATTCTGGACTTAACCTTCTTGTTAAAAGCAGGCGATTCTGCGTTGATAACCTTGGATGTGATGCAGTGCTTTCAACCTTCTTTCATCGAAAAGCATGAGTTCCTCAAATCTGTTCTCTTTGTCTGCTTGACTATCGGCACTTTCGGCCAATACTCGTAATAGCGGGACCTCAATCTCAATAGGCGGGGCGGCCTCCATCCCATAGACTAATGAGTGCGAGTCGCCCGATGAGATTACGATCGAAGTCTGTAGCCCCATAGAGCAAGCGGCGGCTTATCGCCGATCCGATAGGTTTCCACCATCTTACGTAGTATCGCTTGATGTTCTTGTTGGCGGCCTCAACTGCTCCATTGGTTTGTGGCCGGTAAGTAGATGACTTATGAAAAGCCACATTGTATTTCTCCAACAAGTCAATCACCTCCTTCTTGAAGTGGGAACCATTGTCAGAAACTATTTCATTTGGGACTCGTGGCGGCGAGATGATGTTGTTTACGATGAATTTTGCAGCGTGTGAAGCTTTCAACCTTTGCATAAGATTGGGCCTCAACCCACTTTGTAAAATAATCTATCGCTCTGAGGATGAACTCATGCCCATTCGACCCTTTGGCGTGGCGGCCCGATTACATCAATTCCCAGACGAAGCGGCCATGGCGAAGTCATGTTGTCTGACTTTGGCGGCGGAATGTTCATGCGATTTGCATGAATCGACATTTATGGCATCGCCGAAAACCAATACAATCCTCCTCCATGGTGGACCAATAATAACCTGTCTAAGGATCTTCCTGCCGGCATTACCCCATTCATGTGTGCACCACATTCACCCCGTGGATGGCTTCCATCGGGCGCTTGGACTCTTGACATCAACACACGGTTTATGCATTCCCGGATGACCCCTTCTATCTGGTTTACCGCGAGATGATGGTGAGCGGCCAATCTTCTTATTGCCCTTTTGTCTTTGGCATTTACCTGGCGGGTATGTTTACATTTCAAGAAATTCGGATATCGTGATACCAAGGGTGCTCATCACGAACTTCATCTATGGCTGCAATCGACTCGTGGCGGTGCAAATTTACAGTCAATAATATTTGGGCGCATTCGGACTCCAGCGGGATGTCTATCATTGATGATAGAGTTGCTAAAGCGTCTGCGAACTTGTTGTTCTCTCTTAGTAGATGAGTAAAATTGACTTCTCAAACCGAGGAATCAACAAATCAAGGTTTGGTGATACATCATCATATTTTCCTCTTTTACTTTCCGGTCTCCTTTGGCTTGAGACACAACAAGGTTCGAATCCCCAATGGCGTCGGCCGTCTTGCCCTAATTCGAGTGCTTCCAAACCGACAATGCCGCGCTTCATAATGCTTCATTATTTGAGACTTTGAGCAGGAGTTTGAAGGCTAAGGGATCTGAGGAATCGTCGGGTGCTATCGGCAACACCCTATCCCATACCGTGTTGATTTGATGCTCCGTCAAAGTACATTGTCCAAGTTTCCTCGTCGATATCTTGAAATTGCTTCATCTGGGAATAGGTACTCAACTGCTTCATCCCCCTCAACCGGATGGTCGGCAAGGAACTCTGCTACTGCTCTTCCTTTCACTGACTTGCGCGTCACATATGTGAGATCAAATTCGGAGAGCAACAGCAACCAACGAGCTAGCCTACCCGTAAGCGCTGGTTTCTCGAAAAGATATTTGATGGGATCAAGTCGCGAAACCAACATTACAGAGTGAGCTAACAGGTAGTGCCGCAGCTTCCTGGTAGCCCATACCAAAGCTAAGCAAGCCTTCTCTAGCGGCGTATACCGGGTCTCATATTCTAGCATCTTCTTGCTCAAATAGTAGATGGCTCTTTCCACCTTATCTTCTGACTCTTGTGCAAGCATCTCTGACCCATCGTGGTCTCGGTCAGCGATAGGTACAAAATCAGCGGTTTCCACGATTACGGTGGTGATAAAAGCAGGCGGGTTACGTAGATATTCTTTAATCTGCTCAAGCTTTGCTTGACATCGGCCGTCCCATTGTAACTTCTTGCCTTTCTTGAGAGGACCAAAAAGTGGTAGACAAGTCAAGGTTTGTTTTGAAATATACTGTCTGCTGAATAGCACTTCCCCCAGAAAGACTCGCACCTCCTGTTCGGTCCTTGGTCGTGGCATTTCTAAGATGGCCTTGATTTTGGAAGGGTCGACCTCGATGCCTTTATTATGTCGAAACCCGGACATTTTCCATTTGTAACACCAAATGTACATTTACGAGGGTTTAGCATGGAATTCCACGATCCTTTGGAAAAACTTGTGCAAAGGCGGTGTAGTGGCCCTCTCTTTCTTTGGACTTGACAATCATGTAGATCACGTACACCTCAACCTCTTTGTGGATCATATCATGTAGTATTGTGGTTGCGGCCCGTTGATAAGTAGTGACATTCTTCAACCCAAAGCGGCATGACCGATAGCGATATGTCCCCACGGGGTGGTGAATCGATCTTTTCTCTGTCCTCTGGCGCCATCACTATCTGGTTATAGCCCGAGAAGCCATCCATGAACGAGAGCAGTGCATGCCCTGCTGTAAAGTCCACCAACTCATCAATGTGTGGCAAGGGAAAGTCGTCTTTCGGACTAGCTCTGTTCAAATCCCTAAAATCTCGCATTTTCGGATCTGCCATCTTTCTTGGCACCGGCACTATGTTGGCCAACCAAGTCGGATATTGAGATACTAGCGAGGAAGCTGCGTCAATTTGTAGTGACCTCTTCTTTGATCTTGAGAGCCCAATCGGCGGATCCTTGAGCTTCTGTTTGTGAGTCGGGCCTCGGGGTCAAGGGGATCCGTCTTTGTACAATCTCGGGATCGATTCGGGCATGTCTTCGTAGGACCCGCGAAAACATCTTTGAAATCTTTTAATAAGCGACTAAGCGCTCGCGTTCCTCCGAAGACAACGTGGACCCGTCTGGACGGTAGCGGGTCCTCATCGATACCAATGTTCACAAAATGATTTCATCCATTAATGGCTTAACAAATCTCTCTTGCTCTTGCTCAATTAATCGTTGTAAAACCGGAGGAACTTCGTCCTCGTCGTTTTGATCAAAATTTTGAAAGTCCTGATTTAAACATAAATTAGGGGCACAGAAAAGTACTCGGAAACCACATTCACCTCATTCTCATTAAGTTCATCCAAATCGTCCGATTCTTACATTTAACAGACTCAAAAAGGAAAAAACGACACAGGCGGGACTTTGGCATCGGGTTGACACCCCGAAGTACAGGACTTCGGACTTCGGTCGGTTGGAATCGATTCGACTTAGAAGACTCGGTGGAATCAGACTCCGGCTCACTACCTGACCCGGAACTGCTGGATAAGAATCCCTCCTCGTACTGCCAAGTGAGAGAGGGTGCGATCGATGCATCCAAGATAGGCTTCTTTGGTTGGCTCATGCGTTTCATCTCCAATCATGGAAACCACGACGTTATTCCCCAAGCAATCTTGGTCGATCGGAGGATCAGAGAGGAGACTTGCCAGTGCTACCCCCATTTCCACTTCCGTGCCCTCAGAATCCTCTGCCTTATTACCTTTCGATCTCGGTTGTTGGAGTGCATCGCTCTCTGCGGCGGCGTCATCCGGATAGTTGCGGTCGAAAAAGATTTCAAAAGCTTTGCAGCGCTTCCTCTCGCGTTGAACCATGGCTCTGGGAAGCGCAAATGGAAAATCTTCCCCTCCGGACGAAGCGTCCGTTCGAGTACCAGATGGGCCTATGCATTAGATCAAAAGGCTTCCCGGCTGCCCGCCACAGCCGGCCATTTCCTTTTCTTCCTCGTCGATCTTCTTTGGTGGGCGGATAACCCAATCAAAGGTATGTGGATTATGTGGCACTTGACCCAGCTGCGACGCCTTTCGGCCGCTTCTTCCCAATCCCATCGGGGATATCTTTGTAGCTTGTTCATGAGGTAGGCGGCTTGGCCGACATACAAACCCTCATTCTGACCATTATGTTTTGCACCACGGGCCTCGGCCAAAAGTAAATCCGGATATAAACATGTCCTCCATGCCGTGTTCAATCTCCAGGACTGGCGTGGATACCTCTGGAGGGGGATGGATTGATGAATTCTCGAAAACAATGGCTACTCCCTTTCCGTAGGGGTATTTCACCATTTGATGTAGAGTAGATGAGACGGCCTTCACGATGCAACGAGTCGCCCCAAAAGCATGTTAAAGGCGAGGGACCTCCAAGACATGAAAATCTACTTCGTGATGTCCGGGCCCAATCTTGGTTTGGATTTTTACTGTCCCCAGGACATCCCTGCTTGTATTATCATAGGCCTTGATCACTTGAGTAGTTGGGGTGATGTCCGCAGGCTTTAACCCAATTGCATAAGCCGTCTGGCAGACGGAGCGTTGATAGCGGACCCAGTGTCAACAAGCACCACCGGAATCCATTTGTCCCTGCATTCTACAGAGATGTAGAGAGGTCTGTTGTGATCCACGCCCTCAGGCGGCAATTCCTTGTCCGTAAAGGTCAATGCCGGGGAACCTCCTCCCGGGAAGACCAAACCAACTAGTTGTTCCGGCGTAGTTTCAATGGAGAGTTTCGCTCTGTCCATGGCAGATAAGACAGCCTGCCGGTGCACCCTCGAAGCCATAAGCAGTCCCCAGATGGAGATATCTGCTTGTATTTTCTTTAGCTGCTTCAGTACAGCCTCTTCTTCCACTTGCTTCTCTTTCTGTTTTTCTGCCTCCTTATCTTTCCCTGATACCTCGGGTTGATCAAGGTGTGGGGGCTTGAAATACCGCCCACTTCTAGTCATATGGTCTACCTCCTCGAGGTACCAAGTCTTGTCTGGTTGACCACACCCGATCTTAAATGCGTGTGGGCAAGGTATAAGTCGTCATCCTCCCACCACATTCCATTAGCATCTAAGAGGCACCTGTCTGGTTCCGGCTTGCTTGTGCTCTCAGCATTTTCCTCCCTCATGCTCACAGCATGTTCAGTTTTCGTGCCCACAGCACTCTCAATTTCCTCATGATTCTTCGCTTTTCGGGCTCTCTCAGAAACCCATCTCTTTTCTTGTTCCTCTAGTGTCAATTGTTCGGTTTTCAAAATATCTTGGTCCCGAGCGGAATTCTTCGTACCGGCGCTCTCCGGCGATTTAATCTGATCCTCGGCCCTTCCGGCCACAAATGGTACAACATCAGGCTGATCATCCAACCACCCGACGACTTCTGCTGACTCCTCGTATTCAAACCAGTTGATGGATGCATCCCCTGATTCTTGATCGTTGAAAAATTGGAGATTGGCGAAGCCCTCTTCAACCGTAGTCAGATCATCCCCCGCTGATTCAAGCTTATCCCCCCGGATCATACACAACTCAGCCTCTTTCGGCAACCCCATATTCAGCTTAGACTGGCTCGTTGACAGGATATATCCACTCGGATCATAAGCTCTGCTAGCTAAATTCTCAGTTTGCTCCACCCCCGACTCAACAGTTTTGCTCTCTTCGGAAGCCTGCCCCGTTCCATTCTCGGTGGTCACCACCTTTGGCTCAGGTTGGGTTGTGGAGGTGTCCACCATGCACAAGTCCGTGCTATCAGGCAGGATCACCTCCGGCTTGGGTAGGTGGGAGGAAGTAATGTAGATGCTAGGGATCATAAGACCGCCCCGTATGGATAAGATTGATTCTTTTGGGTGGATCTTGGTTGTGTCTTTGGGAGTGGGTTGGTTGTAACATTGGGCTTTTACGGAGGTAGAATGATGTTTTTGTCAATGAGATCTTGAACCTCATGGCCTGACTGAAACATTGGTCGGTGTCGTGTCGATGCTGTTGGTGGTATTTGCAATATTTGGCTGGGTTATGGGAATGGGGGAGTGGATTTGGAGGGGGCCTCGGTTCCAAGGGTTTAAGATGCCCTTTTCTGACTAGAACCAGAGGACTTTGGATAAAGGCATATGTAGTGGAGAAGGTTCGTTGACCTCAGGTTGGTACCTTGAAGCTTAGTTCTGCTCCCGAGGCATCGAGAAAAAGGTGTGGCAGCTGCGGACCTCGGTTGGGAAGGGCGATTGGTGGTGACCATTCCGACCTCTGAAGTTCTTGTATTGGAAGAGCCACTCGGACTGCATTATTACCACGGTTGAATGTTCTTGGGGTTGATCCGATCTTGGTCAAGCAGACCTGCTTCATCGCATCCTCTATTTGCATACCCATATCATGCGGTCTGCGAAGGTGGGGAAGGAACTACAATCATCTTCTTCATTAATGCGGTGGAGATTGCACAATCATCCGGATCTGATCTCTGTCAGTCGGCCTTAAGGTCATCATCGATGCCTTCGCCCTCCACCGGGTGACAAAGTCAGAGAAAGATTCTTTGGGCTCTTGCCTCGTCGTCTCGAGATCACGAGTTGTGATCTCGATCTGCGTGTTGTATGAATATTGTGCCACGGAGGCCTCGGCCATCTCATCGATTTATCTTCACGATCTTCGGCGAATACCAAGTGGACGCCACGCGGCGAGTTCGACCGAACAAAGAAAGCTTTTGCGGTCGGGTTAGGCCCATTGGTCTTAAGACGTCTGAAAATAGCCGGAGGTGAACCATAGGGTCTCCGGATCCATCAAAGCGATCGATCTGGGGCATCTTAAATCTGTCCGGCAATGTCACGGCTACATCAGTATAACCGTCTTCAATATCTGGGATGGCCTTCACCCCCTGAGACTTTTTGAAGAGCTTCTCCAACTTGCTCAATTTGGTATGCGGTCTACCTCGAACTCAAATGGAGCGTCCGGGTAGGTCTGTGTAATGTTTTTGGACAGTTGTGGTAGAAGCGGGGGCGGAGCCAGCCCCGTTGGAAGACCCGTGTCCTCTTGAGTGTTTTGGAGGTTAGGCGGAGGGTTCTGTGGGTTTGGGAGGGTATTCTGGGTATTCTGCAGATTTGGAGGAGCATTTTGACCCATAGATGTCGGCTCAGGTAATGGAGCCCCGGGTGGTGGAGGAACCTGCTGTGCCCCTAATGGAGGAGGGACTTGGTGTGAAGCAGTCGGCGTTCTGCTGTTATGTCTGGTGATCAACTCGGTTGTTGGGCCATAATGACTTCTTGTTTTGAAAATTCCGCCTGGCGGATAGCATCATCTTGCATTTGTTTCATGCTTTCATTCATCTGGCGCATCATCGCCTCCATTACTGTGTTCTGTTGTTCCATTGGAATAACTGGCAGGTGTATCTCTATAGCAGAAAGAGGAATATCAACCCGACTATCTGACACTATAGTAGGCTGCGGTTCGGTGATCCGTGCTCACGATATCTTGTGCCTTCTCGGCCTCCTTCTAATAACAGGGGTAGAGAGTGAAACAACTTTGGATGTCGTCAACTAGATCCTCGGATCGGTTGAGTCGGCGACCTCGTGTCAGATTGCTTGGGAGTATCGGTAGCTCAGAAGCAATTGTGCTACAAACTGTCCTAGCAAAAAGATAATAAAACAAAAGGAAATAAATGACCAGAAAACGGGCAGCATAACAGCTTAAATTTAAATACACACAACACACAGTCGAGCATACAACACACAGTTTGGATAAGCTGGGAATACACTGTCCTCAACCACTGATCACCGTTCCTGTATCACTGTTCTCATAAACTGAATCTGATATCCGCGGACAACTGATTCTCAAACACTGGATAATGCCCGCAGGCCTGATTTCCCAAATTCAAAAACTGATGCCCGCAGGCCTGATGCCCAAACTCATACTGATACATGCATTCCCTGTAGAGACACACTCTAACAAGCACATAGCAGATAAGTGAGAACCAAAACACCCCTAAGTTGGGGTAGGGTTTCCCTGTCCTATTTTGTCAGGAACTAGGGTTTCACTACGCACGCAGCGGTTTCAAACAACCTATAAACGGGTAAGCAACCTGTCCTAGTTTGGAATAGTCACTATGGATCCGAATATGCACTAGGTCGAATGGTCAAAAAGGTGCCGGCAAAACCGGGGTTTGTGTTCCCATCTTGGCGAGCCGTAACGATCGGCCTTATGGACATGCCTTGACAAGACAAGCCTCCGACAAACCGCTCGAGGAATAGTAGATGGCAAACCACGGTGTCCTAGGCGCACCAATGCAAATGCAATGCAAAGAAACACACAAGTGTAGTCAAAACCGAGATATCACGAGTTCGAGTCAAGTTCTCTAAATCCCAATGAGTCGCGAAGCGTAACAACGCCATTGAGGACCTCGCTCTGATTCGGACTCGATTTTGTTGCGGTTCTCAATCTTGAACCAAAGAGTCCAAATCCGCAAACCGTCGTTTTGAAGGAAAAGCATTTTTTGAAAGAAGTGCCAAACATGGACTGCTTTGCGGATAACGAGTCGCCACCTAAATATTTTAAAATGGGAAATTTAGGAAACCCTGACTCTGTGCCAAAAGGCCACGTGTCCGTCATCACCAAAGTTGGCTCGGGAACTTGGGTACGATTAGGGAAGGTCACATCGTGAGCACCCCCTCTCGCCCGGTCAAAGACCGGCCTCTACTAACCATGATATCTGATTTTGAAAACATTGTATGCTCTTATTAGGTTATTAGCCTAGATTACTATGTGATGCTCGCATGACAAACAAGTATAAATGGGTCGTCTGAATTGGAACAAAACATTTCATGTTTGTTTGTTTGAAAATGGTTTGCTACCCATGAGTAGGCTAAAATCTGATTTTGCCACAATCTAGTGGGCTTAACAAACAATTGATGAATTGCTCCAATTCAGATAACTCAACCTCCACCCACAGGCATTCAAGGCAGATATATCATATAAGCACTTAGCCTCATGGCAAGCATGCTATCATGGCAGCACTCACACGCATGCAAGGATGCTAAAGCACAAAACTCACCGAGTACTCCAAGCCAAAACAGAAAATGATTAGAAATCATGCATGATCCTAGATATGCTGAAATGCCTAATGCAACACATGCAAAATGCAACTATAGCAGGCTCGGCTATTCTAAACATGGCATATGAAATGCTACAGCTATCAAGTATTCAACTTGGAATTGAAATACAATGCGGTTTGTATGATCTTGAGCCGATGCATGCAAACAGATGAATGATGCAAACATCTTTGTCATCTTGTATGCTAATTGAAATATGCCCTATATCTAACCATCCAAAGCGGGTAAATAAAAGGAGAAAGAAATGGGGTTGGAAGACATACATCACACTCACACACCCTTATTACATTTATGCCCTCGCCTGAGGGTCGAATAAATAATATCTGATCCGAATATTACGGTCAAAATATTACAAATTTCTAATTAATTAACAAATTAACTATGAAAAGCAGAAGCGGCATGCAAGCCGAGGCGCCTTATACGATGTATGTTGCATATTGGGCTGCCTCGGGCGGAAATCCACTGGGATGCCCCAATTAGCCTCTGTTTACACTTTTTCTCGAAATCGTGCGATTACGATAATTCTTCATTTTTCTTTAGCGGAGGCGGAAAAGGGCATAGCAGTGTATTTCACAAATATATGCATGCCTCGATCCCCGCGCCACCAATCACACATATCGATGCATGATGGCCGAGGAGTCGAATTGCACAATTCAATGTAGGGATGAATGTAAATGCATGCTATAACAAAAACCTAACTCCATCATGGGTAATCCGGAGTGTCGGTGACTTGGGAATTGAGACCCGTTCCGTCACTCGGAGTACAAAACGTGCCTCGTTTCCCGTGCGATATGCATGATATGCATGAAATGTAATCCTGACATACACACTATTATGAAAATGAGATGCCTCGAAATACGTGCACACGGGTATGCAAATCGAGGAGATGGCATGAAATGCAAATCGGATAAAATAGAGTGCCTCGAAATGCGTGCACACGGACACGCAAACCGAGGCGATGATATGAAGTACAAATCGGATAAAACCGAAGTGCCTCGAAATGCGTGCATACGCGCAAACCGAGGCGATGATGAAATGAAAATCGGATAAAATCGAAATGCGAAGTGCACGCAAAACCGAGGCGGCGATAAAAGATGAAAATCGGATAAAACCGAAGTGCCTCGAAGTGCGTGCCTGGTAGCGCAAACCGAGGCGATGATGAAAGATGAAAATCGGATAAAACGAAGTGCCTCGAAGTGCGTGCCTGGTAGCGCAAAGATGAAAATCGGATAAAACCGACGTGCCTCGAAGTGCGTGCCTGGTAGCGCGCAAAGCGGCGATGATGAATGAAAATCGGATAAAACCGAAGTGCCTCGAAGTGCGTGCCTGGTAGCATAACCGAGGCGATGATGAAAGATGAAAATCGAGTAAAACCGAAGTGCCTCGAAGTGCGTGCCCACAGGCGCGCAAACCGAGGCGATGATAAAAAAGCAATGAAATGGCACACGGAATGCCGCGATGGGCTTACACCAACATGGGAGAGCCTCAGCTCACTCACAAAAGAGGCCGTCGGATAAAATGGAGGTGCCTCGAAATGCGTACCCGCGGGCACGCAAACCGAGGCAAAGCATTAAGGCACAAAATGACATGAAAACATGTAACATGGAATTTCAGCAGCTACAAGAGGGGGAAAACAGCCCCGAAACACAACCAAAGCACACCCAAAGCGAGGAATGGTCCCGAAATGGCCTATAGCCATGCTATTCATGCAAAAAATGGTCATGGCAGCAAGGACAGTAGCAAGGCAGTCCCAAATACAGCATATTTCAGTAACAATCATGGCCAAAATGGAGACATAGATATGGCAACAAAATCATACAAGATTAATGGCCAAAAGAGCATTACAATGGGAGGTGGTATATACAAACACCAAATGGACAAACTTTCTTCTAAAACATGAAAGAGGGCCCAAAAATAAGCATATGTGCAGTTTATGGCAGCCTCTAAATCATAAGACAAACATGCTATAAATGGAAGGCAAAATGGAGCCACAAAAGGGTATAACATAAGACATGCAATCTATACATCAAATGACCAAACATTCTTCATGAAACATGTAAAGGGGGTCAAAAAAAGACTAAAACCAGTAGTGGTAGAAGTCCCAAAAACAAACACAAATAGGTCAAAAATTGCATGCAAAAATGGGCACACTTGATGAAATTTGAAGGAGGTGGTAGATACAATGGCCAAATGAAGTTGAGCTCCTCTACAATGTTGTAGAGGGACTCAAAATAAGCAAGAAAGCAGTAGGGGTCGGACCCCTAAAAACCAACACAAATAGGTCAATTTTAGCATGCCAAAATGTGACAAACTTGGTGAATATTGAAGGAACTAGTATATAGAAATACCAAATGAAGTTGAGCCCTTCTACGATGTTGTAGAGGGGCTCAATATGAGCACAAAACCAGTAGGGGTCGGAGTCCCAATTCTCAACCAATTAGAGTATAAAAAAAGATCAAGAAAAAGCCCTAAAAGTTGGTTTTGAATACTTACCCTTGAAGACTTGTCTTTCTTTGTTTCTTGGCTTTGATTTGTAGCTTCTCAACCTCTGAAATTCATTTCCTAGCTGCTGGAATCGAAGTTGGAATGGTGAGGCTAGGTGTTGGTGAAGAAATCAAGCAAGACTTGAAGCTTTTTTGAAGGTTTTGGCTATGGAGATTAGGGTTTTTGCTTAAGTGTTCTTGAAGACAATTTTTGTAACCTTGAGGAAGGAGCTGATGGTCCCTTTAAATAGGCAAAACAAGGTGTAAAAGGGAGGGCAAAGCATCCAAGCTTTCCCTCCCAAAATATCCCCCGGATGGGGGAGATATTTGGCAAAAATATCCGGACATTTGTAAGAAATTTGGAAAGGCGAGCCGGCAGTAGATTCTGGGAGGTGGCCGGCCGGCCACCCCACCTGGTCGGCCAGCCACTCACCCTGGCCGACCGGCCACCCAAAAAAATGAAGTGTAAAATCTCTGGCCGACCACCATACCAAAGTGTCCTCCCAGATGTGTAGAACAAGGCCCCAAGGTTGGAATTGGGCAACACTGAACCATGAGTCACAACATAGAGCTTGAAGGAGAGGCCCAAAAATGAAACCAACAATTGCTGGCCGACCACCATACCAAAGTGTCCTCCCAGATGTGTAGAACAAGGATCCAAGGTTGAAATTTGGCAACACTGAAGCAGGAGCCACAACATAGAGCTTGAAGGAGAGGCCCAAAAATGAAACCCACATTTTCTGGCCGACCACCATACCAAAGTGTCCTCCCATGTCCGCTGATCACAAATATGTAACTTTGGTTGGAAGAAAATACCCCCAAGGTGTTCAACATTGGCCCGGAAGTGAGAAAAACGGGCTCCGGAGGAGCCCAGCTATCTGGGATAATTGCTGGCCTCCACCCCAAAGTGATCTTCTGGTGTTGAAGCAGAGGTACCGCCAAATTTGAACAAAACTAATGAGAAATGAGCGTTCGGGGCCAAAAGCGAGCAATTGGGATCCGAAAATGAAATGCAGTGCGGAAGTGGTGTTCGGCAGCGAAGTGGGTATCTGCGACCCCAGTGTCCCTCGGAATGACAAAACAGAGGCTCCTGCCAAAAATCAGAGAAAACCAATGCAAAATGAATGCTCGGGACCAAAACCGCGATTCAGTCCCGAAAACCTAAGCAGAAGTGGCATCTGACCGAAGTGGCATCGAGGCCCAGTGTTCCTCGGAACTATAAAACAGTGGTCTCTGCCAAAAACCGGAGAAAACGGATGCGAAATGAATGCTCGGGGCCCAAACCGCGCAGTTTAGGGGTCCCGAAAATAGGCTGTGAGCACCGATAGTGGCATACGGCCACGAAGTGGGCATCAGAGGCCCCAGTGTTCCTCAGAACTATAAAACAGAGGTCTCTGCCAAAAACCGGAGAACTCGGAGATGGTTGGGCGGTCCCGAGCCGAGGCACACGGCCTAACGGTCCCGAAAACCGGGAACCGGGCTCCGAAATGGGCAGAATGGCCTACGGCCACGAAAAGTAGCTCACGGCCACCGGGAGATAATCTACGGGACCACTCCCTTCCCTCAGGAAAGAAAACAGAGAAAACCGAGCCTGGTTCGCAAACCGAGACAAGGTAGAGAAGAGGGTTCGGAAGTCCGGAGGCAGGGCGCGCGGCCACGACTCTGAGACTTCGGAACGAGCACAGTATGCAACATCACCGAGCGCTCAAATGGTGACGTCTGAGTCTTAAGGTCGGTCAAAAATGGGGTGTCTATAGTTTCTTAACCACATGAATTCCTATCGACAGGTGGACCCATGTTGGTGCATTATAGTCACTGCTATTTGTTTGTTCTGTGGGATATTTTTTTGCTTTCTTTTGGACAAAATTATGGCATTCAAAAAAACCACAAACAAACCCCATAAAGAAAGACATCGAATTCAAGTGTAACTGCATCGATTTATTCATGACATAGGGTGACATCAGCCCACCAAAACACGTACCCATAATTCCACTGATCGATGGAGTTATGAGATCTAACTTATGCACAATTTCATAAGCACTTACAGGCTATAATAAAAGCAAACAAACATTATTACTTTTCGTCGTTTGTTCCAGTCCCAAACATCAGAATTATGTGTACAATCAATATGCGTGGGAATTTAGTATTATCACAGCTGCGACCTAAAAATTGTCACAACAAGCTGATGCAGTAATCCAATTATACTTGTACTACAAGCAAATTAGTGATCCATATTTACATCATTGTTTGTAAACATCGGACAGACTCGTATTTACACCCCTCTACAAAACAATTACTACAAAAAAAGTGAACTGTGGTTGGGCATCCAAATTACTTACGTACTAGCAGGCCATTCTTCATCGCTGCCCTATTTGTTGTAATGCATTCAATCAGCTGCACGAAAGATACTTGCCGATCTTTGAATTATTCACATCCATAACGAAGTCAAGCACTAACTTCTGATGCACAAAAGGATGAAACTATGTAGAGAAAGCGAATAACAGAAATTAGGTACAGTTACAGCGATAGGAAACAAACGGATTTATTTTGCACAGCGATAGGAAACAAACGGATTTATTTTGCACTTGGAAATGAAGCGGTAGAATGTACCTTATATGGACCGCTGGGTATATCAGGTCGCTGCATGTACTTGATCACAAACATCCCACAGTCGAAAGTGCTACAAATGAAATGTAACATTAAGTTTCTCGTAAATATAAGCAGGTTCGTTAAATGAGTCATTCAGGAATCAAGTAAATATGGCGCAGGGTTTGTGGATTACTTGTCCAGCTGTTGTAATGGCCTTTTTTCTAACATGCAGACGTCCAAGATATGCACGTCTTGAGCATATTCATTTCCACACTATAATTGCAGCAAGGCATGCATTGTTTGAACCTGTTGTAGAAGGAGACGGTTGGTTTATGTGAAGGATGTCACAGTGTGGAAGTAGATTTGTGAAATTCAGCATAACATCCCAACATTTTTGCTGCGTTCAACTTGTTGGTGTCCAGTGTGGCGGATGCCAATGAGTCAAATAAGTACGCCACACGGTCTACCATATCTATTTGTACGCACAACCAATGTACTCCTCTATAATTGAAAGGCATGTAAATCTACACATAAACACAAGTGAAGACATTGTTTAAAGGGCATGCGAACATGTACACACTTTTATATTTGCATTGACATTCATGTAAATGGGATCGACATTCATATTACCGACATTCATATTAAATCTACTCACTTGAATGGGATGGACATTCATATTACCTTCTCATATGCATTAAGCACACCAGTATATCTATCATGTCCAAAATATGATTTGACAATATTTTCATGATTCAGAGGTTTAGTTTTTTGATTTAGGATCAAAGTCTGCATGTTTGGTATGTAAAGGTCAGTCAGCCAAATATTTCTGAAAATATGTCATCTACAATACACAACCAACCTAAAACACTTACTTACAGACAGATATACTAGAAACAACCACGGAGTATGCCTCCCGTCCTTGTTTACTTGCCGTTGTGCGTTAATCAATTGAATCGCGACCAAGTTGATTGGCTAGAACATTGTAACAGACGAGACAACTTGGTAAATAAGGTTTACAATTTGTTTAAATCTAATACGAAATAACAATGTCTTCACATAGAAATGTCCATCATGCAAATATAATGGAAATAACATTGTCAGATGTCACGACTTACAATGTCGGATAGCCATGCCCCTGGTTTAAGCGTGCACATGTCACGTCAGGTAGCACATTCGTAAGGCATTTCATGAAGATTCATAGACACGACAATGTCCATACATTAAACGTATCCATGAACCAGTAAGAAGAAACCTACAGGCTAGTAAAACTTAAATATCTGGCTTAACTCTACAACATAAGATTAGTTTTTTCTGTTGTAGAACTAAGGCATATATTCCTGATTCTACTACTCTCCAATCCAATTAAGATTAGTTTTAAGTTTTTCAAAAAAGAAAAGAAAAGAAAAGAAAAAGTTTTAGATATCACAACTTATGACATGTCCAATAGTATTTGCTAAAATAATATGTGAAAATTTAAATGCTTATTTACAGGTGAGCAAGTAAAAAAAAAACCACATGTATGTTACAAACTGGACCCAACAATATCCCAAAATGATCAAAATGGAAAATGTAAGCAGACTAGAAGAAAATAGCAAGGGAAAATTGCACTTCAGTGTAAGTTTTCAAAAAAAATTGCAAATCATTGGTAAACTTTATTAATTTTAATAATTAAAATTATAAAGTTTTCCATGAATTTGAAAATATTTTGTAAAAATATCAGTGATTTGCAAATTTCCCAATAGCTACATGTGTGCAGGATAAGACCAAGAGAGGAAAACTTCAGACAGGAGATTTAGCTAGTGATTTTTCCCTAGGCCACTGCATTAAATTCAAAGAAAATCCCAAATACGACATGCATAAACCCATCATACGAAAATCAAAAACATACAGAATGAAAAATTAAAGAACTAATAGCTACAAAAATGAAATAAACATAGCACGGCAAATGAAAATTATGAAATTCAAACTTATTTCACAAATACTACGGAACAGGTTAATTGCAAGTAGTAAACTCAATCGTACCTTTCATTTTTTCTATTGTCAAATACAGAGTCAACAACTTTGTCTTCGGTCACCAATAAAACCTTTATGCTCTCCAGTACCATCAACTCCTCCTATCAATATAAACAATCAAGTAACATCAACTCCTCCCATTAATATAAACAATTAACTAACTGAACACAGTTCAGAAAATAAATTTACAAAATACATAACATATCCTTATGCATCTAAAATTGTTGAAGCGATGTCTAACCTCTGAACGGAACCGCTTCTCCAACCTGTGCAGTTTGGACAGGACTTTTTTCGAAATCTGTAAGACAATTGTACAATATTTGTTAGTGCAAACTTGCACTAGAATGACAACTATTAAAATACAACACAAATAATGGTTCAATTATGATCAGTAATGCTGTCGGCATCAATTTGTAATGAAACATACGAAAGGTGAAGTGATGTGGCAACTTGGGAATTTTTCTGCAGTAAGTCGAGTACTTATTTTGCTATCGTTGCATGAATGCATATCCCCTACGTCTATAGCTTCAACACCTTTTCCTCTTCCTCTTCCTCTACCTCTTCCTCTTCCCTTTCCTTTGCCTGTTACAATTTGTCCTGCTCCCAATGTTTGGGCAATCTTACCAGCAGAAGTATGCACTTTGTCTGCTTCTCCTCGCATTGGAGGCAAGGTTTGCAAATCATCAAAGGAAGATACACTCTCTTTTGCAACGTTCTTGATGACCAGAAATTGAACCGAAAGAGATTTGCATTCTTCGCTTGCATATGTTTCCTCCAAGGTAAGGCCACGGTTGTTGTGCGTGTCCCCAACTTCTTGGACGGTACATAACTGTCCAACATGTATATCAATTATCTCATTGGACAACATTCCATGCACATTATTTTCTTCGCAATCCACCCCCTGTAAATCTTAAAGATTACCCTCTATTGGGCTAGCATAATAATTTGGGAAGACCACGCCACCGTCATGCAACTTGACTCCCACGCTAGGGTGAACACCTTTTTCCTCTGCGCGAGGCAATTATGCTGTTTCCGATAAACCTTCCAGCACTTGCTATATTATTTGCTTCATTTAAGCAATATGTGTCTGTTCATTAAACGGTTGTTTTCCAGACAATATAGCTGCAACCAGTTGGTTCAGCATTCCTTTCAGTTCACTAATGCTGGAGGATATGTTAATGTTACAATTTCTTTCAGTCGACTCCACCTAATCACACAAACACATACATTAACTTACTACGATATTTCATCTTTAAGTAACCTCTATGAACTATGTGAAACATGTGTACTGATTGCTAAAAGAAGAGATGTTAAACTAATATATTTGTTGCTACTTAGACCATAGGTCTATTTTTAAATCTTTTGGACTATTAGACCAGAGTTCTAATCTCTTTGCAACAAAAGGACACAATTTGTCCAAAAGAACATTATACACTACAAAAATTTACACATTTGCCGACCACTTTTGCCGACCAAAAAAATTTTGGTCGCAAAAAAATGACGTTTGTCGACCAAAATATTAATTAGTCGTGAATGATCATTATTTTTGGAGACCAAAATGAGTTGGTCGCAGAAAGTGATATGCTTTTGGCGACCAATTATAAATTTGGTCGCGGAAGGTCACATTTTGGCGACCAAAAAAAATTAGTCACCAAATTAGTACTTTTAGCGACTAATATTTTAGCCGCTGTTGATTGAGATTTGGCGACTAAAAACGTTTGTCGGTGAAGGTACCTTTTTTTGCGACTAATTTAGTCTTTTGGTCGCAAAAAATTTGGGGGGGTAATTTGAAACGTGGGGCGGGAATTTGAAATTCGCCATTCTCCTGTCTTTCTCTCACACAGATCCTCAGACCACACTCAACCTACGACCACATTGATCTCTCGTTGATCCTCATATCCTCAGACCACACTCGCCATAAGGAGACTCTGAAATGTGTCCGTATACGCAAAGTAAGATCATTTTACAGCTGATCCAATAACCATCCATATAAAATATCTCCCGCTCTTACTCTCACTCTGTCTGAAAATTTTTTGAGTGCAACAGTCCATCTCTTCTCCACTTGCCCTTCATCAATCGGCAATCTCTAACAAATTCATAGTGCCTCTTCTTCTCAACTCTCACGATCTCTGAACTTTGTCACCAACAGTCAACTCTCCTTCTCTCTCAATTGCATTCTCATGCTTTTGTTGTCATGTTCTTGTTCTCATGATCAATCGATTGATCTTTCACTCTCACCCTCACTTTATCTCAAACAATCAGATGAGGATAGAGATATGGGAATCCACTCTCCCGTCCTGATCTTCTTCACTCACATCCCAGACAATCTTGATGTGGCGAACTCGCTTAAAAGATTAGCATCTCGGTCTTCTTGGACGATCATAAGGTGATTTCAAACCATTTTTTTACTGAATATGTACATTTTTTTAAAGCCCCAACTTAAATTGATTGTGTATGTACATTTTTTTAAAAGCAAAACTTTAATAACAAAGGATTTGTGTTTTTTGTTTTTTTTTTCTTGCCTTCAAACTGTTTGATAAAATGTCTGTTAGGCTTCTCAAAATTCTAAGCCACAAGCCTAACCCATTAATGGGTTCCATCAATTTTTTGGGTTTTCTATTTCTCTTCTTCTACCTTGAGTTCACTCTGTTTCTTTAGCCACCCATGAATTGTTGGGCTGGGAAGTTGTTATGGCTTTTCCATTTTGAGGTCTTTGGAATGACTTTTTTCATGTGTAGAATATGTGTAAAATCCCAGAATTTGGGATAATTGTGTTAGTTTGAAGTGTTTCTTTGCTTTAAATTACTTTACAATGCACTTGTTTAACCTATCAATGGTGTATTACTCAAGTAGGTTTAGGAAATAATATTGAAACCAAACTACTAACTCTTGTTGAAGCTAGTAAGAGATTATATATTCTTTTGACTCCATATGCAGATTTCTGTAAAGGAATGTTGTAATGAGGTTGCACAGTGTGCATTTGTTGTTGATAATATCTTAGAAATTACATCTGAAGGTTCATTTGCTAAGTGCTCTTATGGCGATATTGATGTTCTTTACCGGAGGCAGGTCAAGCATACCTTCTATAATGAGTTTCCAACAAAAAAAAAAAAACTTTTGTGACTTTTGTGAACAGTTTACGGCTCTGCCTTTCATACATCAGGTGTCAGGAAAAGTGTTTCAAGCAGCTTTCCAAAACAGGAAAATACCATTCAACATTCATGGTGTGGCCTTCTATAGAAAAAAGGTTGCTGACTTCCCTGTTGTTCATAAATGGAAATGTTATTTTTTGATATCTGTAAATTTGTAGAGCTATCGCACTCCAAAGAATCTTGTTCTTTGGTGGATTGAATTGGCTTTTGATTGATGCACTCAAAAATGCAGAATTCCTTGACTTTTCTTTAATGCCAATATTTATTTGAAACTCAGTACTTTTGCAACAGTTTTCCTGTATGATATGTGAGCACATCTTGTTCCTTTGTTGTCCATTTTATAACATGCATGCACAGAAAGTTTAGCATGATTATTGGTTATGAACCAACTAATCTTTTCTTATAATAGGTAGTCAGAGCCATAATTGCTATGCTTAGAACAACGTTGCCAGGTTGTGATGATGGTTCTTTTTGCCGAGTGTTCAAGGCTTTACAGCCTTTTGACAAAGAAGAGAAGAAAAAGGTATTTGCTTTTATAATATTTATCTATCTCATTCTTCCCCAATTGTGTTGTTTGTGCCAAGAGAACTAAACTGGATTAAAGACACTGGAACAAAATTTACTTAAGTTGACAAACTACACCAGTTTTGTCCAACTAGATTCTTCATATATAAGTTTTTCAAATTACATTTAAAACATAAAAAATTTACAAAAGAATCTATGACTGACTAAATAGGTCCAACAAATTCATAGGAAGAAGTAGCGTTTCATTTCCCAAATCAGAAACACACCCCAAGATGAGGTAAATGCTCACTTCTGTTTCGGCATTTTTTAGTCATCGATTTGTTCCAATTATTAGAAATTAGTTTCAATTTTATATTATGTTCTATCCTTTTTTCCCCTAGTAAATGTTCTGATATGGTGCTAATATAGAAATCTTCTATCTTTAATTTGAATTGATTTGACATTACATTTTCATTTTCACTATTAAACATGCATTAATAAATCTTCGTTATTTTATCCAAATACTTTACAGTTAAAGTTCCTAAGTGCATTTTTTCTTCTAGTTTTTCTTGCAGATTCAAAAACTATTTGATTGTCAGCTGAATATATGTTTTGAGGAATTGATTACACTGTAGTTTTATAATTTTTATTTAGATATGTTAATGAGTTGCCACCATGTATAGTGAAATCTAGATCTTTGTTACAGATTTGATGTGAAGTTGCTTGTTTTTTTTACAGCATTACAACATGTTGTTACATTGTTTTGCAATTGCTGAAATTGTCAATTGGAGAATCTTCAGAAGATCCAATATATTAGGTTTTAATGCGACGCCCTAACAAGTAAGTACCAAAACTTTGATTAATAATGAAAAAAAAAATTAGTGGTTGATTCATATTTAGATCATAGCTTATTGTCAATTAAATAAAGGTCGTACTCAGCACAAGACTCCCGCTTTGCAGCAGGGTTTGAGATTCAATTATTGATTTCTCTTCTACTGTCTTTCATGGTATTTGAGAGTGAAGCTTTTCTCCATTATCTTTCAATAGATTGTATTTAGTTATTTGTATTGAGTAGGAGAAACATGATATAATATCCTCAGTGGGTATATTGACCTGCTTGTTGAGGTTTAGCCATGGTTACTAGAATTCCACATACCAAAACAATCATCTTTCTAGTAACATTGGTCCTGACTGGTTGAATGTTGGAATTATCTTGCTATCAGTGAATGAGAACAGAGAAATGTGGATTGTTATATTTTTGAAGTCGAATCACATTTTGGGTTAATTTGCTGCCCAAATTTCATAAATAATCCACAAACAATTCTCTACCACATTGAGTTAAGAAAGTGAGAAAATTTTATATTCTGAATCTATTTCTATATGTGTATTTGCATCAGTTTGAACAGTGTTGTATAAACATATTGTTAGATGTAATCATGGAAGTTGGAAATATATCATCAATGCTAGAGACAATGTTGTTTGCTGTATTTGGTAATCTTTCAAGCATATTAAGGTAACTTGTTTGTTAGTTACCTTCTTCGGTCATATTGCCTCAAAAGTCCCTTGTTTGGTTATGAACTTATGAGAGGAATATATGCAAGGATTTTAAAAATGAATAAGATGACTGCATACTATTGTGTGAACATCCCCCTTTCTATTTTATCGCTGGGCAACATCCTGATATTTATATGTTTCCTCATTCTTTTCTGGCACTCATTCTCATATAATGTGATTTTCTCATGCATTAAGTAATTTTGTTATTTTAGGGGTGGAATGGAACACAAGAGGAGGTTTTCTGTTGTAACTACAAGAATGATCTTCACTGCTTTGGGTTTTTTGATGCTGGGAACTTTGCTTTACACTCTCTTAACAGATGGCTCTCCATTTCACACAGAGCTTTTGACACCGTAAGTTTTTTTGTTCTGATTTTGGATCCAGTAAATCATAATTTTGTTTTAGAAGAACGAAGATGTAGTTAAACCTAATCATCTTCCCTTGTTTCATCTTCCCTCAGTGGCAAGATTCCTTCAACGCTAGGACTGCTGCAGACTTTATGGAATGCATTCAAGGATGAATTTGAGAATGAAAAGAACATGCTTGGTGGTTCTTTAGGACGATCAAGTACAAGGCTAATGCTTGGTGAAAAGAACATGCCTGGTGAAAAGAACGATCAAGCACAAGGCTGATGCTTCAAAACCTTGTATATTCCTTCCTGTTTTGATTTTTTTGGGGATTCTTTCATTGATTTTCCTTTTAATTTTTGTTCAATTACTTATTGGTTTTCAATGGATGGATGTTTAAAACTTGTCTCAATTAATGTTTTGAATGGAATGATTGTAAAGTTTGGGATTGAGCAGGAAAATATGATGAATTTTAATGTTATATTTGGGTTGGGTTGAATGAATTTTGTTCAATATTGGATTGAATGTTTATAAACAAAAATTGATTGTTAAAAAAAAAACAAAAAAAACAAAAAAAAAAGAGATATGGCGACTAACTAATTAGTCGTTGATTGTTTAATGTCTTTTGGCGACTAAATAATTGGTCGCCAAATTCTACACTTTTGCGACTAAAATTATTGGTCGGCAATTCCTTACCTTTTGGCGACGAAAACAGTTGGTCGCCGATTTTTTGCTTTTGGCGACAAACATATTTGGTCGGGAAAATATTACTTTTCGCGACCAAAGTGTTTTAGCGACTAAATGAATTTGTCGCGGTAATGATATATTTAGCGACCAAAAATTTAGTTGGCAAATCTAACTTTTCCCGACCAACCAAAATTTTGGTCGCGAATTACTTTTGCCGACCCTCAATTGGCGACCAAAGTAGCGACCAAAAAAATTGGTCGCGGATAACTTTTGCCGACCAAAAATGAGCTTTTAGCGACCAATTTTTTGGTCGGCAAAAGTGTTAATTCTTGTAGTGATATGTTGAAATTAGATTATTTATCTATCTCTTGAAATCACCTAATTTGTCTATCTATTGAAATTTACCAGGCCTTTTTCCTATATGTTAAAATTTACCGAACAACCTGTCTGTTAAAATATGACACATGTCAACCAAACCTAATAGCCGTTATTTATTGGACTAATATGGCACAATCTGTTAAAAGAAGGGACAAAATTGAGTAAATTAAAATAGCATGAACCAAATTGACACATCGTGTTAACTACAGGAACTATTTATATAATTTATCCAATAAATTAATAACTTTTTGTCGACAAAAATATTGCCTCTAAAAAGTAATTTTGTTTCTAAATTTTTGTCTCTAAAATCTTCATTTCTTGTAGTGTGTAATGTACAATTCTTTTCTAATTTTGGATGGAGAACGTCTATTTTTTTTTTTACTTAACTATCGGTATAAATGTCCTATTCAAAAATAATAATAATAAAAAAAATCATAGGTATAAATAAAGAAAAATGCTTGAGACACTTAATTTGTTACTCTTAAAAATCATCCATAATGATATTTGTGATAAGTGTAAAATTTTAGTTTGTTAAATATTTTATTATATAGAGTCTAACTTTAAAATCACATAATTAAGAATTATTTTAAAGTGATAAATTAAGAGAATATAGAATAGGGGTAGAAATTGCATAACGCGACAATATGGCAGTTGTGTTTTTCACTCAAAAAATAGAATATAGGAAATTTATAGGGTTGGGGCACCACTTCGGCTCGGGTCAGTGTAGTGATGTAGATAACACTGAATTCAAACCCATTTATAAAAAATGGGCTCATGCAGAAGGTTTTTTTATAGTAAAGTAAGTTTGAAGCCCAAGTCAGCAGGCCCAAAAGCCAGATCAGCCTGTTACTAACCAAAAATTGTACAATTATTACCCCAAGCCCAGTCCACTCTTTTGGCGTGGTCCGTGTAAATCGAAGCGGAGGGATTCGGTTTACAATGGCTCCAATGTTACCGGGGTAAATTTTCAATAATTCATACTTTTGAAATTTATTACTTGTCATATTAATAACTTTATCAAATAATAAATTTATCAAATTTTCTTATTTTTATGAATAAATTTATAGTGATAGATTTATTAGTCAGAATCTACAGATAAATAAGTCTATTTAATAAGACTGATTGATAAGTGTCACTTTACCATGCAAGTTGTGATATTTGTGAAGTTAATTATATAAATATTATAACTGAATCTTTTATAAGTCATAATTTTTTTTAAATTTTTTTTAATCATAACCAAGCACAACATAAGAAGGTATAACAAAAAATTTTTGTTATAACTACCCAAAATAATATTATAATTAATGTCATAATGAATCATAACTAGCAAATCATGTGTATAACAAAATCATAATTAACATTCCAATAAGTCATAACTAAAGACTAAAAATGTGTGTATCATAAAATTTTCCAATTTTTACATTATTTGTTGTATAAATATATGTTTTAAAAAAATTAAAATGTTGCTACTAGTACTCATATAATTTCTTCGGACCCTTTCCAAATTCTTTGGACACATAATACCAAAATAAAGCTTACCCTCTCAAAACTTAACCACTAGCCACCACTCCCAATCTTTCCTCACCCCGAGCAAAGCAAGAGAGACAGAGAATCACAAGCTCAAAAAGAGAGAAAAACCAGCGTGGTTGACCACAAGAATAGGGCAACTATTGCAATGGAAGAGCTACAATAAGAGTTAAGAAGGGCTGAGGGTGGTGATTGGATTATGAGATCGAAAGAGGATGGAGAAAGATTGTGAAAGAATGAGGAATGTTGGATAGGGATAAGCAGTAGAGGCCAAATCGTAACTCCACACCACCACCTCTTTCACATCTGTCCTCCACCAGTGTGACCTCCCTCGTCACCTCAACTCTCTTCTACCACCACAACCATATATGTTGTTACGATCCTGTTTCTTCTCTCCCTCTCTCTCTCTCTCAATAAGGGGGCTGTAGGGAAACGAGTGGATAGAGGAGATAGAATAGAGGGTTAGTGGGAAAATGAGACGAGAGAGTGGCCATTGGCAGATTTCCAAAACAAACACAATGATTGTAAGTCCTTGCTCACCTTCCATATCTGCAAACAAACAAGGCCAAAAGGTTGAGATAAGGAGGAGTAAGAGAAAGGAATGGAGATTTCAAAAGTTTCAAAGGTTAGACATGAGAGTAGATATTAAGAGGTTGTTTGGAATACACTAAAAAAAAAAAAAAAAAAAGTATATTTACTTATTTTTTTATCTTTTAAAAATTATATTATCTCCTTATTTTATTTATTTATTTATTTATCTTTTTATACGTTATATTATTTCTATATTTTTTTACATATTTTTTTTTATAAAAAATTAAAAATTATATTTATTTAAATCATATCAAATAATTCCGCAGATTCATATTCAAAAATAATAATAGGTCAAAAATTTAGACTAGTATACAAGAGGAAAGAGAGAGTGATGACTAATCGCAACACCTACTTTTATTCCGCGTTCAAAGTGATGACTAGTGGCCTGTCGCATCTCATAAGAAAACTACGGTACAAATTAATAAATATTAGGGGAAATTTCAATTCAATATAATTTTTTTTTTAAGTTATAAAAAATAATAAACTTTATAACCATTGATAATTAAAATTATAAATATTTTCATAATTTTGTAATAATTTTTTGATATTTCCACATATAAGTAATTTCCCCTAAATATTATAAAAAAAAATTACATGTAAGTAGGAGAAAAAGATAAAAAATTATAGACACATAAAGGTATAAGCATATCTGCGGTGGGGTATAAATGAAAAATTATGAGATTTGTTAGTAATTTTTTTTTCTTTCTTCTACCGGAATATAGTTTCCCATTATTATAAACTTTATTTTTACTTCAAATGTGATAACTCATTGTGGATGCTTGGGAAGTGAGTTTTTTTTTATAGATTTTTTAGTTGTAAGATATTATTAGATTTTTTTGTAGTTGGATGTGATATTTGTGAAAGAAAAAGTGAAATAATTATGAGATTTAATGTGATATTTTGTTTGGATTTATTTTTTTTGATTTTATAATCAATTTGTTTTTTAGTGAAAAAAAAACTTAAAAAATTATTTCCAAACAGCGGCTTTTTAGACGAGGGGAAATTACCACAATACACACCCCAAAGAAACATATTATATATGTTGATAATACAGTGAGTCCTCGTGAATGGGTTGGACCGATCCAAACTCCGCAAGCCCACTGGATAACCTGCAAACAAGTTCAATCGGGGAACGGGGTAGTCCCCCGGCGAACCCTCCGGTGTGTGAATTAGAGAAGGTGATGGAAAAAATACGTAGAGTGGGAGAGAGAGAGATAGGAGATGAAAAACTTAACCTTCTTCTTGTCTTCGAGCCTTGCTTATATCCTTTGGTAATCATTTCGCTGTCTCAGTCGTTCTGACCTTCCCCCCGCCGAAAGCTTGCGCCGTGGTTCGTCTTGTTCAGGGTGAGTAGGCGTCATTCCGGCTGAGGGGTGTTGTCGCAATAAATGCAGTGATGGGTTGCATTAATGGTGATGTGCTGTGGCAATAACTTTGCAGATCTTTGTCTGCTGACATGGGCTGTTCTGCACCCGCCACGTGTCCGAGCATCATTGGCCTTTCCTGCTCAGTTGGCCTCCAACCGGCTTCTTGACCGGGTTGTGTAATGAGGTCTAAATAGTGGGCTCGGGTTTACCCATGGTGGGCCGTGGTCCTTGTGGGCCTATCCCTGTCAGTAGTCCCCCATTCCCGAGTGCAGCTTTAGTCCAACGAAGGGAATAATAATAATAGTGGGGATGAGTCCGACCTGTAGGAAGAGACCGGCCGTGAGAGGCCGAGTGAGGGGCGAGGCGGGTGAAGGCGTGAGGGCGATCGAAGGTGAGGTCGACGCGGTGGTGAGGCCGAAGAGGGTGGCCGCGGGAAGGTGGCCGAAGGTGAGCGGATGAGGCCGACCGCGAGAGCACGGGCTCGAGGGCGGCGTGTCACGTGGCGATTTGAAGTGGAAAAAGACAAGGTGAGGAGAAGTCGGCATCTGGACCATACACGTGGCAAAATGTCGAGGAGGTGAAAGGTCAAGCGTTAGATTAGGAGTGAAACGTCGTGGCATTATTATGGGCATTGATGATACAATTTTGGCGGATGATTTGAAAAGTTTTCAAACCGCGAACATTAATTTGGATCCTTGGAATACGGCAACCTGGGCTTTTTGGTATCATACGATTCACCTACTTGTTTACAAAAACTCAAAATATTCAAGTATCAATTCTTCGTTGCTCACGATACCCCATTAAAACACTTCGCGATTTTCTCGAACTCGCATCCGGTTATTCGCAAAAACATGCTTAGCAATGGCGCAGAAGGATCGGGATGTGAGGATGGATCCGCCGGGAGGACGATGTGGGCCGGCGCAAAGAATATAGATCGATGAGGTGGAGGTGCCAACGGGGGTGGAACCAGATCACTGGCACTCGAGGGCTGACAGGTCCATTGTTACGGCGGCGGAGTTGGAGGCTATCCGCGAGAGGTGCCAGATTCCGGCGGAGGTAGAGTTGGTGGTGCCAAAATCAACAGAGCGGCTATCTGACGTCAGGCCAGGGGAGTTCTCCCTCTACGAGGAGGCGCTGAAGGGTGGGTTGCGATTGCACCGCCACGCATCGTGGATGTGCTTAATCGTTTGGACATGGCACCAGGCGGTGATGCCCAATTGTGGAAGATATTGTTGCTGCGTAAGTGCTCGCCAAAGGCGATGGAGGGAGGCCATGACAAGGATGAATTCTTTTCGCTACAAAGCTTGTGGCAGCAGGAGACTTGGGTAACCCTACAGGCCGTGGCGGGGAAGGGCTTGGTGGCAGGGTTGCCAACCTCGATCAAAGGTTGGAGGCATAGGTGGTTCTACGTGTCCAACTCTGGAGGGGCTGGGGCACGCAAGACGTGGAAGGTGCCGACCAAGTTTGTGGAGTCAAAGGGGGGTGCGGCGATGGAGGAGAGAGTAAGGAAGGTGAAGGAGTGGAGGGAGAGGGAAAAAGTTAGGTGGGACGAGCTGGTTCAGCCATCTGCGCTGTTTGAAGCGGGGTTGGGCCCACAACCGGTCGGGGGAGACCTCGACCGAGCGGAGTTGGAGGCTAAGAGAAAGGCGCAGGAGGCGGAGGATCAGGCCATGCTACTGAGGGCTCAGAAGTTCACAGAGGCCCAAGCCGACCGACCTCCTCGGCCAGTGGTGAGGGAGAGGATTCGTCCTCGGCCAAAAGCGTTGGGAGAGAAGGGCTTGGGCGAGTCTGCTCCGCGACTGCTTCCAAAAGATCCCCTGAATGAGAGGTCGTTGAAGGAGATAGAGGCACTGGGGGTGGGGAAGAAAAAGAAGAGGTTGAGGCGAGGTGGGGAGGAGCCAGCCCAGAAAAGAAGAAAGGAGGTAAGGGTGGAAGAGGCCAGCCTGGCCAAGCAAGTGGAGGGTGGGGAGGTGGAGTAGACCCCGGAAGGGGTGGTCATCCCAGCTGGGGGAGAAGTCCTTGTGACAAAGGATACCCCCGAAGTGGCGGTAGTCAGTCCGACGGTGGACGTGGTGGAGAAGACCCCAACAGAACAAGTAGAAGCTGGGTTGACTGGGGCTGACCCAAATGTGAGGTCGGAGAAGACCTCGGTGGTGCCAACAGAAGTTAGGTTGGCTGTGGCAGAGCCAAGTGGGAGGGAGCAGATCCCAAGGGGGCCTGCGCCTCAGGAAAGAGGAGTTGGTCTGGGGGCCACCATTTACCACGCGCGTCAGAATGGAAGGTTGGAGGAGATGGGGACCAAAGAAAGGCGCATGCGACTCTGGTGAAGATGGTGGAGGAGAGCTCTGCTCGCCTCTGGATTCGGGAGGCCGACTGCTCAGGGGTTATGCTCTGCCCAAATAGAGGTAACTACTACTGGCGGGCCTTCCGAGAAAGGTGCCGCCAAGATAAAGCCGATGAGGCCAAGGCGCACTTAACCAACCGAAGAAGAGAGTGTCGCTGGAAGGCCTATACCGAGCTGCCATCAGTCAAGTCGGAGTTGGAGGACACACGCCGCAGGGTTGTGTCGCTCGAGTTCCAGTTGACTGGTGAGCAGAGAAAGCTGGAGGAGTCCAAAAAGGCCTGTGCTACCGCGATCGAGCGTCATGAGGAGGCCATGAATATCAACGAGGATCTTGTCAGATAGAGAGACGAGGCAGATGCTAAATTGAATGCGCTGCAAAAAGAGATGGAAGATGAGCGTGCCAGAGCGGCGGAGCAGAGGGAGAGTCTGCGCCAGGAGCTGGGGGCAGAGCTGAGCAGGGTGTCTGGGGAGAAGGAGACGCTGCAGAAACAGTTTGAAGTTGAGAGGGGGAGGTTGATCGCTGAAGTAGAGGTCTTGAAGAAGGGGTTGGAGGCTGAGAAGGTCAGGGCTGGGGCTGAAAAGGAGGCCCTGATGAAGGAGTTGGGCGAGGAGAGGGCGAAGGCGGCCTCGGAGAGGGCTGCCTACCCTGACCTGTGCCTCGCGGCTGTGGAACAATTCAAAGCGTCGCCAGATTTTCAGGTGGCTATTGATGCTGCGGTGGCCAGTAGCTTAGCGAGAGAGGAGACTGGGGCTGCCCATCAAGACGCATCACTGGGAGGGCCGAAGTCTGAAGTGGTTGCAAGCTTCCATGATCGGACTTATAAGCATGAAATGGCAGAGCATCTGGGACAATGGTGGAAAATGTTCAAGCCGCTAAGGTCAAGAGTCGCTCCTGTGGCTCGATTTTAACAGTGTGGTGGTTGAAGAAGACGATGTGGCCCAGACCCCCCTGGACGAGGGGATAGAAGAAGCAGATCTTATTTCCAGTGAGGAGGGGGAGTGATCTGAAAATAAATGTACTTAGAAGTTTTTGTTTCCTCCTTGTATACATCTTTTTTGTTTCGTTTTGTTTTTGAAGTATTGTAATAAATGGATGTACACATGTTTTTGAGTGAATAAAATGGTCCTTATGGTTCTAGTTGATGATTCCAGTATATTTCCCTTTGTGTTGGTTTGGTCTTGGTTTGTTTTTCTTGTGATTGTTTTGTGCACTGATGTTTTCAGCAAATGCATGTGCCAGGCAGTCGAGCAAGGTGAAACTAAAATTAGGCCAAAAACCAAGGCAGAATAGTATAAGGAATTTTCTGATGCAGAGTGAAATGGCAAATTTGTTTAAGTGTGGGGGGAGTCTGGAAAGTAATGTGCCAAATTGAATGAGCATGGAAGTAGACTGAAATGTAATGTTGAAGATGTGGTGTGCAAGTGAGATGTGGGAGAACATCTTTAAAATAGGACTGAATGTCAAATTACCTTGAAAAAGTAGGCTGAAATGTAATGTTGAAGATGTGATTTGCAAATGGAAGATGGGAAAACATCTTTAAAATATGACTAAGTGTCAAAGTATGTTGAAATTGCGGCTAAGCGTCAGACCATGACTGAGTGTTTTGTTTTATGAGCCTTCATTCATAGGTCTGACTGAGGCTTGTGAAAATGCTCAGGTCTGGCTCAGGCTTTTGAAAGTGTTCAGGTCTGGCTGAGGCTTTGAGTGCTCGGTCTGGCCGAGGCTTTTGAAGGTGCTCAGGTCTGGCTGAGGCTTTTGAAAGTGCTCAGGTCGGACTGAGGCTTTGAGTGTGCTCAGGTCTGGCTGAGGCTTTGAGTGCTCGGTCTGGCCGAGGCTTTGAGTGCTCGGTCTGGCCGAGGCTTTTGAAGGTGCTCAGGTCGGACTGAGGCTTTGAGTGCTCGGTCTGGCCGAGGCTTTGGAAGGTGCTCAGGTCGGACTGAGGCTTTGAGTGCTCGGTCTGGCCGAGGCTTTTGAGGGTGCTCAGGTCGGACTGAGGCTTTGAGTGCTCGGTCTGGCCGAGGCTTTTGAGGGTGCTCAGGTCTGGCTGAGGCTTTGAGTGCTCGGTCTGGCCGAGGCTTTTCAAGGTGGCGCTGCAAATAAAAGCTGCATGGAAGCTACATTCAGACAGTTGAGTTATAGAAAGTGGGAACTCCAGTCGACATTTGTATTATGTATTAAAAAAGGGAAATACAACGATTTTGACAATACAAAAGTAAGGATTCATTGATAGTAACGCTTCAGATGTTCGGCATTCCAGGGGTGGGGAAGGTCTCGTCCATCCATATCTTGGAGTCGGTAAGTGCCTGGCCGTGGGCGGGCCTTCACCACGTAGGGGCCCTCCCATTTGGCTGCCAATTTGCCCTCGGTTGGATTCTTGGTGGCAAGAGTTGCTTCTCTCAAGACAAGGTCGCCATTAGAGAATTCCTGTGGTCGGACTCTATGGTTGTAGTGTGTTCTCATCTTCTGCTGGTACGAAGCCAATCTGACAGCAGCAGTCTCTCTGAGCTCCTCAATGAGATCCAGGTCTGCTCGACGGAGTTCTTCGGCTGAGGCGAGATCTGGATGTAAGACCCTGGGGGTGGGCAGACCGACTTCTACAGGAATGACCGCCTCAGCACCATATGTTAAGCGAAAAGGGGTTTCCAAGAGGAGTCCCGATGGTTCGGTAAGCCCAGAGTACATGTGGTAGTTCCTCAGCCCAGAGGCCTTTAGCAGCTTCGAGCTTAGTTTTGATGATCTTCAGGAGAGAGCGGTTGGTGACCTCAACTTGGCCATTTGCTTGGGGATGACCGGGGGAAGAGAAGCATGGTTGAATTTGGAGATCTGCACAAAATTTCCTGTATTTAGCATTGTCGAACTGTTTGCCGTTGTCGGAGACGATGGCCCGAGGATGCCAAATCGGCAGACAATAGATTGCCAGATAAACTTGGTGGTGTTCCGCTCGGTGATTGTGGCGAGGGGTTCTGCCTCGACCCACTTGGTGAAGTAATCAATGGCAACAATTGCGAACTTGGTCTGGCCTCGACCAGTGGGAAGTGGACCAACCAGGTCGATACCCCATTTGGCGAATGGGTAAGAGAGTGATCACCGGTGAGGAGCATGGGGATGTTGGCGAACGCCGCACTTGTCGATTTCAAAGACGAAATCAGAGGCATCTCTGTTGAGGGTCGGCCGTAGCAGACTGAGTACTTTGTATGCGAGACCGCCAATGAATGATTGCCACAGATTCCTTCATGGATCTCTTGCATTACATAGGTTGCTTGGGCGGGGCTGAGACATCGCAGGTATGGTCGTGAGAAGCCGCGCTTGTAAAGAACGCCGTCGACCAGAGTGTAGTTGGCCGACCGAGCTCTGACCTTGGCGGCCTGCTGTTGGTCATCTGGGAGTTCTCCAGTGGTCAAGAAGAGGAGGATGTCGGATGCCCAAGGAATGGGTTCCGTCTGAAGGAATTGCACTTCTTGCAAGTCGGGTGAGATGGCCGGGTGAGTCAGGTATTCGAGGCGAACTCCATGGCTGAGGTCGGATTGGTCGGCGGAGGCCAGTTGAGCCATCTCATCTGCTTTGGAGTTTTCCGCCCTAGGTATGTGTCTGATCTGGAAGGTGTTAAAAAGACGAACAAGGGTGAGCGCCATGTCCCTGTAAGTCCGCATTGTGGTATCCTTGGCATCAAATTCACCCGTGATCTGGCCGACGATCAGTTGGGAGTCACTGAACACTCGGATGTGGCTAACGCCAATGTCTTTGGCCAGACGAAGTCCTGCTATCAATGCTTCGTACTCGGCCTCATTGTTGCTGGCCGCAAACAAGAGGCGGAGGGCACATTTGATATAACCCCCTTCGGGGGATGTTAGGATGAGGCCATTTCGCTTCCTCCTCGCGAGACGAGCCAACATTGAGTGTCCAACAATGAGGATCTTCGGCTCGTGGAGTTGGTGCGGTGGAGGGTTAGTGGTTGGGGCCGGATTGGTAAATTCCAAGATGAAGTCACTACGCCGCCTTTGATTGCCGTCCGGGGCGATAAGAGATGTCGAATCGCTTAGTTCTCGACCATCGTGATTAGTCTTCCCGAGAGCTCGGGTTGTCAGATGACCTTCTTCGTGGGTCGGTGAGAGAACCACTATTGAATGGGCTTGGAAGTAGGGACGAGTCGTTCGGAGGCGTGACCAAGGCTAAGGATGCTTTTTCTAATAGGGGTAGTTCTCGCCCGCCTCCTAAGAGCCCGGTGATGTAATAGACCGCCGTTGGACGGAGCCGCCCTTCGATGAGTGCCGACCGATTAAGGTGCTTGATATCGCTAGGTAGAGAAAGAGGGGCTCACGGTGATTGCTGTGAGAGAAGGGAGGGTTGGCCATGCAATCGCTTCAATTGGAAGGCTTCTTCGATTCGCTTGTCCATTCAAAAGTCTGCCGCAGACTTTGAAAACGATAGGCACTTGTCCGCTGCGGAGATGAAACGGTGAGGGTCGCCACTCACGGTGAGCCTTTGGACCTCTTTAACGGTTTTGGTGATCGTGATCTCAATCAAGGCCTTGATTTTCTCGAGTTGGCCTCGATGCCGCTACCGGGTGACCATGAAACCCGTGAACTTGTTGATCCCACGCCAAAGGCGCATTTCTCTGGGTTGAGCTTCATCTGATATTTGCGAAGTGTGGCAAAAGTCTCTCGCAGGTCGGTGAGGTGGTCAGTGGAGAGTTTGCTCTTCACCAGCATGTCATCCACATACACTTCCATGTTCCGTCCGATCTGATGGTGGAAGACCGTGTTGACCAAACGTTGGTAGGTGGCCCCAGCATTCTTTAGTCCGAACGGCATGACACGGTAATGGTAGGTGCCCCGATCGGTGATGAAGGATGTGTGTTCCTGGTCGGATGAGTGCATCACGATGTGGTTGTACCCTGAAAAGGCATCCATGAAGCTGAGCATTTGATGACCGGCCGTGGCGTCGACCAGTAGATCAATGCGGGGGAGAGGGTAGCTATCTTTGGGACAAGCTCGGTTCAAGTCGGAGTAGTCGACGCAGAGACGCCCCTTGCCATTGTTTTTATGACCAGACCACGTTGGATGTACCACTTAGGATAATCCACATTTCGGATAAACTGGGCCTCGAGAAGTTTGTCAACCTTTGCAGCTATGAGATTGTTGCGCTCTGGATGGAAAATACGCTGCCTCTGTCTGTAAGGTCGGAAGTGAGGCTCGATACTGAGGCGGTGGGTTATTAAAGAGGGGTCGATGCCTGGCATGTCTGCATGGGTCCAGGCGAAGACGTCTTTGTGTTCGGTCAGGAGAGCGGCGAGGTCGACCTTGGCTTGGGAAGGCAGTTGGCTGCCAATTTTAGCAGTTTTGAGTGGGTTGGTGGGATCGATGTTAACTTCAGACGTCAAGTCCTTCAATGATCATTGCCTCCTTCAGTTTGACCTCTTTAAGTGAGGCCACATAACATTCTCTGGCGACGGTCTGTTCTCCTCTCACCGTTCCGACTCCAAAATCAGTAGGGAACTTGAGGGCAAGGTGGTAGGTGGATGTGATGGCTTGGAAGGAATTGAGGGCGGTGCGGCCGAGGATGATGTTGTAAGCTGAGGGGCAGTCGACAACAAGAAAAGTAAGCAACTTTGTGGTCTGCCGTGGGTACTCTCCAATGGTGATGGGGAGATCAATGGAGCCGATAGAGGTCACCCGGTCACCGGTGAAACCAACCAGAGGAGTCTGGAGTGGGGCTAGGCTTTCTTCCCCGATCTTCAATTGGCGGAAGCAGTTGAGGAAAATGATGTCCGACGAGCTGCCATTGTCAATGAGGACTCGTCTGACCTTATAATTGGAGAGGACAGTGGAGATGACAAGAGGATCATCGTGAGGATAACGGATACCTGCACAGTCGGCGTCCGTGAAGGTAATGGGCTCTGTCCACTGCTTGGGTTGCTTGGGGGGTCGGTCGACCGTGGCAACTGTCTTATCCGAGCCCTGTCGTATCTTTCTAAGCTCGCCTCTCGAGTGAAGCGTGATGGTCCCCACAAGCAAGACCACCAAATAACTCGATTTCACCAACCGTGGAGGCGGATTACCTTGAGGCCGAGGTTGTTGGTGGGTCGATCATGCCTCGGGTCCTTGAGCCGTCGCCGTGGAGGTATGCTGCGATTGTCTCTGTGGGGCTCGGTCCTTTGTCTCGCCGAGGCGGGTATCGTGAATCGCTCAGCGCCCTGGCGAATGAGGGTCTCTACTTGATTTTTGAGGCTGATGCAGTCGTCGGTGTTATGGCCATGATCCTGGTGGGAGCGGCAATACTTGGACTGGTCTTTGCGGGTGGAAGGGTTCCGCGGAGGAAGAGGCCACTTGAGGGGGTAGTCCTGCTGGATTTGGTTAAGAACTTGTTCCATGGGAGTATTGAGGGGGTATATTGCTCGAACCGGGGGGTCGGTTGGGCGGCCGGCCAGCGAGGGGATCGGCACAAGATAGCGGGATGTTTGGTTATGAGGTCGGTGTTCCGGGTTCTTGGTCTTTTCTTTTTTCTCCGGGGTCGATATTTAGTCAGGAGTCTGCCGAGCGGCTAGAGAGTCATCGGCGTTCATATACTGGGCTTTGGAGAGCAAGGCCGCCATGGATGTCGGGGTTCTTGGAGAGGAGAAGAGGAAATCGGATGATCGCAGACCATGAAGGCTGTGAGGATGACCTTATCGTCATTTTCAAAGAACTTGTAAGGCTTTGTTGAAGCGAGTGACAAAGCCGATAGTGACTCCCTCGGCCCGACGGATGTTGAGGAGTTGGGTCCGGACGCCGCCGGGCGTTGGGCTCGGCGAAGTGGCTCAGAAAGAGTCACCGAGGTGTTGAAATGTGGAGACCGAGTCCGAGGCAATTGGTGAACCATAGCCGAGCCGATCCCTTCAGGTCACGGAAAGGCTCGCACATGATTTCGCTTGGAAAGCATGGAGGATCATGAGTGTGCGGTAGGTTTCTGTGGTCGACGGGTCGGTTGTTCCGGCCAAAGGGTCGATGGTAGGCATTTTGAACTTGGGGGTAGGGGCTTGTCTCGGATGGAGGCAACGAAAGGGGAGTTTGCTGTAGTGGAGGGCTTATGTTGGATGTTTTGCATGACCCCTTGGAGTTGGAGTTTCATGGCTCGGAGTTCAGCGTCCCAAAGGGGAATGTTGTCACCACCAGAGGGAGATAGATGTTGGACGCTGCTAGCTTCTCCCTGAGCCGGGCTATGGACGTGGGAGGAGGAGGAGGGTGTATATGTGGGTGAGGGGGTTGCAAGCCCCCCGAGTTGGGAGGATTAGGTTGTGGGACGGTATGGCCTGGAACTTGGTCTGGATGGGGTGGAATATCTGGAGGTGGGGGAGGAATAGGGAGGTTCCGTTGGAGCAAAGCGTTGATTAAGGCCTGGTTTTGTTCGGCCATACGGTTGATGCTATTGGTGAGCTCGATGAAGTACTGTGGCGGGTTGTTCGGATTTGGAGGGTCGGTCTGGTGATCGGCAGCGTTATGGTGGGAAGCCATGGATCTGGTCGTTACCATGCACGTAACGGGTGAGGTGGAATATGTTGCTGGGAAAGGGTCTCCGGCGGCAATGAACACAACTGACGCACGGACAAACCGGAGTTCCCACAGACGGCACCAACTGATAATACAGTGAGTCCTCGTGAATGGGTTGGACCGATCCAAGCTCCTTAAGCCCACTGGGTAACCTGCAAACAAGTTCAATCGGGGAACGGGGTAGTCCCTCGGCGAACCCTCCGGTGTGTGAATTAGAGAAGGTGATGGGCAGAAAATGTAGAGAGAGAGAGAGAGAGATAGGAGATGAAAAACTTAACCTTCTTCTTGTCTTTGAGCCTTGCTTATATCCTTTGGTAATCATTTCGCTGTCTCAGTCGTTCTGACCTTCCCCCCGCCGAAAGCTTGCGCCGTGGTTCGTCTTGTTCAGGGTGAGGAGGCGTCATTCCGGCTGAGGAGTGTTGTCGCAATAAATGCGGTGATGGGTTGCATTAATGGTGATGTGCTGTGGCAATAACTTTGCAGATCTTTGTCTGTTGACATGGGCTGTTCTGCACCCGCCACGTGTCCGAGCATCATTGGCCTTTCCTGCTCAGTTGGCCTCCAGCTGTGCCGGGCTTTACTGACCGGGTTGTGTAATGAGGTCTAAATAGTGGGCTCGGGTTTACCCATGGTGGGCCGTGGTCCTTGTGGGCCTATCCCTGTCATATGTAATTACAAATTCAGTTGCTTGGGTCATAGCTAATACAATTAAAAAGATGATAAAACATTATGTTAAACAAATAATTAGATCTAACTAAATATTAATTATTCATTTTAATCACTATTTCTACACTAAAATTACACATTTAATCCCAACAACCTACGAGATTAAAAAAGAAATTTAACATACTAATAAAACGGTCACTTAATTTAACTATGTACTAGGGTGGGAATCCACTCAATAGCTGTGTTTAAAATATAAATTTTAATTTTGAATTCATAACATATTTTTTATATTATTTAAGTGATAAAAATATTATTTAGTAAGTTAAGTGAATAGTTTTAAATTCAAATCTTATGTCTTTAATATTTGAAATTTCTAATATTTTTCTTTATCATAATCTAATCCCTTTTTGATCTTTTATAATAATCCTCTTAGGGCTTGTTTGATTCATGGGATTAGGGGGGGGACTATTTACTGTGCGGATTGTAATCCGCACAGTAAAGCTAATCCGATGTTTGTTTTTTTTTTAGTCCGCCGGACTCCATGTCGTGGGACTCCCAATCCTCATATGGGGATAAAATAATCGGGGGTGTGGGATAGAATTGGTGGGATTGTTCTGCTTTGGATTAGAGGGTGAGATGACCATTTTGCCCTCATTTGTTGTGGCACATTTAATTCAAATTTAAATTTAATTATGTATTATATTTAATAAAAAAAAATTAATTTAAATGTCTCAATTTAAAAATAAAATAATTTTATTTAACTTTTTATTGATGTTTTATTTATTTAATTTTTGAAATAATTTTTATGGATATTTTATTGATGTTTTAAAATTTTGTTTATGTTTTATTTAATTTCATTATTTAAATGTAATAGATGTTTTATTTAATTTCATTTTTGATTATTATTTTTTTAAAAACAAATTTATTTAAAATCTTAATTAAAAAAAATAATATATATTTTTATTGATATTTTATTTATTTATTTATTTATTTTTAAAAAATTAAATTTACTGAGTGGTTCAAATTAATTCGAGTGGTTCTTAAACAAATAAGTAATTGGTTCAAATTATTTATTATCATCTACAAATAAATAATTTCTTGAGTGGTTATTCTTGAGTGGTTCAAATTAATTTGAAATTATCTAATCAATTTATTTGTTTGCACGCATGATTCATTTATTTTTAAAACTAAATAAATAAATAAACAATTAAAATTGAGTAATGATTAAACAAATTTTATTGATATTTTATTTATTTATTTATTTAATTTAAAGAAAACAAATTTATTTAATTAAAAATAATTAAAATATTAAAGATATGTTTAATATTGTTATTACTTAGTAAACAATTAAAAAAAGGGCAAAATAGTCATTTGTTCATTTATCCTATCCAGTCCGTCCAACCAAACGTTGGATTCACTAAAAATAGTCCGGGGGATTCACAGTCCGGACATCTAATCCCATGAAAAAACAAACACAGGATACATATCCAATCCGACCAAATAGTCCGGGGGATTCACAGTCCCAGGACTCCAATCCGATGGATTCTAATCCCCCCTTATCCAGTCCGCCCAATCAAACACACCCTTATTGTCAATCTGAATAGTGACGCGAAACTCCCAACAACTCAAAAAACTGCTCCTTCCCCTGTTTATCGGATATAAAATAAATAAAATTTACAACTATATAATGACATGGCAGTTTATATTTTAATTTTTTAGCTGCCATAAATTCAATAAGACTCACTTCTCATATATTTGTAGGTGAATTGTGAAACTTAAAGTATAAGTCTCTAGTACACCCAAATCGACGTCGTTTTGAGTGTGAAATGACGCAAAATAACGTTATTTTGACAATTTCGGGTCATTTGAGCCATAAAATTTGTGGCCCTCAAACATTTTTCTTGACATATAGCTCAAAAAAAGTAAAAAATAAATAAAATTGTCTTTAAAATCTTTTAGTTTTCAAATCCATCTTATGTAGACAAACATAAAAAGTTATATATATATATATATATATATTTGAAAAAGTTCCCAAAAAACTAAAAAGTAAAAAAAAACAATTGTTTGTGGCTTTTTTTTTTTTTTTTTTTTTAGTGTCGCCCTTTCTAGATTTTTATTTTTTACTTTTTTAATTTGTCTAATCAAGTAGAACTCAAAAATTGTAATCTTTTTTAAATTATAAAAAAATTCACTGAAAAAAAAAAAACCAAAAAAAAACCAAAAAAGGCAACCCCAAACACCCACTTACGTTGTGTTTGGTTGGAATATTTAGAAAGAGATTTAAGAAAGGGAATAGGTGTGTAAAATTAAGTAAAAATATAGGTATATTTTATTCATATTTCACCTATCTTTTCTTTTCTTTTTTTTCCTTTTCAAAATCTCTCAACTAAACACAACATTAATGTGTTAAAGGCTTATTTTAAGTTCAACTCAAAAAGTAATTAAGTCAAGTTTAAATGTAATTTAATAAAAAACTTTCAAGTTAAACACTTAGGTGCGTTTGTTTGGATGGACTGGATAAGGGGGGATTGTAATCTATCGGACTATTAGTCTTAGGATACATTGTCCCAGGACTATTTTGTTAGACTGAATTTGTATCCTATGTTTGTTTAGTCATGAGATTAGATGTCTGGATTAGACTATTTTTAGTTACCCAATGTTTGTTTGGTATATTATGGAGAAGGATAAATGCTCAAACGACTATTTTATTCTTTTCAATTATTTACTAAGTAATAGCAATATTAAACACAGCTTTAATATTTTAATTATTTTTAGCTAGATTAAATAAAAATTTATTTTATTTTATTTTTTACACAATTAAATAAATTTATTTTTAAAAAATTAAATAAATTAAATAAAAATAAAAATAAATGTTATTTTTTTAATTAAAATTTTAAATAAATTTATTTTAAATAATAATAATTAAATAATGAAATAAAATAAAACATCTATTAAAATTTAAATAATGAAATTAAATAAAATATAAACAAAATTTTAAAATAAAATATCTATTAAAAAATATTTTAAAAAATTAAATAAATTAAACAAAAATAAATATTAAACAAAATTATTTTATTTCCAAATTGAGACATTTAAATTTTTTTGAATTTTACTAAATATAATGCATAATTAAATACTAGAGGGCAAAAATATAATTTTATTGTCTAATCCCATGGGATGAGCTATCCCATGGTTTCTATCCCACTCCCCTCCCATAGGATAGGATAGTCCCATATTTGTAATTGTCTGGAACAAAATTTTTCAAACAAACAATGGACTATTAATAGTCCAATCTCACACCCTAATTCTTCAAAACGGACACACCCTTAGAGCTTATTTGGGATGTAGCTAAGAAAATTACTTTTTGACTGAAGTCAAAAAGCAACTCAACTTTCTCACTCACAAAAAAGTTACTTTCTTATCAACTTCTCCAACACTTTAGCCTTTTTAACTATTATAGCACCAACTCTTCATTTTCTCGGCCTCTTCTTATACTAATGATGTTCTCACGGTTTGTCGATTACCGAATTTGCACACTTGCGAGTGACATATAACAATAATAGATGCGAAGATCAAATCTTGTTCAATCTCTATCTGTACTTTGTCTATTATTGAAAGGCTCCATCCTAACTAACATGCTATCCAATTCAAATTACTAATTTATTAAGACTACTACTCCTACTAGGCGAAATGGTCTAACCCTCTAGGGTGATCTATAATCGGATATAGGCCAAATGAATTCGTAACAGATTCGGATTTGTTTTAATCGAATCGGATTCGAATTTTGACAAATTCAATCCGAACCCAATTCATTTACAAGTTCAAGCTAAACTGTATATAACCCAAATCATATAGAGATAAAAGGAAAATTTGCCTAAAAAATAAACTGGTCTTATAATTTCTTCATATGAGAATGATTGGTTATCATCATCATTAGTTGATATATTAATATCATAATTAAAGTGCCGTAAAAGGGATTCATGTTCTAGATAAGTTTCTCTTATCTAATCTAATAGCCTATTTCTTTCATCAATACCTAAATCGGGGTCTTTATATAATTTTCTCTAATAATCCAATATTTTAACAATATTTTCATATTCAATCCTATTATAGGTATTGGTTTGACGTACCATAATATCTTATGTACTATAAAATAGCCTAGGAATGTAATTATCTCTTGGACTATTCATTCCATCATTGTTTATGAAGGATACAGTTTCTAATTTTGTCATCAAATTGTTTATTTGGTTTTTTACTTTTTTGTTTAAGTCAATATTTATTATAGAACCCAAATTGTTTATTTTAGATTCTATAGACTCAACTTTAGTTTCTAGATAATTTTGATTTATTTTTTTATTTTTATTTAATTTAGAAAACTAATAACACATAATATCCGTAATATTATTTAAACTAGAACACACACTATTTACATTTGCAGACTCTTTAGTAATATGCAAATTATGGTCATATTTATTATTAATATTATTTTTTTATATTTCCAAAGCATATTATATCTTCAGGGTTAATTGTCATTATAAATTGTTGTTGGTACCTAAGACCCTCCCAGTGTATTTGTCTGGTGCCTAAAACCTCTCTTTATGATCTTAAAGACTTAATTATGGCCAACAGTCAAAAGATCTTAATGACTATATAGGCTTTAACATACACTAAGCATATAGGTTTTACAACAATTATAAATGAAACAAATAATTATGAAGATATAAAATACAAAGGATATACAATTAAATACTAAACTTGACTATTTTTTTTTTTTTTATAGCATAAAGCACACCATACACACTTATATATATCAAAAATTTAGATGTAGAGAGAAATACTTACATGACTTGATTTTGCTTTCAAAAGCTCTTCACCAGGCTCTAATACTAATTACAAAACAAAAAAGAAATGAGCTTTTTATTATTTTTATTATGGAATTATGATGGAGTTATGGATTTAAGAGAAGTTAGAGACGAAGTTGGAAACACAAAGATTGAGAGAATTTACATTGCTTTATTCATTGGCTTGAATGCCAATTTATAAAATACATCTTGTATATACAGATAAAAACCAAAAGTTATTCTAACATTATTGCATATCTACCTTACGTCCAACACTTTACAACTTTTGACAAAGTCTAAAAGCCTAGACATAGGCTTATACAACATTTCCACAAAATTAAATACAAAGAAAAAAAAAAAGTCATACATGAGAGACTACAATTATTTGTCATCTTTATACTACAATTATATTCAACTGTCTACCCTCTCCGGTTTTCAAAGAGATAGACTGTTATAGATAAGCTTTGGTTGAGCTAATTTGTCGTGTAGCGTCGGCTGAAAGGATTTGTTTGACCACTTTTCGCCAAATAATGCAGGTTACTCCATGTGTCCTGGATAAGATTGAAGTTGATCAGGAGACAGCTGCATGTGATAGTAGGGTCCACTATGCTTTTATCCTGTTGATGAGATTGTGATATTCTTCACCTATCTCTGATGGAGGGGAATCAGGATTATGACTGTATTGCTCATTCCAAAATTGTTCTACATCATCCACGGCCATGGTTAGTTCCAACGAAAGATCCAAATTATTTCTCTTTTTGACATTTAATAACATGGCAAGAGCCTCATTAATTTGTATAGGAGACCTTTGATATGTTATGGGAAAATAGGTTACAAATAGTATTATGCCATCTGTGACCACGAATGGCAATTTTGCTGAGCCATATATTGGATCCTGATTATGAAATAGATATTAGATTGTCTATCCAATATTCTGTCAAAAAGAGTTTTTGTATATTTTTCAATCACTCTCTCCGGCGATCTTCATCTAAATAATTATCTTCAAATTCAAAATCTTCAGCTTCTTTAAGATACCAAATCTGGTATGGTTGGAAAAAATGTTCTTGTTCCCGCCAACCAACAGTGCTAGAGATCCAGAAAGTAAAACATTTGCTCTATCGGAAGCCTTTTACTACCAGTGAGAGCATTGCTTTGATGATCATTGGATATTCTATCCATTGGATTTGATTTAAAATTTGGAAAATAACTTGATTAGTTATTCCCCAATCTATATCTTCAAAATACCACATGTCATGATTTGTCATGATGGTTATTTTCGGAATTCCATCTTTAAAATTTAATTTATCATAAGATCGTTCTAAGATTTGTCTAATCTTATCACGATGATCCTCAACTTAATTTTTTATTAACATAAAAATTTCTTTTGGAAGCAAAGTTCTTACATTTTCAAAAAAATAAATTCTTTTTATTTGTTCAAAAACTGGATCAGAAAACTCATCTGATATGAGATCTGATAGTTGAAGAAAATTATTTATTTCTTCAAAATTAAAATCTTCATTCCAATTCATTTGTTTAAGGATATTGAAACAAAGATTTTGTAAATCTTTGAATTTAGCTGTTTGCTCAGCTAATTTGTTGGCCAGAACTTTCATGTGTTTTCGAAATTTCACTTTGTTATTTACAATGTGAGTTTTCCAAACTCCATTGAGTTCTATATAAATTTCTTTGGATGTACCAGGTAGGGGTAAGCAAGGAATCCATAAAATCCGTAATTCGATCCGGTCCAGTCCAATCCAATAGATTTGGATTGATTTTTTGAATCCATGGTTCGGTTCTGGATTGAAAATTTCAAAATCTGTAGGCTACAGATCGGTTCCAGATTGAACCCCACAGTTCCAGATTGGAATTGATCCGGACCATCCAGAAATAATCTATATTTATACTATATACCTTCCTACACAATATAATTTCTTGTCTTATATAAAAACTAAAATGTAACGTAATTCACGCCTCATTCATTCAGTTCATTGAAATTTTACACAGGATGATGTTGTTTGCTTGGAATTTGTTTGTTGTGTGTTTGCTTAGAATTTTACACAGGTTATTGTCTAGTATTGCTTCTGTGTTTGTTGTCTAGTATTGCTGTTGTGTTGGCTTATAAGTGTTTTATTTTATTCGTCCTTTTGAAAAGCGGCTTTTCTGTACCCTTATATCTTCAGTTTTCAAAATGCTAACTGTATTTATCATTTTTACTGCTCCAGTTTAGATGCCATTGTCATTATAGACAGTCTTACAGGATCTTGATTCTTGCCAAATATATGTTTCAATATATAATGTTCTAAGTTGGATGTATCCCACTGGCTTTGTTTACAGGTTTCAATTTACTTAGATTGTGATGGTATAGATATTTTTTGGATGGTATGATATGGCAGAAAAAGGATCCACTTACACAGGATGATGTTGTTTGTTTGGAATTTTACACAGGTTGTTGTTTATATTTTTTTTGTTATTTAATTATGTGAATCCGTGGTCCTAAACCGATACAATCCGTGTTTCAACGGATTGGTTCGGATTGGTTCCACAATTTAAACAAATTAGATTGGTTCTAATTTTTCAGAAACTGTAGATAACGGTTTTCTCCCACAATCCAGACCAATCTGGACCATGCTCACCCCTAATACCAGGGTTGAAAAAATCCTTTATTTCAGATTCATCTGATTTAGTTGTCTGAATATTAGTTGGAACTGGGTTAGTTCCCATTTGACAAAAACTCTTTTGATAAACAGGCATAGCTGGTGCAATGTAAAAAGTTTTTTTAGCTTTGGTTATGCTATCATATGATTTATGACTGGCTCTTGGAAATCCGCAAACTTGTTTATTGCATTCATTCCAGTATGTGTAAATTTGAGGTTGTTTTCCTGATAATTCAACATAAACTCATTCTTGTCTGCGGATTGGTTTTTTAGCAATTGTCATCCAATCTCCTTGAGCAGGTTGTTTACCCTTGTCCATTGTTTCCTCTTGGTCTAAAGGTCTTCTGCAAAAATTAAAATTACTTGTTTAGTAATTTAATTTTCTGAAACAATTTCTACTAAAACAATCTGCAAGAAAATTGTTAGTACCTTTAAGATGTTCTACCTCAAAAGTATATTCAGAAATTTTACTATACTAGGGTAATCGTCTTCCTTACTCAATAGGTTTTTTATTGATCAGGAAATCTCTTACTGCCTTATTATCAGTGCATACAATAAAATTTTCTCGGTCTAAATAAATATGAAAACTTTTTATTGCCAGTTTTATTGCAAATAATTCTTTTTAAAAAATAATATATTTATGTTCATTTGGTTTAAATATTTTAGAATTATATCCACAAATTAATTTTTCTTTTTGTAATTTTATGGGTATTGGATTTTTTCTTGGTCTAATCCCATTTTCTGATAAAGATATCTCTTTATCATGCCATAAATTACTTGGTATTGCTTTAAGAACACATCGCCAACATACTTCTGAGGCATCTGTTTCTAAAATTAATTTATCACCTGTTTTAGGAAGATAGACATCTGGTAAAGTTTTAACATTTTCTTTAATTTGTTTATTTAAAGCAACATCTTCTGTTATCCATTCAAAAATAATATTTTTCCTTAATTTGGTTAGCCAAGGAATTTTCAATTTTGAAAAATTTTTGATAAAATTTCGTCCATAATTTAAAATGCCTAATAAACTCTGTAATTGTGTTATATTTTCCAAAAGTATTAGGAAAATCTCGTACTTTAGACAAAAATGTTCTTGTAGTTTTAAACCTTTCTGGTCTAAAATTATTCTAAAAAATTTAATTGATTCTTTTTCTAGTTTAATCTTTTTTGGAGACAAAATAATTTCATATTTTTGAAATTTTTCACAAAGTAATTTTAAATGTTTCTTATGCTCCTCCTTGGTTTTAGAGAAAATAAGTATATCATCAATATAAACTACAAAACAATCTTTAAGATCTTTAAAAATTGTATCCATCCACTGTTAAAATACCTGTGGTGCTATATTTAACACAAAAGGCATAACATTCCAGTAATAATGTCCTCTAGGTGTACTGAAAGTTATTAATTTTTTTGACTCTTCAGTTAATTAAATTTGCCAAAATCCACTCTTACAATCAAATTTGCTAAAGATTTTTGATCCTTTGGTTAAGTTAATAAAAACATCTTTTCGTGGAATAAAATATCCATCAAATTCTAAATTTTCATTTAGCTGTTTATAGTTAACTACCATTCGGGCTTTTCCTCTTTTAATTTCAGCATGGTTTCTTATCATAAAAGCTAGACTAGAGTGAGGGTTTCTAGATTCTTCAATTAACTTTTTGTCTAAAAGTTCCTGAAATTGAATATCAAATTCATCTATATCTTGTCTAGTATAAATCAATGGTCTTACTCTATTAATAACATTAGGGTCTTTTAATTTTAAACTATAATAACATGGGCTACATTGCCATAATTTTAATGGATGTTTACCAAAATTTTCTTCTAAAATTTTATAAATCCAGTGTGATTCATCAATGATTTTGATAATGGGGGTTAAATCACCACGCAGCACGGGCGCAAACTCTTTATCACAAATATATTTATGTTGTTCTAATAAGGGAATATGAATTAAGACATTGTTTATACTTAATGAAATGACTTTTTCTTGTATTTTCATTGGAAGATAATTATATAAAAATTGTTTCCAAGAAGGAAATCGCCATGCATATAAGGAAAACATAGAATTTTTGGTATAATGAATTTGCTATCATTTAACCAAATAGCTATATTTTTAGCCTTGAATTGTATGGAAGTATGGCTTCCATCAATTTCAGTAATCAAAATTGGATGTTTCATTAATGTCCCTTTTTCTTTTGGCATGACATTCCATTTACGTGAGCTGACTGTAACTCCTATATCTATGAGAACATTGAAGCTCTAAGGTTTATAACCTACAAAATTAAATATTCCCAATACATATGTATATCTTCTTTTTCCTTGGCTAGGAGAAAAAATAATATCATCATTTTTTGTTTGAAAATGATACATATATGCAGACTTAATATGTTCAAATTGTCTTCTTGTTCTTAGGAAAATAGGAACCTGAACATTGTTTGAAGTAATAGATTCTTGATTAAAATTATTACTTGATTCTCCAATGCTTAATTTTGAAAATGAATTGTTAGGAAAATCTTTTTCAAATACAAAAGTTGATCTTTTAATTTTTGGAACTGTATTTTTAATATATAAATTTTTTCCTGATGCTTGCATTTGTAATTGTGCAAGATTTTTTGTTTTAGAAGATTCTGTTGGAAAAATGGTTTTTATATAGGCATATTTTTAGCCTATTTTGGGTGGACCCCAAACGTCTTTTGGGGTGGGTCCGAAGAGGTGAAGTGTTTCTTGCCACGTGGCAAGTCACACGGTGAAGACGGAACGTCAAAACCATTTATGAGTGAATGGGAAGATGACGTCGTTTTCGGATCTAACATTAATTTTTTAGATAAAATTCTTTTGAATTTTTTCAATAATAATTAGTGTGGAAATTTAATTTAATTCTAAATTCAAATTTTGGATTCCTGAGAGGTTTCTTAAAGTTTGTAATTTTAGAATTTAATTTAATTCTAAATTTAAATTTTAGGTTCCTTAAACGTTTCCTAAAATTTGTACCTCTTCATTTATTTATTTATTTATTTAACTATTTCAATAATTTAATATATATATATATTTAATTAGTTTAATATATATATATATTTGAAATAGTTTAATTAATAAATTTCCTACAGTTTTGTCCAACCGGTTTGACTTGGTCTCTAACGGTAAACAATTTGAAAAAGAATTTTGTCTCAAAGGGATTTTCTTTTTGCATTGTTTAATTGTTTTCAAACCAAGTGGCGCCTGTTGAACCATTGTTTATACCTTTTCGGGTATATTGTTTTTGCCTTTAAATACACATTTGTTCCAGCAGTTTAGGCCCCCAAAAAAATTAGTCTGATTTTGGTCTTTGATTGTCCTATTTTCTTTTACTGCCATAATTCCAGCAGTCCAGATATTCCGAGATTCAGTCTGTTTGGTGTCTCACAAGGGAAGGTTCAAAGCCAAAAGCTACCTATCCTTTGCAGACTATTACCAATTTCTGTACTCTCTGATTAGATCATGTTGTTGCATTTTCTCTCTGTCAAATTCCATTCATGTGGGGGATTGTTGGAAAAATGGTTTTTATATAGGCATATTTTTAGCCCATTTTGGGTGGACCCCAAACGTCTTTTGGGGTGGGTCACACTCACATAGGTAATTCTTATGAGGAGTATCATGCCATACTCCACTAGGTTTACCTAGATATAAGAATCATTAAAATTTTACTTAACCTTTAACGCTGCAGACATCACTATTTCATCAAAGAAATGGGTAGGAGTTAGACTCCCCAGTGATCCTTCTGAATCATTCACAACTCGGTTGTCCCTTTGAACCTAGATCTTGGGATCTCCAGTCAACTAGGTTGGGTTGCCGTTGTGGTAACTCTTATTTAATAGGCTTTAGTCCCATTCCCCTCGATGAATTCTCAACTAACTCTCTTGCTAACCCTTTGGTTAGTGGATCCGCGATGTTGTCTTTAGACTTAACATATTCTCCAAACAGACTTGTATTGCTAGGTCTACTATGGAATCTGAATTCATAGCCTTAGACAAAGCAGGGGAAGAGGCAGAATGGCTTCGCCACTTCCTTGAAGATATTCCAATATGGCCAAAACCGGTGCCTGCTATATACATACATTGTGATAGTCAATCAGCAATTGGTAGAGCACAGAGTCATATGTATAACGGTAAGTCACGACACATTCGTCGTCGACATAATACCGTAAGACAACTACTCTCTAATGGAATTATTTCCATAGAATATGTTAAGTCTAAAGACAACATAGCGGATCCATTAACCAAAGGGTTAGCAAGAGAGTTAGTTGAGAATTCATCGAGGGGAATGGGACTAAAGCCTATTAAATAAGAGTTACCACAACGGCAACCCAACCTAGTTGACTGGAGATCCCAAGCATGTTTCCAAGCATCAACCGCAGCAACCACTTGCCGGTCGGTTTCATCCTCTTTCAGGATAGGAGCATCTTCACGGAGAAAACGAGCCAGGTTCAGAGTTGTAAGATAGAACAACATTTTCTGTTGCCATCTTTTAAAGTCAGTTCCTGAGAACTTCTCTGGCTTTTCACCGTGATTTACCGGTACTGTCATCACAGGAGAGGGGGTTGGTGCAATCGCAGCCACCACAGTAGTACTTGTTTGGGCATTTGTTTCAGTAGCCATCAATTCTAATTTATAAAACAAAATTATAATTAGAATTTACACTACACAGAAAATTAAACCAAATGCACAGAATTAAATTCTGTAAAAATAAAAGAAATAAGAATGTAACTTTTATTTTCCAATTAATTTGAAAATAAAATAAAATTTTATTTAAACAAATTAATTCCACACAAAAAATAAAAGAAATAAAAACCATAACTTTTATTTTTCAATTAATTTGGAAATAAAATAAAATTTTATTTAACCAAACTAATTCCACACAAAAAATAAAATAAAATACAATTATAACGGCAAATGTTACATCTGTGACAAAGAGGGACATCGGGCCAAAGATTGCCGTAGCAAAGGCAAAGGTAAGAAAAGAACAAGCAAGAAGCCTGCTCAAGCCCATATGACCGAAGTGGACAATATTTCCAATAGTGTAGATGACATCAATCTTTCTGCAGTTGTTTCTGAGGCAAATCTTGTCGGAAATCCTAAAGAATGGTGGGTGGACACTGGTGCTACTCGTCATATTTGTGCCGACAAAAAGATGTTCACATCTTACTCTACAGTGGACAATGGTGAACAACTTTTTATGGGCAACTCCTCAACTTCCAAAGTTGAAGGACAAGGAAAGATTGTGCTCAAGATGACATCTGGAAAGGAACTCACTCTCAACAATGTCGCGTATACTGGGACATTCGCAAGAATTTAGTTTCCGGATCTTTGTTAAGTAAGAATGGGTTTAAGCTAGTTTTTGAAAGTGACAAGTTTGTACTTACCAAAAACGGGATGTATGTAGGAAAAGGTTACATGTCTGATGGCCTTTTCAAGTTAAATGTAATGACTATTGTACCCTCAGTTATTAATAATACTACATCTTCTTCTTACTTGCTTGAGTCTTCAAATTTATGGCATGGTAGACTAGGACATGTTAATTATGGATCTTTATGAGATTAATTAATATGGAATGTTTACCTAAATTTGAAATTGATTCAAATCATAAATGTGAAATTTGTGTTGAGGCAAAATTATCTAAAACTCCTTTTCATTCAATTGAAAGAAGTACGGAACCACTTGAATTAATTCATAGTGACATTTGTGATTTTAAATCAATTCAAACAAGAGGTGGAAAAAAGTATGTAATCACTTTTATAGATGACTATACTAGATATAGTTATATTTATTTAATTCGAACTAAGGATGAAGCTTTGGAAACTTTCATTCAATATAAGAATGAAGTTGAAAATCAACTTGGTAAGAAAATCAAGAAACTTAGAAGTGATAGAGGTGGTGAATATGAATCACCTTTTGATGAATTTTGTAAAGAACATGGAATAATTCATCAAACCACCGCTCCTTACTCACCTCAGCAAAATGGAATTGCTGAAATGAAAAATAGGACTTTAAAAGAAATGATGAATGCCATGTTAATCGCCTTGGATTACCTCGAGAACTTGTGGGGGGAAGCAATACTTTCTGCTAATTATATTTTAAATAAAATACCCCGAAAGAAAGTAAATCAAACACCTTATGAATTGTGGCATGGAAGAGTACCATCCTATAAATACTTAAAAGTGTGGGGGTGTTTGGCTAAAGTGGCTATTCCTAGTCCTAAAAAGACTAAGATAGGTCCTAAGACCATTGATTGCATTTTCATTGGTTATGCCAAGAATAGTAGTGCATATCGGTTTTTGATTCATAAATCAGAACATTCCGAAATGCATGTAAATACTATTATTGAGTCTCGGAATGCATCTTTCTTTGAACATGTATTTCCAAAAAAGATCTTATGATGCTATTACTAGTCAGGATCAAGAACATGATCAAGAACAAGAGTTAGATCAAAATAAGGAAGAGGAACCTAGGCGTACTAAACGTGCTAGAACCTCAAAATCATTTGGTCTAGATTTTTTAACATATTTGTTAGAAAATGAGCCTTTAACTTTTAAAGATGCTATGTCCAGTCCTGAAGCTCCTTTATGGAAAGAAACTGTCTACAGTGAAGTTGAATCCATCTTGCAAAATCACACTTGGGAATTAGTGGACTTGCCACCAGGTTGTAAACCTCTTGGGTACAAGTGGATTTTCAAAAGAAAATTGAAAGCAGATGGATCAATCGACAAATACAAGGCAAGACTTGTAGTCAAAGGTTTTAGACAGAAAGAAGGTTTAGATTACTTTGACACATACTCACCGGTTACTAGAATAACATCCATTAGAATGCTAATTGCCATTGCATCTCTATACAATCTAGAAATTCATCAAATGGATGTTAAAACTGCTTTCTTAAATGGTGAGTTAAATGAAGAAATTTACATGGAACAACCAGAAGGGTTTTCTGTTCTAGGGAAAGAACAGAAAGTGTATAAATTGGTTAAATCATTATATGGTTTAAAACAAGCCCCAAAGCAATGGCATGAGAAATTTGATAAGGCAATGATGTCAAATAGTTTTAAAATTAATGAGTGTGACAAATGTGTTTATATTAAAAACACAGACAAAGGTTATGTCATTGTATGTCTTTATGTAGATGATATGCTCATCATAAGTAGTAATAATGACATAATTAAAACTACCAAGAAAATGTTAAATAAACATTTTGACATGAAGGACATGGGCATTGCTGATGTAATTCTTGGTATGAAAATTACCAAAACATCAGAAGGTTATACTTTGTCACAATCTCATTACATTGAGAAAATACTTGACAAATTCAGCAAAGATGATGATCATCTTGCTAGAACTCTTGTAGATGTTAATTTGTATCTTTCTAAGAATATACAGGAAAGTATTTCTCAATTAGAGTATGCCCAAATTATTGGAAGCTTAATGTACTTGATGAACTGCACTCGCCCAGATATAGCTTATGCAGTAAGTAAATTAAGTAGATATACGAGTAATCCAGGAGTAGAACACTGGAAAGCAATTATAAGGGTTCTTAGATATCTCCGATTTACTCGTAACATTGGGTAGAGTTATACTAGATATCCAAAGAAGATTCTTGAAGGATACTGTGATGCAAATTGGATATCAGATACTAGAGACTCGAAGTCCACCAGTGGGTATGTTTTTACTCTTGGTGGGACGGCTGTATCTTGGAAATCTTCCAAACAGACTTGTATTGCTAGGTCTACTATGGAATCTGAATTCATAGCGTTAGACAAAGCTGGGGAAGAGGCAGAATGGCTTCGCCACTTCCTTGAAGATATTCCAATATAACCAAAACCGGTACCTGCTATATGCATACATTGTGATAGTCAATCAGCAATTAGTAGAGCACAGAGTCATATGTATAACGGTAAGTCACGACACATTCGTCGTCGACATAACACCGTAAGACAACTACTCTCTAATGGAATTATTTCCATAGAATATGTTAAGTCTAAAGACAATATACAGGATCCACTAACCAAAGGGTTAGCAAGAGAGTTAGTTGAGAATTCATCGAGGGGAATGGGACTAAAGCCTATTAAATAAGAGTTACCACAACGGCAACCCAACCTAGTTGACTGGAGATCCCAAGATCTAGGTTCAAAGGGACAACCGAGTTGTGAATGACTCAGAAGGATCACTGGGGAGTCTAACTCCTACCCATTTCTTTGATGAAATAGTGATGTCTGCAGCGTTAAAGGTTAAGTAAAATTTTAATGATTCTTATATCTAGGTAAACCTAGTGGAGTATGGCAGGATACTCTTCATAAGAATTACCTATGTGAGTATGAACTGAGCCGGTTCTGTGAGATTTGTGAAGGGCTACAATTCTCTAAAGCACTCATGAAGACCAGGTTGTTCAGGGCCAAAATGAACACAATAGTGAGAACTAATCAGGTATGCAGGGAATATACTTGTGTGAGTTCTATTGTCTTGGTTTACACAAACGGTGAGCAGTTCAAGACATCATGTTCCTTGCTTAGCTAGTAAATCCGATGGTGTCTCACAAGGAAGGTTCAAAGCCAAAAGCTACCTATCCTTTGCGGAATATTACCAATTTCAGACTCCGATTAGATCATGTTGTTGCATTTTCTCTCTGTCAAATTCCATTCATGTGGGGGATTGTTGGAAAAATGGTTTTTATATAGGCATATTTTTAGCCCATTTTGGGTGGACCCCAAACGTCTTTTGGTGAAGACGGAACGTCAAAACCATTTATGAGTGAATGGGAAGATGACGTCGTTTTCGGATCTAACATTAATTTTTTAGATAAAATTCTTTTGAATTTTTTCAATAATAATTAGTGTGGAAATTTAATTTAATTCTAAATTCAAATTTTGGATTCCTGAGAGGTTTCTTAAAGTTTGTAATTTTAGAATTTAATTTAATTCTAAATTTAAATTTTAGGTTCCTTAAACGTTTCCTAAAATTTGTACCTCTTCATTTATTTATTTATTTATTTAACTATTTCAATAATTTAATATATATATATATATTTAATTAGTTTAATATATATATATATATTTGAAATAGTTTAATTAATAAATTTCCTACAGTTTTGTCCAACCGGTTTGACTTGGTCTCTAACGGTAAACAATTTGAAAAAGAATTTTGTCTCAAAGGGATTTTCTTTTTGCATTGTTTAATTGTTTTCAAACCAAGTGGCGCCTGTTGAACCATTGTTTATACCTTTTCGGGTATATTGTTTTTGCCTTTAAATACACATTTGTTCCAGCAGTTTAGGCCCCCAAAAAAATTAGTCTGATTTTGGTCTTTGATTGTCCTAAATTCTGCATTTTTTCATTATTCTTCATATTAGTTTTAGTATAAATTTCAGAGAGTTAGAACACAGGTTTGGTTCGCCGAACAAATTGTTTGGAGTACTACTACAATTTGTGAAGATCATTGTATCCTGGGAGATAGACGCCACTCAACCGTAAGTACCGTAGCGGGGCAAATCTGTCTTAAGGATAGAGTGTCACACACTCGACTTGGTCTTGAATTATTTATTTGGTTCAATAAATAAATCCGGTATGTAATTTATTTATTTTGTTTGATTTTATTTCAAGTTATTTTTTATACACAGAAGATTGTTCCAACAGATTCTTCTTGTCCCACTAGGTCATGGAGTAACCATTGTCGAGGGACTTCTTCTAAATCGCTCCAATTCATTAGACGAGATTGTATTACCATGTCAAATAGTCTTGGTTCAAAGATTTCAATGATTTTATTATCGTTTGATTTTGTTTTTGTTTCACGAAATTTGGTTAATTTGTGAATTGTTTTCCAACGAATAGCCAAATCATGGGAATTTAATTTCATTCATAATCCTTGTGTTTTAATTCTTATTCTAACTGTGTCTTCAAGATTAGGATCATTTGTAGAAATAAAGAAATTTGGTATAATATTAAACCAAACTATTTCATTAGCCAAATTAGATTGGATTCGGTCAGAAAATCTTTTATCAAAAATTACTGCCAAAATAGGAGTATTTATCCCTTGGTGAAATAAGGCTGTTATGGTTACTTAAATTAATCCAATATGAATATATTGAATTTCAAGATATTTCTTTTTCCATCTTGCAACATTCTTCTTATCAAAAAAAGGAATATCAATATTTCTTTCTTCTGACTATTTGAATGTTACCACTGTATTGTTCAAACACTCTTGCTGAAAAGAAGTTGAATTTTGAAAGTTTGTAAATTTCTGGAACAGCAACTTCTTGCATTTTTTTGAATTTTGCTAATTCTTCGTCGGTAAAAGTTTTTTCTTCTCCGATTACATCTCTAAGTCGAATTGCCTATAATTCTTCTTGAGATATACTATTTGTTTTTTGAGATATTTCTTGACTATTAATATTAGTCATCATGAAAATTAGTTCATCATCTGAACTTTCTTCATCACTAGAAATTTCGTATAAGATTTCTTTTTCATCAGAAATTTTCTCGCCATATATTAGTTCAAAATCTTGTTCTTCAAGAATTTTGACCATTTTCTTTGTACTTTTCTCCTTTTTTGGGCATTCTGGTGCATAGTGACCATCTTCGTTACAAATGTAATATTTACAAGTTTTCTTTTTTGAAACACTTGTTGGTTTCTTTTTTCGAATATACTTTTTCTTTTTTGAAAAAGTTTTGTTCTTTTTCCAAGATTTCCATTTATATTTTCTGCATTTTTTGAAAAATCCTTTTCGTTTAGGAATTGTATTACAACCAATTTTCTAATTTTCTTTTAAAATTTTATCACAACATTTTTGATCGTGTTGTGAATTAGAAATTTGATTTTTTATTTGTTTTTTCGCATTTGCTTCTAGACACCGATATGCTATTAGTCTTAGAACATGATTAATGCGAAAACTAAGATTATCATATTCTTCATTCCCCATTTTTTTTAGAAAATCAAGATATGTTTTAATACATAACTCATCCCATAGATTAGAGAGTTTATAGAAAAATTGATCTAGTTAGGGTTGATTTGTTAGTGGATCAATAAGATAATAATATTTTTTAAAAGTTTGAGCATAGTCTTCAAAAAAACAAATAGTACATAGTTCTAATTTTGTCAAAATATAATTTGCATTTGCTTGCAAATTAGTATCTCCTTCAAAATCACATAAATTTTCTTTTATGATTTTTGCAAACTCAGCTAAAATTGTGTCAAGTGTGAAAAAATTTGTCAACAAAGCCGTTTTTTTGACTTTTTCTAATTTCAAAATTTTCCCACTATTGTAACCATTGCAACATATCTCCCTGGAGAGTTGCTGCAATATAATCAATGAATTTTTTCTTTGACCAACTATTTTTATAATTGGTAATAATGATGGACAAGGATTGTGCCCAATCATCAATTGCTTGTTCATGATCCTTAAATGGAATATGAGACAAGTATAAATAAGTACCATTTTGAGTTATTGGATACTTATGATTAATATCTTTTCTAGATGATGATACTGCTAATCATAGGCCCACGCTTCCAACGTCGTTCCTTGATCACTGAGCCCACCGGGGTACCTGCACAAAAGTTCAGTAAGGAACGAGAGTCCCTCAGCGGACCCTCTGACGATTAAGTTAGAGGAAAGATTGATGTTGTGTCCAGAGAAAGAGAGAGAGAATAAAGAACTTAACATTTTGTGTCTTTGAAAACCTCCTTATAGCCGTCGTTCATCATTTCCTTATCCACTCTAACTTGTTATGTTGGCCGAAAGTCTATGCTCTACCTTGTCTTGTTCATGGTGAGACTGTCTGTTCCGACACAAAGGGATTATCGCATTTAATGCCGTTGGAGCCTCATTAATGGCTGATGTGTGGTGCAATAACTTTACAGAATCTTTGTCTGCTTATGTGGCTGGTTCTCATTTTGACAAGTGTTTAGATGATATTGGTTCTTAATGCAACGTTGGGTTTCAGTAGTGTTGGGTTATAGTACTTAAACCGTGAATTGAGCTCTAAGTGGTGGGCCAAAAGCCTCTATGGGCCCACCGATGTCACTAGATATTACTGGCTCAGGTGTAGTATTAGAGGTACTTCCAGTGTTAGTATCATTTTTAGCATAAAGCACACCATACACACTTATATATATATAAAATTTAGACGTAGAGAGAAATACTTACATAGCTTGATCTTGCTTTCAAAAGTTCTTCACCAGGTTCTGATACTAATTACAAAACAAAAAAGGAAATGAACTTTCTACTATTTTTATTATGGAATTATGATGGAGTTATGGAGTTGAGAGAAGTTAGAGACGAAGTTAGAAACACAAAGATAGAGAGAATTTACATTGGCTTATTCATTGACTTGAGTATTAATTTATAGAATACATCTTATATACAAACAAAAGTCAAAAGTTATTCTAACATTATTGCATTTCTACCTTACGTCCAACACTATACAACTTTTGACAAAGTCTATAAACCTAAGCATAGGCTTATACAACATTTCCACGTCACCGTCTACAATGCAAATGCTTGGCCTCTCTCTCTTACTATATATATTTATTGATAATAACAAGTAATTCACAGTAACCATTGCTCACTCACAATATTTGCTAAGAGAGCATTCCAATGGCACCGGCAATTGAAGAAGAACATGTTGATTCTCTCTCATCCAACTGTCAGAAACTCTGCATCAAAAACTTCATTTGGTCCGACTCAGAATAGCCCCAATTCAACTACAACCACTTCGACGACTGTGATGACATCCCTCTCATAAGTCTCCAGGTATGGGACCCACTTAATTTTTTTATAAAAATGTTTATGTATAATTTTGGCTTTTTTTTTTTTTTTTTTTTGGAGTATTAGAAATTGAATACAATGGAATAATTAAAAGAATTAAAATTGGGGTCATTTTTTATAAATTATATCACTTCTTTATTTTTTTTACACATTTTAAAAAAAAAAATTTAAAAAATATATTTATTTAAATCATTTCAAATAATTTCACAAATTCATATTTAAAAATAATAATAGGTCAAAAATTTAGACTAGTATAAGAGGAAAAAAAAAGTGATGACTAATAGCAACACCTACTTATTACGCGTTCAAAAATTGCACACGACACGTGCTACTTAATAAGAATTTTTGTGGCCGAGATTGTCGTATCTCATAAGAAAACTACGGTACAAAATAATAAATATTAGCAGAAATTTCATTTCAATATAAATTTTTAAAAAAAAAATTATAAAAAAATAATAAAATTTATACACATTAATAATTAAAATTATAAATATTTTCATAATTTTGTAATAATTTTTTGGTACTTCCACACATAAGTAATTTTCCCCCAATATTATAGGAAAAATTATATGTAGGTGGGAGAAAAGGAAAAAAATTATAAATATATGGGGATGTAAGGATATCTGTGGTCGGTATAAATGAAAGGTTGTGAGATGTTTTGATAATTTTTTTTCTATTCCCCAACTTGCATATAATTCCCCATTATTACAAATTTTATTTTTACTTCAAATGTGACAACTCATTTGACTTTTTAGACGAAGGAAAATTATCACAATACACACCCCCAAAGAAACATATGATATGTAATTACAAATTCAGTTGCTTGGGTCATAACTAATACAATTAAAAGGATGATAAAACATTATGTTAAACAAATAATTAGGTCAAACTAAATATTAATTATTCATTTTTATCACAATTTCCACACTAAAATTACACATTTAACCACAACAACTTATGAGATTAAAAAAAAATTAACATAATAATAAAACAATCAGTTAATTTAACTATGTACTAGGGCGTGAATCACCCGATGAGTGTGCTTAAAATATAAATTTTAATTTTGAATTCATAACATATTTTTTATGTTATTTAAGTAATAAAAGTGTTTTTTAGTAAGTTAAGTAAATGGTATTAGGTTCAAGTTTTGTGTCTTTCTTTTAATTATTATTTTTTTATTTTTTTGGAAAAATTGACCCCTGACACAGAAAGAAGAGGTCACTTGGCAAAAGGAGAGAAGGAAGTTCATAAACACCAAATAAGGTATTCACCTTTAATAATAGTACTAGCCTATCACCCATACTATATACGGGATAATTATAGATATTTATATTTTTTTTAGATTTTTTTTAATATATAAATTATATTTTTGAAGATTTTTTTATAAAAATAATTTAACAATCTTATCACTAACCATAGTATGTGGGAGAAGTTGAAAAGGGTACTGCAATAATTATACACGGATTGTATCTATAATTATTTGTATGAGTGGATTTTAAATGCCGATCAGGAGATTTTGACTAAATCAATAAATGCAGGCATGTGAAAAGACATGTGGATTGAAAAAAAGTAATAAATGCTGATAAGAGGATTTTGACCAAATCAATAAATGTTAATTTTTTTTTTTTTAAATAAAAAATTTAGAAAATTCAGATTGAGATATTGAAGCTCCCACAGGCCTTGGGGTTTAAAAACCCCCTCTTACTTAATGTATAACTGGCCTATCACCCGTGCTATGCACGGGATAATTATAGATATTTATATTTGTTTTCATTTTTTTTAATATATAAATTAAATACATGAGGTTTGACCGAGGAGTTTGAAAGAATTTAATAAGTGTTTATTTATTTATTTAAGAGGCATTTACACAATAATTACATGGGTCTCTTGGGGATGCAAAAAGTAAGAAAATTAGGATTTCATTTATTGCGTTATTCATTTAATAAGTGTAATTATTATAAATTAAGTGTTTATTGTAATCAATAGTGTAATTATTACAATCTTTGAACCAATCACCAATCACCAAGTCAATTTTTTTTTAAAAAAAAATTAAAAAATCAAGAAATTAGAATTTTTTAATATATAAATTAAATACATGGGGTTTGACCGAGGAGTTTGAAAGAATTTAATAAGTGTTTATTTATTTATTTAAGAGACATTTACACAATAATTACATAATATATAAATTAAATACATGAGGTTTGACCGAGGAGTTTGAAAGAATTTAATAAGTGTTTATTTATTTATTTAAGAGGCATTTACACAATAATTACATAGATCTCTTGGGGATACAAAAAGTAAGGAAATTAGGATTTCATTTATTGCGTTATTCATTTAATAAGTGTAATTGGGTCTCTTGGGGATGCAAAAAGCAAGGAAATTAGGATTTCATTTATTGCGTTATTCATTTAATAAGTGTAATTATTATAAATTAAGTGTTTATTGTAATCAATAGTGTAATTATTACAATCTTTGAACCATTCACCAATCACCAAGTTAATTTTTTTTTTAAAAATATTAAAAAATCAGGAAATTATGATTTTTTAATATATAAATTAAATACATGGGGTTTGACCGAGGAGTTTAAAAGAATTTAATAAGTGTTTATTTATTTATTTAATAGGCATTTACACAATAATTACATAATATATAAATTAAATACATGAGGTTTGACCGAGGAGTTTGAAAGAATTTAATAAGTGTTTATTTATTTATTTAAGAGGCATTTACACAATAATTACATGGGTCTCTTGGGGATGCAAAAAGTAAGGAAATTAGGATTTCATTTATTGCGTTGTTCATTTAATAAGTGTAATTATTATAAATTAAGTGTTTATTGTACTCAATAGTGTAATTATTACAATCTTTGAACCAATCACCAATTACCAAGTCAATTTTTTTAAAAAAAAATATTAAAAAATTAGGAAATTAGGATTGACATGTTGGAGCTTCCACAAGCCTTGGGTTTTAAAAGACCATTTTGCTTAATATATAGACTAGCCTATCACCCGTGCTATGCACGGGATAATTATAAATATTTATATTTATTTTAATTTTTTTTAATATATAAATTAAATACATGGGGTTTGACCGAGGAGTTTAAAAGAATTTAATAAGTGTTTATTTATTTGTTTTTTCAAAAAACAAAACAAAAAAATTTAGAGGAAAAAAAATTAAGAGCCATTTACACAATAATTACATGGGTCTCTTGGGATGTAAAAAGTAAGGAAATTAAGATTTCATTTATTGTGTTATTCAATAGTGTAATTATTATAATTTTTGAACCAATCACCAAGTCAATTTTTTTAAAAAAAAATAAAATATATAAATTAAATACATGGGGTTTGACCGAGGAGTTTGAAAGAATTTAATAAGTGTTTATTTATTTGTTTTTTCAAAAAACAAAACAAAAAAATTAAGAGAGAAAAAAATTAAGAGTCATTTACACAATAATTACATGGGTCTCTTAGGATGTAAAAAGTAAGGAAATTAGGATTTCATTTATTGTGTTATTCAATAGTGTAATTATTATAATCTTTGAACCAATTACCAAGTTAATTTTTTTTTTTTAAAAATAAAAAATTAGAAAATTAGGATTGACATGTTGGAGCTTCCACAAGCCTTGGGGTTTAAAAAGCCCTTTTGCTTAATATATAGTATAGATAAGTATAGATAAATAGATAGATGGTATAGATAAAATCATCATTTTCACATTAAAAAATGCTTATTTAATCCCCGAAGTAAAGTTTAATAGTATGAAAGTATTAAATTGTGTGGAATTATATTGATCAATGGAATTAAAATTAGGATTTAAAAGAGTCATCCCAAAAAATTAGATTTAACTGTTACGTGAGCCTTGAAATTTTCAGTTTTTTTTTTTTTTTTTTTTACTTCTTCTGGAATTTCGTATTCAGTGTAGTTCTTATTTGAAAAATCTCAGCAAGAAAAATTTGAAAATATAAATTTTATGAAAAACAGATGTTAAGAACTGAAGTTATAACATTTTAAAATTGAAATAAAAAAACATACAATGACCAAAAGGGTAAAACAGTAACTAAAAAAAATATTGAAAGAACTTGCATCCTTACTGCTCCCAAAGTCCAAAAGCGCGTTGTTCAAAGGAAAAAAAAAAAAAGGGTCTAAAAGCGCGTCTTCATTGATAAAGAACAATCACACCAATAAAGAAAAATCACAGAAAGGTAGCCTATACAAAATAATGTGGTTAATTAATATTTCGAAATAAAAGCAATTCCTATCTTTGAAATCTTCAAAGTCTTTGCCATGGGATTGACTAATAAATACTGCTCCTATAAAATTTAGCCAAATTGACGAAAAACACTACAAAACATACAAAATAAACCTCATGTTGTAACACACCTTGCTTGCAGTCACAGCACCATCTTCAATGGCTTCTTATCCTATCTCTAACCTCTTCCTCCTCCTCCTCTCTCTTTTGCCTTTTCTACCTATTTTTTCTGCTTCCAACGTAACTCTGGGCTCATCACTGTCCGCCAATGGTAACAACTCTTCATGGATTTCACCTTCTGTGGATTTTGCTTTCGGATTCTACCAACTCAACAACACAAACACCTTCTTGCTTGCAATATGGTATGCCAACATACCCGAAAAAACCATCGTCTGGCACGCAAACACAACTAATCCAGTGCAAGCAGGTTCAAAGGTTGAGCTTACCGCCAGTGGCCTCACACTAAATGATCCCAATGGCCAAACATTATGGACGTCACAACCTAACGGCACTGTATCATATGGTACGATGCTCAACACGGGTAACTTTGTGCTTTCAGATACTAAATCTAATTTTGTATGGGAAAGTTTTAGTTATCCTACAGACACCATCTTGCCAACCCAAATTTTGCCACTAGGTGGCATGTTGTATTCTAAGTTTTCTGAAACCAACTACTCAAAAGGAAGGTTTGAGCTCCATTTCACTAATGGAGGAAATCTTGAGCTCAATCCTGTCGCTTGGCCCAGCGAATTGCTTTATGCGCCTTATTACAGTAGTGGAACGGCTAATTCCAACTCTTCTGAATCTGGGTTTCAACTGGTTTTCAGTCAATCAGCCGATATTTATGTCGTGAAAGGGAATGGAGGGGTTGTCCAACTCTCATCATGGCAGAACATCGTTCAAAACCCAAACAACTACTATCGCGCAACGTTGGATTTTGATGGTGTTTTCAGGGAATATACTTATGCGAAGACTTCTGTTGGTGCCCAGAGCTGGTCAATTGTTCGATACGTCCCTGACAATATATGTATGGCACTGATAAACAAGCAAGTAGGCAGCGGTGCCTGTGGGTTCAATAGCTACTGCAGAGCAAACGGTGGCACTCCTAGTTGTCAATGCCCACCCGGGTATTCATTCATGGATCCAAACAACAATTTTGGAGGCTGCAAACCAAATTTCCCTCAAGGTTGCGGAGTAGACGACGGTACGAAAAAACCAGAAGACGTGTATGACTTGGTCGAGATTCAAGGCGTGAATTGGCCATTTGGAGATTATGAGAGTTTGGGACCTTATAATCAAACTCAGTGTGAACAGGCTTGTTTGAACGATTGTTTGTGTGATGTTGCCATATTTAGCGGTACAATATGTTGGAAAAAGAAACTACCGCTATTTAATGGGAGAATGGAAATTGGACTAGCTATTATCAAAGTAAGGAAAGGCAGTGTTCCGCCTTCGGGAAATTCTAGTTTTCCGATTTCCAACTCAAAGAAAGACAAGCAAATTCTCTTGTGGAGCTCCGGGTTTGTGAACGTTCTATTACTAGTCGTAATTCCCCTAATGTTTTTCTCAATTCGATGGAAAAGATCAAGAAAGGCCGAACATGATTCAAGTGTTCCCGAGACAAATTTGCGTCTTTTCACTTTCGAAGAGCTGAAGGAAGCGACAGAAGGGTTCAAGGATGAATTAGGGAGCGGTTCTTTCGGGATTGTTTACAAAGGTGTATTGAAATTTGGTTCAAAGAAACAAGTTGCGGTCAAGAAGTTGGACAAGTCAACACAAGAAGGAGAGAGGGAATTCAAAGCCGAAGTGAGTGCAATTGGGAAAACCCATCACAAGAATCTGGTCCAACTGTTCGGATATTGTCAAGAGGGGCCTCACAGGCTTCTAGTGTACGAGTTCATGAGCAATGGAAGTCTAGCAAATTTCCTCTTCGGCCTTCCAAGACCTGATTGGTATCAAAGGACTCAGATGGCTCTAGGGATTGCAAGAGGACTAGTTTACTTGCATGAACACTGTAATGCCCCGATCATCCACTGCGATATAAAGCCTCAAAACATACTAATTGACGAAAATTTCACAGCACGAATTTCTGACTTTGGATTGGCAAAATCATTATTGCTCAACCAAACTCGAACTCATACTGGGATAAGGGGAACTCGAGGATACGTGGCTCCAGAATGGTTCAAGAACGTACGTGTGACGGTTAAAGTGGATGTCTACAGTTTCGGTGTCATGTTGCTAGAGATCATTTGTTGTAGAAAGAGTGTGGCAAAGGAGTTTGGGGAAGAAGAAAAGGCAATACTCACAGATTGGGCTTATGACTGCTATATGAATGGGAGACTTGACATTTTGGTGGAAAATGATCAGGCTGCCATCGAAGATAAGGTGACCCTGAGCCGGTGGATCTCTACAGCAATCTGGTGTATACAAGAGGATCCTTCAAAAAGGCCTACAATGAAGATGGTAACACAAATGTTAGAGGGATATGTTGATGTTCCTATTCCCACTAGCACTTCTTTCAGCTATTCATCTTCATGAAACACGAAGATAGGCCGATCTAGATAAGTCTCTTTTTTTTTTCTTTTTCTTTTTTTGTTGGTTTAGTTGATAATATGTGAAAATAATGTTCCAAGAATAATTGTAAGGGATGACATGTTTTACCTTCAGTAAACCTAGTACCAGAACAAGTACTGGCAGTGGCATCATTAAATAATTAATTCAACTCCAATTCATGATGAAAACCTTTTAAAAGAACAACAATGTTATGTATTAAGAAAAGTGTTCATAATTTGAAATGCATAGATCAGATTCATTTAGGATGTAACTCATACCACACCAAGTCTAAATCTAAACTATATATTTATATTATGAGTTTTGGGAACATAATTTTTTGTTAAAAGAATTTACATGCACAAATTTTTTTTCTAAATTTAGTATTCTATGTCTGAAACAGCTAGCCATGATATAGATATTAAGAAAATGCTAATAGCCACACAAAGACTGTACATATACATAGGTGTACAAGCTTGTCATGTGATAACCTGTTACCGTGCAGGACTTGTTTCATATCATGGAGTAGTTATATTTATGAAAATCTGAAGTAGTTAAGTAGAATTAGGAGTGTTGAATAAGTCTTTTGATTTAGTTTGAATCTTCCTAATTTTATGGCAATTACCATTGTATGAGTTTTATTTAAGAAGTGGAATGAATAAAGAAGAATAAAGAAAGGCATCTGATTTAGTATCTACACCTGTGTGTGTAACCGGAGGACTTGGGTTCCCTCAAAGCAACCCAACCTTACTCTCTTGAATTCAAAATAGGTAAAACTAGCTATACTATAATCCTTATGAAATAGACAAAAATTCAGCTCTACTACGAATACAGAAATTAATCAAAAACAGACACAAAATATAGATGAATATACATATCTAAGAAAATCTAATCCATTCATATATACATTTTACTAGTGGCAACCCGTGCTATGCACGGAAATGTATAATTTAAATAATTTATTATACTCATTTTTGTATTATAAAATAAAAAATTCTTATAAATTTAAAATATAATAGGGAGTTATAACTAACAAATATTTGAATTTGATAACTATCTAATATCTAAGTTCATATATTCATTTTTTCCATAAATTTGTCATTTGAAACATTGATTATAAAATTATCTTAGTCTAAGTAGGTCATTTAGCAGCATGAACTATATTTCTATCGAACATTATTCTAGCTTTAAAAACGAATAATGTAAAAACGGGTACTATTACAAATAATATAAAAATGTAAAAATGAATATTAGTACAAATAATGTGAAAATGTTCAATGGCCCCTTTAAAGATAACAACAAAAAAAATGCCCCCCCTACATATACATACAGGTATACAGAGAGAATAAAATTCATCAAAATCCTAAAATCTTACAACTGCCTAACCAATTGTAACATTATTGATGGTTGAATGTAACTCGAATCTTAAATGCAGAGTTGAACAAAACTTTATACCCAATATGCAAGCACTAAAAAAACTCGATGGTATGTTAAATTATATAGCTGAAGTGTAAAGCATTTGAAAAATAAGATAGAAATGAATTTGAAGATAATTATTAGATTAGAGATTAAAATAAATTTTAAAAAGGGATCACAAGATAAATTTAATAAAAATAAAGTTGGAGATAATGATAGGATTGGGGATAAAAATAAAAATAAAAATTAAAAAGGAAGAAATAAGAAATAAAGAAAAATGAAAATACTGGAGAAGATTAAGCAAAATAAAAAATCAATAAAAAGAGATAAGGTGTCTTAGATAATAAAAAGATTTTAAGAGTTAAAAATTTAAAATAAAAACAATAGTAAGAAAAAAATATATTTTTTATTGGAGAAAAATAAGGATGAAAAATTAAATCATAACTTTGAGAGAGCAACATATAAGAAATAGGATCTTAACTCTGCTTAAGAATTGAGTATTGAGACTTTGAAAATTTTAGAGAACACACTATATTTGCTTATATATATAGTATAGATATATACATAGGTAAAAAGATGAATACCAAATCTAATTTGAAAAGTAAAGATAAAAATAAAATAAACATCCTACAAAAAGAGAAGAGAGATGTGAGAATTGATAATCAAAATTTTTAAAAAATAAAATATTTATGAGAGATTACGTATGAGTGAAAAATAATTTAATTTTGCTTGTTATATCAAAATAAAGGCATATATATTTTCTTCAATAGTAGCAAAATAAATTTACTTTTTAATAAAGTTGTAATAGAATAAAATATATTTAATTTTTAAATTGCATGCTTGATGATGATTTTTCAAAAACAATAAAATAAAATACATTGATAGGTAATTTTAAAATTGATGGTAGTCAATTGTTATCATTATAGCCATAAAAAAGAATTTTGCATAAAATCATGGATAGGCAACAAAAAAAATCAACACTTAGCATTAAATTTTGTAAAAATTTAAAAAAATGGAAAATTTAGAATAAAGGATTGGAATTCTTCAAATCATATAATTAGACGTTTTAGTTAATTTTAAAATTTAAATGTTAAATCCAGTAAGATTATGCCATGTGTGTTAATTCAAAATTTAGATAATACACTAATAGATTTGAACCATTTTTTTTTAAATATTGTAAAAAAAAAAATTCAAAATTTTAAATTAGATTTGTTTAGATAGAATTTGAAGATTTAAAAATTTAAAAATTAAATATTGTTAGATGTACCTATCACTTTAAGCCAAATATATTTTTTATTTTTAAAAAATTTAAAATTGAGAAATTGTGTTTAAGGTTTTGAAGCTGTTTTGTGTGTGTATATTGGTTGCAAATGATTTGAAGAACTCTCATTTGAGAGAGCTTGAAGGGGCAAATGTGAGATTAACTCTATGCATAGCTAATCTTCTTGACGTTGTGAGTTTATCCAAAACCATTAACGGGTGTGATGGTGTGATAGATATGAGATAAAATAAAAATAAAAATTTAAATTGAATTCAAGATTTGATGAGTTTCAAATCTGATTAAATTGAAGAACAAATGCAAATCAGAAATTAAAAAAAAAAAAAAAAAAAAGCAATCCCAAATCATGCAAAATGTAATAATGAAGAATATATGTAAATGAATTGAAAAATATTTTTAAAAAAAATATACACACACAAAAATAATAGACATTGGAAAAATACATATAAAGTAGGAAATAATATTAGGAGTATAAAAATGGAGAAAATGAAAAGATGTATAGATGAATTGAAAAATATTAGAAAAAAGTATATGCACACAAAATAACAAACACTAAAAAAATACATATAAAGTAAAAAATAATATTAAACTGACCTTTTAATGATTTTCACAGATCATCAAACTTACAAAATATAACAATCGAGAAGATGAGTTATTTTGAGAAAAGATAGATAGATGAGAGATTGATTGAATGTAATAATGGAGAAGATGAAAGATGTATAGATAAACTGAAAAATATTGGCAATATATATACATACATACAAAAAGTAATAAACACTGAAAATGCATATAAAGTAAGAAATAATATTAGGAGCACAAAAATGGAGAAGATGAAAAGATGTGTAGATAAATTGAAAAATATTGAGAAAAAGAAGTATATACACACAAAGTAACAAACATTAAAAAAATACATATAAAATAAGAAATAATATTACACTAACCTTGTAATGATTTTTCCAGATCATCAAACTTGCAAAATATAACAATGGGGAAGATGAGTTATTCTGAGAAATAAAAGATGGGTAGATAAAAGAATGATTGAATTTCATTGAAATACACTGAATAGAGAAACGTATGTGTGGAAGTTGTAGGAAATGTGGGTTCTTTTTCTTTCTTTTTTTTAAATTGAGATTGAGAGTGAGATAAATATTATTGTCGATGATGGATATGGATGAATATTTTATTGTTTTGGGATAAATATTATTGTTGGTGATGGATATGGGCGAATATTTTAGTATTTTATATTTTACATAGGGAGAGAGAGTGAGAAGGCTTGAAGAGCAGGAAGGGAGGTGAAAGAAAGTGTCACGTAATATTTTTTTTTTCTTCAAAATTATGAGAATTTAGGATTCAAGTTTTTGAGCCTTTTAACTTAACAACTACATTTGGTTATATAAATATAAATGATGGATATAGATGAATATTTTATTATTTTGGGATAAATATTATTGTTGGTGATGGATATGGGCGAATATTTTTGTATTTTATATTTTATATAGGGAGAGAGAGTGAGAAGGCTTGAAGAGAAAGAAGGGAGGTGAAAGAAAGTGTCACGTAATATTTTTTTTTTTCTTCCAAATTATGAGAATTTAGGATTCAAGTTTTTGAGCCTTTTAACTTAACAACTACATTTGGTTATATATATATATATATATACTAGCAGCAACCTGTGCTATGCACGAAAATATATAATTTAAATAATTTATTATACTCATTTTTGTATTATAAAATAAAAATTCTTATAAATTTAAAATATAATAGGAAGTTATAACGAACAAATATTTTGAATATGATAACTATTTAATACCTAAATTCATACATTCATTTTTTCCATAAATTTGTCATTTGAAACATTGATTATAAAATTATCTTACTCCAAATAGGTCATTTAGCAGCATGAACTATATTTCTATCGGACATTATTCTAGCTTTAAAAACGAATAATGTAAAAATGGGTACTATTACAAATAATATAAAAATGTAAAAATGAATTCTACTAAAAATAATGTAAAAATGTTCAATGGCCCCTTTAAAGATAACAACAAAAAAAATGCCCCCACTACATATACAAATAGGTATATGTAGACACCCCATTTTTGACCGTCCTCAAGACTTGGACGTCACCGCTGGAACACTTGGTGATTACCCATGTTCGTGTTTCGTTTTGAGTTCCCGGAGGTCTCGGCTACGCACCTTACTTCAGGATCTCTCAACTCAACTATTCTGTGTTTGGTTTTGCACCAAACACTTGTTTTTTTGTTTCTGAGGGTAGAGAGTAGCTTACTAGCTACCCCTGATACCCACCGGCCATGGGTGAAACATACCATTGGCCAGTCGGCATTTGGTGTGGCCGGCCCACCATATGTTTGGCCGATGGCCCCCTTTTCTGGCCGATACCACCTTTTTACCTTTTTCAGGCATGGTGCCGGTGTGCCATTGGAATGCACAAGACCACCGCGTGCATGTGAGACCCGCCGATGCATATGTGGTTGTTTTCCACCATTTGCCCTTTTTTTTTTTGCACCTTTTGCTCAAAGCTTCTTGAGGAAACTTTGACCCCTTGTCTTGGCTTCCTCAAGAAGCTTGCACATTTGCATTAGCTTCTCTTAGAAGCTTAGTCTCTTTGACCCTTTTGTTTAGCTTCTTTGAGAAGCTTAAACACCTTTCCTTGCCTATATACAGAGAGCCTCTCCTTCCATTGGGGAGGTTCAGCAAAAACCAGAGCAATATACATATATACATCTGTGATATACCTTCTCTCTCTATATCTCCCTCTCTCTCATCATTTGTGTGTGTTTGGGGGCCTTAAAGTGCATTTTCTCCTTAGTTTTGCACACAAACACACACTACTACACCATACTTCGACTTTGAGAGGCTTTGAGGGTTTGTTCTTGAGGTTTTGGACTGGTTTTGATCAAAAGAAGGAGGCTGCATTGTAACAAGCCCGCGGGGGACCTCGCTACAGCTTAGACTCGATTTGTGTTACGGTTCTTAATCTTGAACCAAAAAGTCCAAATCTGGCAAATCGTTTTGAGAAAACAGATTTTTGAAAGAAGTGCCAAACATGGACTGCTTTGCCAGATACAGAGTCGCCACCTAAATATTTTATTTTTGGGAAATTTAAGAAACCCTGACTCGTTGCCTAAGGCCACGTGTCCGTCATCACCAAAGTTGCCTCGACTCGGGAACTTGGGTAGATTGGAGAAGGTCACTTCGTGAGCACCCCCGCTCGCCCGGTCGAAGACCGGCCTCTACTAACCATGATATCTATTTTTGAAAACATTGTGTGTTCTTAATCCGGTTATTAGCCTAGGTTACTATGTGATGCGCACAGCATACAAGTATAGACTGAGTCGTCTGAATTGGAACAAAACATTTCATGTTTGTTTGTTTGAAAATGGTTTGATGGTGCTACCCGCAGGTAGGCTAAAACGTGGATTTGCCACCCTCGTGTGGGCTTAGAAAACAATGGTTTTGCCACTATCTAGTGGGCTTAAAACAAATATTTGATGAATTGTTCCAATCCAAATAACCCAACCTTCACCCACAGGCATTCAAGCAGTTATATCACATAAGCACATAGCCTCATGGTAAGCATGCTATTCATGGCAGTCACTCACACGTATGCAAGGATGCTAAAGCATAAAAACTCACCGAGTACTCCAAGCCAAAACAGAAACTACATTAGAAATCATGCATGATCCTAAGTATACAGAAATGCCTAATGTAACACATGCAACAATGCAAACTATAGCAGACTCGGCTATTCTAAACATGGCATATGGAATGCTACAGCTAACATGTATTCAACTTGGAATTGAAATACAAATGCAGTTAGTATGATGCGCCGAGCCCGGTGCATGCAAAACAGATGAATGAATGCAAACATGCTATCATACTGTATGCTAATTGAAATAAGCCCTAATCTAACCATCATAAGCAGGTAAATAAAAGGGAAGAAAGACGTGGGGTTGGAAGACATACATCACACTCACGCACACTTATTACAACTATGCCTACAGAGAGGGTCGAATAAATATCTGATCCGAATAAAAGAATAGTACAGTCCAAATAATACAGTCCAAAATGTACAAATTCCTAATTAATTTACAAATTAACTAAGAAAATAATAAACTGGCATGCAAGCCAGGGATTGCCTTGATTCTGATGAATGATGTATGTTTAGGCTGCCTTGCGCGGAAATCCACTAGGATGCCCCAATTAGCCTCTGTTTTACAATTATTCTTGGAAAGCGCGCCAAACCTCGAAAGACTGCTGATTCTTGATTTTGCTGCAACAGAGAGCAGGAAAGGGGCATAGCAATGTATTTTCACAAATGTATGCATGCTTCGATCCTCGTGCCACCAATCACGCATCTCGATGCATGATGACCGAGGAGTCGATTTGCACAATTCAATATGGAATGAATGCACATGAAAACTTAACAAAACCTAACTCCATCATGGATAATCCGGAATTATCGGTGGCGGGAATTGAGACACGTCCGTCACTCGAGTCTGGCGATACCTCGTTTCACATCGCTAACTCAACTCCTATCCCGAACACAATGCGATATGCATGACATGCATGAATGCAACTAAGATGCAACCTAACATACACAATGTTATGAAATGGCATACACGATGCACGAGGTAATCATGGCATACACAATGCACTAACATACAACCTAGCATACACAATGCTATGGAATGAAATGGCATACACAATGCATAATGGACTTACACCAACATGAGTGGATCTCAGCCACACTCACATAAGAGGCCATCAGATGAAAATGAGACACTCGAAATGCGTGCACACATGCACGCAAACCGAGGACCGACCCTAAGGCGCGAAATGCCGCTCTAACAAGGCATGGCAAAACATGGAATATGGCATACTCTCATGCAAATTTCAGAGGCAAAATGAGATGCAAAACAACCCCGAAACATGGCAAAATGGTTCCCGATGCGTGGAACGAGTCCCGAAACATGAATTTTGGCGCATGAAATGGCCTATAGCTATGCAATGCATGCCATATTTGAAAGTGAAGTGTAAATACAGAAGCAAGGAAGCCCCAAAACAAGTATGTTTACAGTTTAAATCAAGGCCAAACAGTGGGCACAAATGGGGCTAAATTAGCATGCAAGAATGGCCCTAAAAGCAAGATAATGAAGCAAGTGCAAGCTGATGTCCCTAAACAGAGAAGGGGCCTTCTACAATATTAAAGAGGGGAAAAAAATATGATGTTTTACAGTTTACAAAAAACCCCAAAAACAGATACAAGTATGTTCAAAATGCTATGCAAAATAAGGGCCAAAATGGAGATAAAGAAGCAACTGATGTATGCTGGTCCCAAACAGGTGAGGGCCCTTCAACAATGTTGAATAGGGCCCCAAAATATGACTTTTTACAGTTTATTATCAGAGCCAAAACAGTGTACAACTATGCCCAAAATGCAATTCAAGATATGGCCTAAAAGAGAGGCTACAACACAAAGTGTACAAATGATGCTCCAAACAGCAATAGTCCCTTAATGAAACCTGGAGAGGAGGTCAAAAAAAGGCCATTTTTGGTTCGGACCAAGGTCCAAAAACAGAAGCAAAATAGGCTAATGGATTATGCAAAAATGGGGCCAAAAGATGGATACAATGGCAAGTGATATATGGAGGCCCCAAAAATGATGAGCCCTTCAAAAAAGTTGAAGAAGGGCTCAAAATAAGCTACTTCACAGTTTATACCATGCCTCAAAATAGTTTACATATAGGCCAAAAACAACATGCAAAGAAATGGCATATAAGAGGAATAATGAAGTAAGTACCAAATGGGGGCCTCAAACAGTGAGAGGCCCTTAATGAAAGATGAAATAGAGCTCAAAAAAATGCCACTTTCAGTTATGGCCTGAGCTCAAAAGTATAAGAAAGAAGGGCTAAGAAATAGTGCAAAAATGAGCTCAAAAAAGGGAGAAAACAATTCACCCTTGTAGACCAATCTTTAGCAACTTCTTAGACCAAGTTTGCTGCCTCCTAAGCTCTGAGAAGACCTTCCTAGCTGCTGGAATGGAGTGGTGGTGTGATGCTAGGTGATGGTGAAGAAATGGTGTAAGGACTTGGGTGTTTGGAGGGTTAAAATGAGAGAGATAGGGGAGGGGTGTAATGCAAGTTTGAAGGCAAATTTTCCAACCCTTTGCAAGGAGCTGGAGCTGCTGTATATGTAGGCAAAAGGGGAAGAAAAGAGGGGGGAAAAGGGAGGGAAACCACTCCAAGTTTCCCTCCAAAAAGTGCCCCCCCGGATACAGAATCTGGGGGGAAAAAAGGTACATTTCTGTGATGTGCCAGGTGTAAGGAAGCTGGCCGGCTAGTTTTTGGACTTGGAGGTGGCCGGCCGGCCCTCCCCATGGCCGGCCGGCCAAGGGTCAAAAGGGCCAATGCAAATTAGTGGCCGGCCATGCCATATTAGTGGCCTCCCATGTGTCCTCAACACAACCCGGTGGTTGAAAATTGGCACCTGTGAATCAGGAGAGAGAACAACCCACTTTTCAAAGGGGTTCAAAAGTGTCAACTGGAATTACTGGCCGGCCACCAGATATTGGTGGCCTCCCAGTTGTGTACATCACAAATATGGGGTTTAGAGTGCAAGAAAATGGTCCAAGGGTGGTCAACATTGGCTTTGAAGTGAGAAAAACGGGCGTCAGAGGGCGATGATGGGATATAAGCGGTTCTTTGGAACAATTCTTGGCCTCCCACCCTTCTACGACCTTCTGGTGATGAAACAGAGGTTCTCGCCAAAAATGAACAAAACCGATGCAAAATGAAGGTTCGGCGAAATGCGTGATCGAGGCCCCAAAACCATCGTTAGGCACCGGGAGTAGTGTTCGACCACGAAGTTGGTCTCTTGGACCACGATGTCCCTTAAAAGGGATGAAATAAGGTGTATGCCAAGAACCGGGGCAAACGGAGGTGGTTAAACTGTCCCGAACCGAGGCACACGGCCTGACGGCTTCGAAAATCGGGAACCGGGCTCCGAAATGGGCAAAATGGCCTACGACCACGAGATGTAGCTTACGGCCACTGAGAGATGATCTACTAGACCTCTCCCTCCCTCTGGGAAAAGAAACAGAGAAAACCGAGTCTGGTTCGCAAACCGAGGCCAAGTACAGAAAGAGTTCGGAAGTCTGGAGGCAAGGCTCAAGGCCAAGACTCTGAGACTTCTGAACGAGCACAATATGCAACATCACCGAGCGCTCAATCTGTGACATCTGAGTCTTAAGGTCGGTCAAAAATGGGGTGTCTACATGCACTTGCTATTCACCAAGGGTTCTTCAAGGGTAACTCTTTTACTTTAGATTCTCCAATCTTGCACTAGACTTTTGCCTATCTTTCTTATTGTTTTAGACTTTGTGTATAACTGAAAAAAGTCTTGTATTTGCATGCTTAAGATACTTCATTAAGGTCACTTTATTGTTGGGGGTCGACCTCTCCCTCTTAGGCCTTGTTTGGCACTTTTTGTGCTTTCTCCTTTAAGCTTTGGTTACCTTGGTGTGTTGGCCTTCTCACCACTGAAATCCAGTGGATTTTCAGTGGTGAAGAAGAGGTTTTGAGGTCTTGTATAGGGGAGGGACACCCCTCTCCCTTGGTCTCCCTTTTGTCCATATTTTTGGCTCATAATGGTAGCATGCATGAGTAGTTGTCTTTGGCTCCATTTCAGAGGTTTTTGTATGTTATTGGGTCATATTCTGTCTCTGTTTTTGGTTGGATTAATGGCCCCTTTCATGTTTGATACACTTGCTTTGTATTTCCTCGTTTTGCCTAGAAATGCATCTAGCCATTAGACTATCATGCTTGCATATTTTTTCCTAGCTTTATGAAGCTTTTTGTCATGATTTATCATGCTTGAGGTCTGTTAGGTGCTGGTTTGGTTGTATTTGATATGCTTTGTATGGCCCCTTTGCATCCTAGCATGTTGGCATTGAGTGTGTGCGTCATTAGCATGCATTGGCTAGGCTATTCTAGTGATTTGGAATCACTTATCATGCCATTTCAGTCCCTAATTCATGCTTGTATGCTTGCATTCATTATCCCTTTCATGTCTTGAAGAATTGGTCTTTCATATCTAGGAATGGGTCATTGTGCATGACTATGTGTTTGAAGCTTTAAGCTGCCATAACAGTGGGCTTTGGGGGCTCATTTTGCATGTTAAAACTCTGTTTTGTATTGAAAAGTTCATGCCATAAGTGTTTGGGGTAGTTGTAGTAGAATGCTCCTTGTCTTGGGCCTATTGGTATGCATGCTTGCATGAGCATTTGTCCACCATTTTGGGCATTTCTGGTCACTGTTTTGGGAGTGGGCTGAGGTCAGCCCTTTGGGTTTTAGGTCCACCATTGCATGATCATGTTGCATTGCTTTGATTTCATGTTTGCATTATATCATACTTGCATACTTGCATATTATTGGCTAGTTGCATTTAATGTCTTAGTTTATATGTTACATTGCATTGCATTGCATCTTATACGCCTAGCATTGCACATTTGCATGTTTAGTTTGCATCACATTTGGCATGTTCTTGCATCTTAGCCTCATGTTGCATCTTTGAGCCAAGTTTATATACATGCATTGCATTGTTTGGTTTGGGGTGTCAAACCAAACTTGAGGGGTGAGGAGTGTTTGTACTCCAAGTGACGAAACACGTCTTAATCCTCGATCGCCGATGTCCTTGATCTCGATATGATAGAGTATTGGCACTCATTTGTTTGTTGCATGCATTTACATCAAGTTGCAAACTTGGCCTCTTAGGCCATCATGCATCGAAATGCGCAATTGGTGGCCCGAGGGTCGAGAGCCATGCCCCCTTGAGTCTAATTACATGATAGGGGGTGTGGTCATGCTTACATTTGCTTGAAAATTCCATGCCATACATCGCCGCCTCTATTGTCATCCAATCGCAAGTCTGAAGAAGAAATGGCGGCCGCCACATACAATGCCGACCGACCATCTGTGGCTGGCCGGTGGCCCAACATTTGGCCGACAAGAACATTCTCATGGCCAGTGGAGTTGAAATGTGGCCGGTGGCATTCCAAAACACTCAGTGGATAATTCTACGCAGTTCTGGAAATTTGTGTGATCTTCAGAGAAGCAAGACAGTGTAAACAGAGGCAACAGTGCTATGGCAGCGAGTTTCCGGGCAAGACGAGTCAGGTATGCATCATTCGCAGATTCCTAAGCAGAGCTGAGGCAGTCTTTTCGGTTTCACATTTAAATTAATTTTGTAATTAATTTGTTAAATAATTAAGGGCCTGTAATAATTAATTAGCTAGGGTAATTGATTCGTTATGTGGACTGTATTATTCTTTCGGTCCCTCCGAGTGAGGGCGTGTTTGTAATAAGTGTGTGTGAGTATGTACATGTCTTCCAATCCCACGTTTTTCTTCCCTTTTATTTATCCGCTTATGATGGTTAAATTTAGGGCATATTTCAATTAGCATCCTTATGCTATGTATGCTTGCATCATTCATATGTCTTGCGTGCACCAGGCTCAGCGCATCATACTAACTGCATTGTATCTCAATTCCAAGTTGAATACGTGTTAGTTGTCGTATTCACATGCCATCCATAGATTAGCCGAACCTATTCTAGCTGCATCTTGCATGTGTTGCATTAGCCATCTTAACATGAGTTAGGATCATGCATATGATTACTAACTAGTTTCTGTTTTGGCTTGAAGTACTAGGTGAGCATTTATGTTTTAGCATCTCGCATGTGTGTGAATGGTAACATGATAGCATGCTTACCATGAGGCTATATGCTTATGTGATATAAACAGCCTAAATGCCTGTGGGTGAAGGTTGGATTGTTTGAGTTGGGACAATTCGTTGAAAATCCGTGTTTTAGCCTACTTGCGAGTAGCAAATCTCAAAGCGTTTTCCAAACAAACGAATATGCAATGTTTCGTTCCAAATTAGGCGATCTAGTCTATACTTGTTTGCCGTGCGCATAACATAGTAATTCTAGTTAATTAATCGGAATAAGAACGCATATGTTTTCAAAAACGAGATATCATGGTTAGTAGAGGCCGATCTTCGGATCGGGCGAGAGGGGGTGCTCATAGCTGACCTTCCCCAATCGTACCCAAGCTCCCGAGCCGAGACAACTTTGGTGATGACGGGCACGTGGCCTGTGGCACTGAGTCAGGGTTTCCTAAATTCCCCCATTACAAAAATATTTAGGTGGCGACTCTGTATCTAGCAAAGCAGTCCATGTTTGGCACTTCTTTCAAAAATCTGTTTCTCAAAACGATTTACCGGATTTGGACTTTTTGGTTCAGGATAAGAACCGTGACAAAAGGAGTCCGAACTGTGGTAGCATGAGTCCCTCAAGGGCGCGTCCACAGTATACAAAGAGAATAAAATCCATCAAAAACTTAAAATCCTACAACTGCCTAACCAATTGTAACATTGTTGATCGTTGAATGTAACTCGAATCTTAAACGCAGAGTTTGAACAAAACTTTATATCCAATATGCAAACATGGCATGTTAAAATATATAGTTGAAGTGTAAAGCATTTGAAAAGTAAGATAGAAATGAATTTGAAGATAATTATTAGATTAGAGATTGAAATAAATTTTAAAAAGGGATCATACGAAAAATATAATAAAAATAAAGTTGGAGATAATGATAGGATTGGGGATAAAAAAGAAAAAAAAATTAAAAAGGAAGAAATAAGAAATAAAGAAAATTGAAATTATTGGAGAAGATCAAACAAAATAAAAAATCAATAAAAAGAGATAAGGAGTCTTAGATAATAAAAAGATTTTAAAAGTTAAAAATTTAAAATAAAAACAATAGTAAGAGAAAAAAATATTTTTTATTGGAGAAAAATAAGGTTGAAAAATTAAAAACATAACTTTGAGAGAGCAATATGTAAGAAATAGAATCTTAACTCTGCTAAAGAATTGAGTATTGAGACTTTAAAAATTTTAGAGAAGACACTATATTTGCTTATATATATGGTATAGATATATACATAGGTAAAAAGATAGATATCAAATCTAATTTGAAATGTAAAGATAAAAGTAAAATAAATATCCTACGAAAAAAGAAAAGAGAGATGTGGGAATTCGGTTGTTGATAATCAAAATTTTAAAAAGATAAAATATTTATGAGAGATTACGTATGAGTAAAAGATAATTTAATTTTGTTTGTTATATCAAAATAAAGGCATATATATTTTCTTGAATAGTACAAAATAAATTTACTTTTTTAATAAAGTTGTAACAGAATAAAATATATTTAATTTTTAAATTGCATGCTTGATGATTTTTTCAAAAAAATAAAAAATAAAATACATTGATAGAAAATTTTAAAATTGATGGTAGTCAATTGTTATCATTATAGCCATAAAAAAGAATTTTGGATAAAATCATGGATAGGCAATAAAAAAAATCAGCACTTAGCATTAAATTTTGTAAAAATTAAAAAAAAATGGAAAATTCATAATAAAGTATTGGAATTCCTCGAATCATATATATAATTAGACATTTTAGTTAATTTTAAAATTTAAATGTTAAATCCAGTAAGATTATGCCATGTGTGTTAATTCAAAATTTAGATAATACACTAATAGATTTGAACCATTTTTTTTAATATTGTAAAAAAAAAAATCAAATTTTAAATTAGATATGTTTAGATAAAATTTGAAGATTTAAAAATTTTAAAATTAAATATTGTTAGATGTACCTATCACTTTAAGCCAAATATATTTTTTATTTTTAAAAATTTTAAAATTGAGAAATTGTGTTTAAGGTTTTGAAGTTGTTTTGTGTGTGTATTTAATTGGGTGTATATTGGTTGCAGATGATTCAAAAAACTCTCATTTGAGAGAGCTTGAAGGAGCAAATGTGAGATTAACTCCATGCATAGCTGATCTTCTTGATTTCGAAAGTTTACCCGAAACCATTAATGGGTGTGATGGTGTGATAGATATGAGATAAAATAAAAAAAAAATTAAATTAAATTCGAGATTTCAAGAGTTTTAAATTTGATTAAATTGAAGAACAAATGCAAATCATTTTTTTTTTTTTTTTTTTTAAAAAGCAAGCCCAAATCATGCAAAATATAATAATGAAAAAGATGAAAAGATGTGTAAATAAATTGAAAAATATTAGAAAAAATATATACACACACAAAAGCAATAGACATTGGAAAAATATATATAAAGTAGGAAATAATATTATGAGCATAAAAATGGAGAAAATTAAAAGATGTGTAGATAAACTGAAAACTATTAAAAATATATGCACACAAAGTAACAAACACTAAAAAAATACATATAAAGTAAAAAATAATATTACACTGATCTTGTAATAATTTTTATAAATCATCAAACTTGCAAAATATAACAATCAAGAAAATGAGTTATTTTGAGAAAAGATAGGTAGATGAAAGAATGGTTGAATGTAATAATGGAGAAGATGAAAAGATGTATAGATAAACTGAAAAATATTGGCAACATATATATATATATACATACAAAAAGTAATAAAAACTGAAAAAATGCATATAAAATAAGAAATAATATTAAGAGCATAAAAATGGAGAAGATGAAAAGATGTGTAGATAAATTAAAAAATATTGAGAAAAAAAAATATATACACACAAAGAAACAAACACTAAAAAAATACATATAAAATAAGAAATAATATTATACTGACCTTGTAATGATTTTTTCAGATCATCAAATTTGCAAAATGTAACAATAAAGAAGATGAGTTATTCTAAGAAATAAAAGATGGGTAGATGAGAGAATGATTGACTTTTGATTGGAATACACTGAATAGAGAAATGTGTGTAGAAGTTGTAGGAGTTATGGATTTCTTTTTTTTCTTTTTTAAATTGAGATTGAATGTGAGATAGATATTATTGTAGGTGATGGATACGGATGAATATTTTATTATTTTGGGATAAATATTATTGTTGGTGATGGATATGGATGAATATTTTAGTATTTTATATTTTATATAGAGAGAGAGAGAGAATGAGAAGGCTTAAAGAGTGGAAAGGGATGTGAAAGAAATGTCACCTAGTATTTTTTTTTCTTCAAGATTATGATAATTTAGGATTCAAATTTTAGAGCCTTTTGGTTTAACAATTACATTTGGTTATTTATATATAATAATAATATAATATAATATAATATAGATAGATAGTATAGATATCTCGTTCAGTAACGTTTCTATATTCTTAGATATTCAACAAATATTTTGCTTCACACGGATTGTTTAGTATTATTGTAATGTCCCCTTTAAAATTTCAAATCCAGCACTCCTTACAAGTTCTGTTGGAAAAATTAGTTTATATAGGCATATTTTGGGTTAACTTTGAATTCAAAATTGATTGGGCTCCGAGCGTCTTTTGGAACGGGTCCCAAAAGATGAAGTGTTCCTTGCCGCGTGGCAAATCACACGGTAAAGACGGTTCGTCAAAACCATTTATGAGTGAATGAGAACATGACGTCGTTTTCGGATTTGTGGTATAGGAAGTTTAAGGAAGTAACTGTGGGTTTCTTTGGAAAGGATTGTCCCACATTAAAACTTTAAGAGAGTTTTGTTGAGTATATAAGCTCTAGCCTACAACACTTAGATTGGGCCCCAAGAGGCATCCCAAGTTTGTAGAATGGAAGAGTTATGGACAAAGTGAACTTTAGCCCAAACCACCACACGCGCGCCCACCGCCGCCGTCCAACCATGCCAGGCGTGGTTGTGGGTTGGGTCGGTTCTTGTATTAATTTTTTAAACAAAATTCATTTGAATTTTTTCAAAAAATATTGCAGAAATTTAATTCATATTTGAATTCCAATTTTTTGTCTAACTTTTAAGTCTCCTCTGTCCGAAATTCCTTACAGAATCTGCCAAACAGATTCAAACAGAAATTGCCCTGGCAGTTACAGTTTCAACACGCCAGTTATAGATTTAAACATATGTCCAGATCTGTTTGAATTTAAACTTATATCTGTTCGATTCAAAACACACATGTTCAATTCAAAATGGTACCTGTTCGGGTTAGCATTTTGTGCCTATAAATACTTGACATTTCTAGCAGTCTAAAGATCTCGAAAATCAGTCTGCAAATCCCATCTTTTGCTGTCCAAATTTTTTTTATTTGCTTTATTTCTTCATATTAGTTTTAGAGATAAAATAAAGAGAGTATAAGAATATAAGGTTCTAGTTTGCCATACAAATTTGTGTGGAGTCTACTACAAGTTTGTGAAGATCATTGTATCCTGGGAGATAGACGCCACACAACCGTAAGCACCGTAGCGGGGCGAATCTGTCTTAAAGACAGAGTGTCACACACTCGACTTGGTCTTTTATTTTTCATTTGGTTCGACAAAATAAATTATGTAAGTTTTATTTTATTTTGTTTGAATTAATAAAGATTTATTTTATTTACACAGAAGATTGTTCTAACAAGTTTTTTCACAAATTCTTTAGAATTTCATTGTCACATCAAAGCAGCTTTAGTCAAGCAGTTGGAGGCAGCAACTTAATTGCTTGTTTTGGAAAGCTAGCAAAAAGTTAATTTTTAGCATTTTTAGTCAAAAAAGTTAGTTTTTTTACCCAATTCACTATCCAAAAAGTTAGTTTTTTTTATTACAAAAGTCAAAAGTTAACTTTTTACCAACTTTTCAAAACATCACTTAATGAGTTTTATTGCCTTAATAAATGATATGATAGGACCTCTAATGCTATTATTATGTTTTGTGAAGATCATATTTGCAATATTAAATCAATCTTTGCCAACCTTTTAAGTCATTGATGATGACTTAACCCAATATGTTTGGGGTAAATATCATGGGAAAAAAAAAAAAATTTGTGCAAGTCTTAAGACTTGCATCAAATACAAGACCGACTTGTTTAGAAAATTCCCATGAATTTTATATTCTTTCCCATTGTTTCACTTATTTGATATTTCCTCATATGTTTTTATGAATATATTTGACATTTTCTTTTCTATTTTTTTGTTTTTTTTTTTTTTCATTGTTTTTCTTCGTGTTATTATAGAAGAATAAGTACATAAGTTAGAGAAGAAAAGGCTACCACCAACAATAACACTTTTTTGTCATAATCATAATTTACAAATATCCTATTAATTTATCGTTTTGACAAAAAATGTGATTTACAAATAAAAAATTTATACAAAATTTTATACCAAAATGATGTATCAATAGTAATCTTAAAAATATAAGTTCCATTACAGGACTTTTGTTTTCAAAGTGGTAAGATCTAACGAATGCCACATGATTCTTAATTCAAACTTGCCCTGTTTGGGATGTTGTCTTTTTTATTTTATTTTTTTTAAATTTAATTTTTTGCACAAAAAGCCAATAAAGATAAAATAAAAATAAAAATAATAAAAATAAAAGAAGAAGAAGAAAACTAAAATAACAATTAAAACAAAATGCCATATCTTACCCATCAATCAATCACTCACTTTTTTCCTCACAAATATCTATTCAATTACAACTAAAATCTCGTTTGGGAACAAATTATTTTAATAACATTTTTACTTTTTACAAAAAGATATACAGAAAAGTAGAGAGAGTGATATGACAACTTATAGTGACTTTTTGACTAAAAACTGAAGGTTGCCAAACAAGGCCTAAAGGGCCCGTTTGGGAACTTGGCTATTTTAGTTTGTTTTTTAGCCTTTTGGCTATGAAAAATATTTGAGACACCTAATTTGTCATTCCTAAAAACTACCCTAATGATGTGTTTGACAAGTTTCAAATTTTGATTTGCCAAGCATTTCATCATGTGGAGTCTAACCTCAATGTCACATCACTAGAAGTCATTTAAGAGTGATAAATTAGAAGGACGTAGCATTGTTGTTTAGCTATTTTATGAGATGGAAAAAAAATTGTGTTTGGGATGATTTGGCTATTATACAATTTTTTTTTAATAATTTTTACAACATTCTTTTGAAAATATTTTGGTACAGTTTCACTAAATTATTTGTTTTTATACTATTTGATACAATTTTTGCTTAGAATTTTTTTACTCAAAATAATTTAAATAAAAAAAATAAATATTTTTTATTTATTAATTATTAATTTCCAAAAAATTGCACCCGTTCATACATGGGAGAAATCCATTGCTTCGAGAACATCAATGTTGGTAACAATTTGGGAAAACTACAAAAAAAATTACAAAAATATGTAAAGCGTAAATAATTTTGTAATGGGATGCAAGTGAAAAATTGTGGAGGTGTAAGTGTTGACATTTCAAACTTTTTCAATGCCAACACAACTAACACTATTTTGGAAAGTCACAATTTTAAATAAAAAAATTCAAAGTCATTATTAAAAAAAATATATTAGTTTTTTTTTAATACATATTTCTGTAAAAGATTTTAAAAAACAATTCTCAAAACAACTCTAAGAATGTTTGGAAACTAAATATTTTAGTTAAAAAAATCAAAAAAATACTACATATTATCAAATTAGTTTTTTTTTTTTTTTTTTTATACCTCTTTTCATAAAAATAAAATTTTTTAAATTACTCAGCAAATCAATTCTCAAACGAATTGTAAAAGGATATTGAAAAAGAAGACTTTTTTCTCAATAAAAAATTATTTACAATATAAATAAAATTATATCTTGACAATCAAAATGGAACAATTATAGCAATCCAACACTGCGTTTCTTATAATGGAAAAGAAACAACTAGCTCAACAAGAAATTAATGATACAACAAAAAAAACCTCATAATATGGAAGGGATTATTGATCCCTGCGTTAGACCCTTTCACCTTTCAAATAGAAATCCATGAATAGTTTTTTATTTATTTATTTTTAATCAGGAAATAAATTTTCATTGCAAAATTAATAAATCAGCCTAGTGCAACGATATCATAAGGTCTCAAAAAGAGATGAACAACCTCCATAGAAGTAAGGATGCAAGCATCCATAGAGGGGAAGAAAAGACTCCCACGAGGGAGGGAAGCAAACCTCCACAGGAAGGATTATTATATTAACAAATTAAAATTTAAAACACCAAATATAAAAAAAATCAAATTCTCTGCAGCCTTCAACTTGGAATTGGAAGACTCCACCTTTGCTGGTCAAGATAGAATATTGAAGTTGAGATGGTCTACTTAGTGTGAAACAAATACATTATCTAGCGTCGACTTTCAAATTGTGAAAAGATCCGAAACCAGAAGATAGGCCGATCTAGATAAGTCTCTTTTTTTAATTTTCATTTTGTTGTTTTAGTTGATAATATGTGAAAATATTGTTCCAAGAATAATTGTAAGGGATGATATGTTTTACTTTCAGTAAACCCCATATCAGAACAAGAACTGGCAGTGGCATCATTAAATAATTAATTCAACTCCAATTCATGATGAAAACCTTTTAGAAGAGCAACAATGTTATGTATTAAGAAAATTGTCCATCATTTGAAACGTGTAGATCAGATTCATTTAAGATGTAACTCATATCACATCAAATTTAAATCTAAACTACATATTCAAATTATGAATACTTTTTCTAGGTACATAATTCTATCAGAAACGGACACAAAATAAATATGAATGTACACATCTAAAAATCTTATCAATACATATTCATTCTCTGTCTAGTTTAGTAACATTTCTATATTACTAGACTTATTCGACAAACATTTTGCTTCACACGGATTGTTTAGTAGTGTTCTAACGTCCCTTTTACCATTTCAAATCAAACACCCCTTGCAAGTTCTTCCACATATTCGTTAGTATTTCATTGTCGCATGAAAGCAGCTTTGGGAAAGCGTTTAGTGGCAGCAACTTAATTTAATGAGTTTTATTGCCTTGAGAAATTATATGATAGGACCATGGTTGTTAGAATCGTATGATTCACGATTCAATTCATACGATTCGATACGAGTTTTAACAAAAACGATTCGATATTCAATGAATTGTACAATTCATTGCGATTCACTGCGATTCATTACGATTTACATGATTCATTGCAATTCAGTTCTATTTCTACTTTTGTTTACATTATGCATGAAACAAAGTCGTTTTCCCCAAACTATGAAGATATATAGAAGAGATTAATTAATTATATTGATATTCATGATTTTATATGTATATAGATATATATATATATATATAATTAGTCATATTGATAATTTACTTTATTTTAAATATTGTGCATTTTTATATGTATATAAATATATAAAATTATATATCATATTAAATAAAATAAATCTTACGATTCATGATTTGATACAATTTACGATTCATTATTTTAACAAAATGATTCATGATTCAATTCATGATTTGATAACAATGGATAGGACCTCTAATGCTATTATTGTGTTTTGTGAAGATCAAATTTGCAATACTAAATCAATCTTGGCCAACCTGTTTTAAGTCATTGATGACCTATCCCAATATGTTTTGGACAGTGACAAAGAAATATCAAATTTATGGAATCTTTCCTATGCAAGTCCTGAATACAAAAAGACTTGCATCAAACGAAAATGCTAGAGATGGTTAGGAATTAACTCTTTCCAATCAAGATCTGTGAGACATAAAATAACCAACAAGAAAAATAAAATGAATCAAACAAATCACACATACAAAGACACAGGATTTACATGGTTCACCACAAAATAGGATTACGTTCACAATTGCTACAATTTTTACTATAATTAGAAAACAATAAAACTCTCTTAGAGAAAAGAGATCCCCTCATTTATTTATAAGTATAGAGTGCCGTTTTGGCAGCACACACAAAAAGCTGCGTTTTGTGTGCAGCTCAAAAACGCCAAACCATCCCAAAACGTTGAAAATCCCATTTGGGAAGACCTAAAAAAGCAACACCCAAATTTACCAAACTACCCTCTGGAACATTTTAATTAATTAATTCAAAAATCAAAAAGTAAGGATATTTTGGTCATTTTGAAGTGATGTGACACTTTTAAAAAATATTAAACCAAAAATCAAAAAAGCTAACTTTTTACCAACTTCTCAAATCACTTCCAAAAAAGTTTTAAAAAGCCAAAAGCCAGCTTTTTACCAACTTCACAAAACACTCCAGAATTAGGACAATATGGAAGCAACAACAAAATTACCAAAGTACCCTTGATTCTTAAATTTTGTTTTTTGCTTATTTTGGCCTTCTATATTTTAATTTTTTTCGATTAACTTTTAAAATTAACTTATGTACAAAATTAGATAGAAATTAACACCTTAATAGTCACGTGATATAAAAACATTTTACTATATAACTCACATCTCTTACACAAACTTAAATTTTAATATAATAGTATATTTTTTATGTTATTTGGTAGTTAACATGACATTTTCTGTCTAATTTTCAAGGAAAGTTAACTTGAGAGTAAATTAGGAAAAATTTAAAACATGAAAGGTTAAAGTGTGAAAAAAAATTCAAAGGTTAACATGCGAAAATGGCCAAATATAAAGAGAACAAAGTGTAATTTCCTTTGGTTCGAGGTTGGATGGTCCACTTTGCCAAGGGCTAAATTGTGAAAAAAAAAAATTCAAAGGTTAACGTGAGAAAATGACCAAATATAAAGAGAACAAAATGTAATTTCTACTCGTTCAAAGTTGGATGGTCCACTTTGCCAGCGAAACTAAAGCAGTTGAGGAAGCCATTATTAGTAAGCTCACAGGGTATATCATATTTGATACTTACCAAATTATCATACTTGGCATATTAATGCCTAATTACATTATCTCAGATGATAAGTCTTGCTATTATTGAAAAAGACATTAGCACTAGTATGTTGTGGAATTGAAATAAAATATTAACAATAAAACACAAAATACAATTAATTTAAAATTTTGAATCTCATATTGAAAAAATACATTACTTCCGCTTAAAGTTGTGAATCTCATTATTTTAAATTAATTAAAATTTTATAATTTGTTCACACAAAATCAGACTTTTAATTTTGAGACTTACCAAACAATGGAATTAATGTCAATTTATACACCATATCGTTATTGTATAATGATACTTACAAAATATAAATACCACAACATTATTGGCGATCACTTACCCTATATTTGTTTGAGCTAAAGATATGAGATTAAGTTCATAATTAAAGGGTATGCATGTTTCATAGATTAACTAGTTTTTTTTTTTTTCATGGATTAACTAGTTACTTGCAAAGCTAATCTATTTGTTTGGCTAAAACATTTGTATCTTAATATGAGACCAATGATTCAAATTTTTCTACTTGCATGTAGGTTTATCTTATTCCTATTTACTGAGATTTCTCTCCACAAGTTCACATATGGAAACAAAGTTTATGTCTCAAAACCAAATGAAGAAATTATGATTATTCAAGTAGTAACTTCATTTACATTGCTACATTGCCTAATAGTATCTTGTTGATCAGAATAAATCAAACAGCATAATGAATTATTGCAAGCATGCAAGGAATATCAGACCACAACTTCACAACATAGAATTTCACTATCTGGATTTAAAAACAATGAAATTGAAGTACTGTCCTAACTTAATCCAACCTTCTGTTTCTCCAGCAGAAGCTTTCATACCCGATGTACCCATTTTTCAAGTCGAAGTTGCTTCAAAGGAGGTCCAAGATTCGGCTTACTCTTCTGGGGACAATTCCACTTTCCAGTGATCCCCAAAGAAACATCAGTGTTTTGGAAATTGGTTGTTTCTGATAATGGCTTTCTTCTTCGAATAGCTTCCTTTTCAACTGATGAATCCGTCACTTTACCTCTCAACCGATCAAATTGAACCTCCATTGACCTTTTCAAAGAACTGTCATCATTTGGCCTTGCTCTTCTGTTATTCCTTGTTGAAATGAAACCATTTTCTGCAAACATATTTCCATCATTTTCTTTGTCGTTGCTTCCACAAGTTGGTTTTCTTATTGAATTTCCATTAACTTTAATCAAATCCAAAACCCGTGCTAAAACCCCATGTTTTTCTGTCTGAGCAGGGTTCTTATCTACAGAATCCCTCGAATGAGTCAACATTTTCTGAGATGAACTGTTGTTCGTGCCTGAACTTCTATTGGTATTCAATGACATGATATTTGCTTCTCTGTTCTCTCCTTGACCATCTAAGCTTGGTTTTTCAACATTTTGGGTTGAATCAACATTATGTTTTCTTGTTGGTTTTCCTTCCAATACTTGTCCAGAAACCATTTTGACAGGCAAGTCATTGATAGATGACGTTTTGTTCCCTTCAACAGCGTTGATGTCCTGAAAGTTACAAAGAATAAACATATGTTAACTACAAACAACAAACATTTTGTTCCCTTCAACATCTATGTTAAAAGGAACACTTTTCCAAAATTGTGAGCATTGCTGATTGTGGAAGAATTAGCTTCTGCCCATGATCAATTATCTAACAAATAAGTTACCTTCAACAATTCTCAATTACTTGTTTATAGCCATAACAATTCAAGTCCAGAATGTTTGTTGAGAGAGAGAGAGAGCAATGCTCTTTTCCTTTCCTTCCTACTCAACCAAACAGAAGTGACAAGCGAGGAATCCATCTTCCCTTCCCTGAGGATCTACTTTCCTTCTCTCCTCCATTTGCTTCACTCTTAATTTTTCTCCTTAGGCCATCTCCAATCCTAATCAAATCAGATATCAAATTCAAATTTGATGAAAAAAAGGAGAAAACCCAGCTCCAATCGTTTCATCAAATAGATATCAAATGAAGGGAGAGTAACTTTTTTCATCCAATCAAGGGAGCTTTATCCTTTCCTCAAATTTGTAAGTGGCTGTTGGGCAGGACGTCCTTCCGTACAACTGAATTTTGGGATGAATTAGGTATTTTTTACTCTTCATTGGACAACCGGCAAGACGACTGGCCGGATGACCAGCCGAATTAATGAAAACCATTGGAGTACATTTCATCAAATTTGATGAAAAATTTGATGAAGCCTTGGAGATGTTCTTACTAGACAAGTGCAACTGAGTTAAGCCACATAAACAAACCATAACCTAAAACTCAGAAGCAATGGACAAAGTGGTGAGGTTGCAGTTACCTGTTCAAGCTCCAAAATTTAAGCTTTCATGAAACAATTAAGAGTTGTGATTTTGCCATTAGTTGTTTCAGAATTTTTCTAGCTATAAACAACAATGAGAACTACTATCCCAATGAAAATAGCGAGAACAAAAAAAACTACAAAAAAGATGAACTAGAGTACCTTGCTATTATACCGGTGGTGGTCATACTCGTTATCCCTATCAGAGCTGTTACATTTAATAATGCCATTTGAAGATATCTTCTCATCAGCAGCCAATAGATCCCTTCTAGTAATTCTTCTAACCATCAAATTCTCTCCTTTTTCTTTGCTGCAGTTTTCAGCATTACACCCCACCCTCTCACATCCACTTTCTGTAAAAATAGAACCTTTGAAATCATCACTTGTATCCAATACTGGAGATTCATACGCATAGCTTGAAAACCATCTTGTAATGTCTGGAGGCTCTGAAAGAGTAAAAATTACAATCACAATTTAAAATTTGTTAAGACTGATTAATCCCCTATTATTTTGTCATGTAAAATAAAAGAAGAAAAGATAAATTGGGATCTTAAACAGCCATTCCAAGCTCAACTTAAGATAAGATTCCAACTTTCTTTTTTTCTTCTTTTCCTGCAATTTCTTAGGGACCAAATGAGGCTTATATGGAACTAGACAGAATTTCTGGAAGAGTTGATACAAACCTGAAGAAAGTGAGAGGGAGTCTGAAGAACCCAGAACCTATAACAACGAAGAAATTAAGTGTAAGGTTTTGAAACTTTAAAGCTCACTTTTGTACAAATAGCATGGGAAGAAAATAAAATTTTGTATAGTTAGTAACTGAAGTTTCGAATCTCACAACAGGCACATTAATGTAAGGTACTGAGTTTTCATTTCTTAAGCTTTCATATTAAGCAAATAGAAAATAAATGCTACGGTAGTCAGAAGATTGATTATTGTAGAAAGAAAGAGCTGATGACTGAGAATGAAACTATTAATGAGAGAAGATCACAGGATTTGGGGGTGTATAAGTTGTAGTGTTCTGCATCTGATTGGTAAAACTAAATAATGACTAAGAGGGTTAGAGATATCATACATTTTCCAATTACCCAAGTAATAAATAAATACAGCCAAGTTGTTTCAATAAGTGCAAAAACTTAACAATAAAAAGAGGGAGTTTGGTAAGCTTCTATTATCTGTTCAGCATTTGACCGATGATCTAAATCTTTTAAATGCCTAATTGCATTCAAATTGAAGGCAATGTACATTTCTCACAAACACTGGTAATCCCCTAGCCTCAACAAGATCAATGATATTCTTGTAATTTCATGTGAGCTTTGGACATATTTCATGATGGATATAATTTAAAAGAAAACAAATTAGGAAGGAAAAAAAAGTATACAATTTGGTGTGAGCTTGTGAGGTAATAAGATCACAATTCTAAGTTAAATAAAAAAATATATTAAAAAAAAAAAAAAGGTGCCAAAGAAGCAAAATATACAATCTTTGGCTTCAAGACAACATCCACAGCCAAAGGTGCATGTAAATTCAATATAGAGGTGAAGCAGATTAAAGATGGCTACTTTTGAAGTCTCAAACCATGAAACTCTCAGCCTTTCACACAATAATGAGTTTAAAGAAACTTAAATTAGCCCAAATATATTGGGTTGTGCAAACAAATGAGAAACCAAGAGTAGAATAATAGAAGGTGAATAACCTAAACAACAATTAATTCAAATCCTTATAACTACAAATGTGGCCAACATTTTTAGCACATCCATAATCTTATGACAATTGAATCACATATAATCTAATCAAATGCCAGCCAAATTCCTTAAATTAGACTGATCATCACAAAAACTAATTGAAACATACTGAAAATTTTCAACTCAAAAAAACAAATTCATAAATGGGAGAGGGGGGGTAGCTGATCAAGAAGAGTACCTGACTCGCGTTCTTGTTTCCCTGATTATGTTGGAGCTATTTTCTCACCAAGAACTAATTCATCCTTGTTTCTAATTTTCCTAAATACCCCCAAATTCTCTTCCATTTCTTTGCTCTTCTCTTCACAGTAAAACCCCTCTTCCACAAATTCACTTCTTCTAAGAGGATAGCCTTCGAAATCATCGCCTGTATTGAATTCCGGAGACTCATACACATAGCTTGAGAACCAGTTTCTGATGTCAGGAGGCTCTAATAAACCAAAAAACGAAGGAATCAAACTCGAAATTTTCTAAATAAAATGATTTCCTAGCTGGAAAAAAGGTGAAGAAATTTATCAATATAATCCCAAGATTTCACCTTTCTTTTCTTTAGGTTTTCTGATCAAACAAACAGGGCTTATGATTCACTATAAACCTGAGGTTGTGTTTGGATCACAGATTTGAGTAAAGATTTGAGAAGAGAAAAAGTGGGTGAAATATAGTTACATACCTTTTTCCTTTCTTTTTCCAACTCTCAACCCAAAATTATGATCCAAACACAACCTAAGTCATCTTTTGAAAGAAGAAACACGTACCAGAAGGAAATGAAAGCGACCTCGCAGTACCCAGAACCTGCAAACGATAGCTTTTTTGTTATAAGTTTCAATGCTCTGTTTGGTTGATGAGAAAAAGGAAAGGCAAACTTGGAACATCCAAAGGATTTTCATTTCTACGCAACCAAACAGAAGGAAAAATTACAATTACCTGAGAATTTGAAAATTGGGTATCTGGGTTTGAATGTTTAGCCATCTTTCTCTCTCTGTAAACGAATTTTGTCTCGCAGCATTTGTTCTCTCTCTCTCTCTCTCCAGGTTTTCATAGAAAGATGAGAGGTTTTTGTGTAATTTTTCAAATCTCGCGGGTATCGTTGGCGCCAAAAGCACCTTGAAAACTTCAATCGTGGGAGGAAAGACGGTGTAAATTACATTTTAGTATCCTATATTTCCAGTTTTTTTTAGGGAGTTCGAGCGGAATTGGAATTGATAGTGAAGTGGAATCTATTAATATTATATTTATTTTGAGAGATGGAGAGGAAATTGATAATGAGCTCCGGATTATGAATCCTTTTGGAGAATGGATTCAGATGGGCCTTCAAGACCTGATATTAAAAAAATAATTCGCCATACTAGAAATTCTTTATTTTTTATTTTATTTTGTACATGTTGTGCATTTTTTTTGGAATATTAATGTTTAATTTTTTTTATTTTTTGTTAAGTAAAAATTATTGTTTATTTTTTTTTGAAAATTTTTTATTTTTTTATTTTTTACATGTTGGGCATTTTTTTTTAACATTAATGTTTAATGTTTTTGTATTTTTTTATTTGTTTTATTATTTTATATAAAAATAATTTAACAATTTCTACACTAATAACTATTATCAAAACAAAACACAATTTTACTTAATCCCTTCACTATCAATTCCCTCACTATTAATCCATTAATTATGAATCTCTTCCATTCTACCTCTGAAAGCAAATACAGCCTTACATAAATAGTACTATTTTGGATAAAATTGGGAAGAATTACATGCCAGTAAGAGAAAAAAAATTATAAATATATGGAGATGCAAGTTTGTTTCTGTTAGAATGCAAATGAAAAGTTGTGGGATTATAAGTGTGTTGGTAATTTTTTTCATCTTTTCCCACCTACATGTAATCATTGATAAGTGGAGGTCAGAAATTTTATTTACAAGAAAAAATGATAAACATTATAAATATTAATATTTAAAATTATAAATTTTTTCACTTATTTGTAAATAAATTTTTTCTGTTTCACTGATCATTAATTTCTCCTAAAATTTACCCTCTTGTAATTATTGGTAATTATACTTAGACCTCTTGCATATCATAATATGACACTTAGACTGTATTTGGTTCATAGATTTAGATAAGATTGCGTAAAATACCGCATAATTTGCTAAAACCATACCGATCCGCATCAATCTGCACTGCTCTAACCGTTAATCGCGATTTAAATTTTAAAATTTATAATCCACCAACCAAACCGCTCCGCTCCGCTACTCAAATCATGATTCAAAAATTAAACCAAATGAAATCATATACATTTCGGATTGGGTTTCCATGTTAACCACTAAATAGGGTCTCAATTGCCAACCCTAGACCTAGGGATGGCAATTTGAACCCGGCCTGACGAGGACTTGACCCCCAACCCCGATTTGAGCCGTTTTCTCTCAAAAAATATCCCCAACGGGACGGGGATGGTATTCAAAAATCAATCCCCGATCAATTTCAGGTTGGGAATGGGGATAAGTGTCCTAGTCCCGTACCCGGCCCGTCCCCGTTTATCCTTGAAATGAAGTTACTATTTTATCCCTATATATATATATATATATATAAACCAATTACCAAACCCTCATTAGATAAGTAACCATTAGATGAGGCTCATCTCACTTCACTTCTCTCTTTCCCTTTATCTCTACTCTCTGTCTCACTTTCGCACTTCTCCTCCTTCTCAGCGCCACCGCCGCCTCTATCTACGACACTGATCGTCCTCTTCCGTCGTCGTCACAGTCGTCCATCGCCTCCGTTGTCCTCCTTTGTCATCCATCGCTTCTGTTCTCCTCAAATCTGTTTGTGTATGTATGTATACATGTATACGTGTGTGTTCTGATCCTTTTTTTTTTTTTTTTTTAATAGTGGACAGATCTGTTTGTGTATGTATGTATAAGAGGAGCTAATTTGAGCCCACTAAATTAATTAGGCCCAATAGTCCAAGGTTGGCGAACCTGAATTTATTGCAAGTCCAAGATTGGTGGGCCCGGATTTTATCACCATCAAACGGGCCGAATCGCTCTAAGCCTCGAAAGGGTTCGGATTCATGAACTTAGAGACTTACTCGGGCTCGGACTCAAAAGGGTTCAGATCCATGAACCTAGAGATCCGAATCACTTGGCTTCAAACAGATTTAGACGCAATCTAGAAGTCGCTCCATTAATGAGTCCCAGAACACTTGCGGACTCGGAGATTTCAGAGATCTACGTACCAGAACCATGGGCGTAATGGAGTCCGAACAAAGGACCCGATCCCGAGGACAGTGAGTGGAGATAAATTCACTCTTCGGTTAAACTAGCCTATACCCAGGTCGAGGTGGCACGATCTAGGGGGTCCCTAAGACTCGACAATATTTGCGGCAGGGCGTTCTCTTAACTACCCCTGACCCTTATGCAATAGGACGTCCTCGGGGACTACCCCTGACCTTTTGGGATGATTGGGGATCATTGGTTAGGTGTGGCTAAGAAGAAGGGTTCGCCGAGAGATTGATCTCCTCTTCGAGGTTTTTCTCATCCTCGGAGAGGTCACCTCATCGGACAAGGTGGTTAGAGAGAATATTCCCCATGTGCCTTGCATATGGGCTCCATCCTACATCATGAGGTGCCTATATATAGCACCCACCCATAACTTTACAAGGGATGGATTTTTTGGAGAGATAACTCTTGGAAAAGAACTAATTTCCCTTCTTCATTATCTACTTTGAGAGTGAAAGTAGGAGATCCATAGGAGAGCCTTGCCATTATTCTCTCTCTAGCTACTTTGCCTTCTTCTTCACCCAATCTCTTATCTCCATCATTTCCTTTCTTTTGTGTTCTTAGTTGAGACTATTGAAGAATCTAAGCATTTCATCATCTTCTAGAGAATTTGAATTTTTCTACAAGGATCTTCGAAGATCTTCGAATTTTCCAACAACTTTCTTGAACCCTCTTATACAGTATGTATACATATATATGTGTGTGTTGTGTCCATTTTTTTTTTTTTTTGGTAGTGGCCAGATCTTTTTGTGTATGTATGTATACATGTATGTATGTATACATATATGTGTGTGTTCTGTCCATTTTTTTTTTTTTTTGGTAGTAGATCTGTTGATTTTGTTGGTTGGTATTGAAAATGAAACAATTGGGAAATAAAGAAAATAGAACAACTACTAAATTTGAAGAGCCCACTGTTCGAATTACAAGAGCACGGGCTAAGGCATTAGTTACGTCAAGAGGATTACATCCATCAAAGACTTCAATGAAACAAGAACAAAAGCTAATCCTCCAACAAAGTTCAAAAAGATCAGCATCAGATGAGAACAATCCTTCCGTTAGCATCACTGATTGTCCAAAGATAAGAAAATGGCAGTTCTAAAGGATGTCACTAACATTTTATGTGATAATCCATATATCAACTGCATTAATGCAGTCAAACTTTAGATAAGGACAATATGTTAGATGGGTTCTTAATCTGAAGTCCATTTTTCTTTTCTTTTTTTGTAAAGCCAAAATTTATTTTCCATAAATTGTGTATTAGTTTTGTCTATAAATATTTCTGAAATGTTATCATTTTTTGTTTATGGGTGTTGTTGAAACAAATTTGGACCGGAGAATTTTCGGGGTCGAGGAAACTCGATCCTAGTTAGGAGGTGGGGACAAGGACGGTGATAGGTTTCCTGTCTGGGCCAAGGACAGGAAGATTTTCATAATCAGGGATCAGGGACGGGAAGTGTGATCCCCAGCCCCGCCTCGGCTCATTGCCATTTCTACCTAGACCCAAAACACTTTAACACGTTTCCATCATTTTTTAGTCAATAATTAACAATAAAAAAAAATAAATCTACTGAGCATCATGTGCCAATTTATATTTTACATTTAGCCCTCGTTTGGAAAGAAAAAGTTTGGGGTTTTTTTGGCTAAAATAGCTACACACACACACACAAAAAAAAACTAAAAAGCTAATAAAACAAAATGTCACATTCAAACTATAATCATTTTATTTTTTTTCTCACAGAAATCAAAAAAATCAAAAAGTCCATCCTAAACGAGACTTTTTAATCCCAAGCTAAAATAGTCAAAAAGTCAACCCACATCCCAAACGAACCCATATCTTCTCTAAGAGACTAGTTGGGTCTCTAATCTCTTTATTTTTCTCTCTCTTTTTATATATGGTATATTTTGAACAATCCTTTTAAATCATTTTCATAACCACCATTATCTGTCGATACTAGAGTATTAATGACTGAGAAAAATTAAGTACACAAAAAGGGTATACAGAATAGGTCACAAACAAAACACAATGGTGGGTTCTGCTTGTGTGAAACTCACATGTGGGACTCATCCTTTGTGTTTTGCCCGTGACCCATCCTGTGCACTATTTATGTGTTTGTAGCAAACCTCTAATGAATTTTTATCTCTAATAATCCTTTTAGATAGTTTCCATATCTACGGTTATCTTTACCGATATTCATAAATCCTATACTATAATCTCCTACATCCGAAAATGTTACAATGTATTTGTACATTGTAAGAAAAGTTACGATTTTTGTGATAAACAGAATTTTTTGTGATAAAAGTTACGATTTTTGTGATGAAAATTATGAGTGATGAAATTATGATGTGCACTTAAAAATTACGTACAACTAAAGTTATACTTTTTTTGATAAAAGTTATACATTTTGTGAGAAACAAAATGCTATAATTTTTGTGAAGAAAAAAAGTTATGTTTTCTTTAACAAAAGCTATAGATTTTGTGATAAAATTTATGATTTTTTATATAAGGTGCATAATGGTGCATATGGTAGCTTTTCCCCTCATTTTTAGTTTTGGTTTAAGTTGACACAGGTAGTTTTTTCCATCTAACTCACAAACACAATTTTTTTAGAGTAGGCCTCGTTTTTGAAAAAATAAAGTGAAATTAATAAAATAAAAAAAAATAAAAAAATTTATCTCCATGTTCTCCGAATTTAAAATTATATTAAAATGTTATTAAAATTAAATTAAATTAAAATATAATTAAAGATTAATAAAATATATATAATTAAAAAAATTAAATTAAGATATTAGGAATTACAATAAATAATTAAAAATTTAGAATTGATTGTAATCTGGAGTAGTTGAAGTGCGCCTACACCATTAACAAGAAATGTTTATTTCTAGTTCAAAAAAAAAAAAAATGTTTATTTCGTGAAAAAGTAAACAAACATTTCCTATTAACGGTGACAATGACATTTACAATTCTTATCTTTGAAGCAAGTTAAGCAGTATATTTAAAGCGAGTTAAGCATTAGGAAGACAATTTGTAAGAGTCATAATTAAAGGGGGGATTTACTAAACTTTCCCCTCCCCTTTTATTTATTTATTTAATTCTAATTGAGAATTACATTGAGAGCTTCATTTATGCTATTATTGAAACACAACTCATAGCAAAGAGTATCTATTCACTTTAAAACTTGAAACAAACATCTAAAGTAAAGTTAAAAGTCCTTGATCGGGAGGTGGAGCAGGATGTCCGACACCAGGGCTATTACCTAGTGCTTGGTAGAGTGGATCGAAAAGCTTTCTCTCTAGTAAACCTGTTAGCTCCCTTATTGGGGAGTGGAGCAGAATGACAGACACCAGGGTGTAGACACTCTATTTTTGACCGCCCTTAGAACTTGGGCACCTCATGGTGAACACTCAATGATGAATTAGTACATTGTGCAAACGTTCGATTTCTTCAGGAACGAGCCTTGGTTTTGAGTTTCAAAGCCTAGAACCTTGCATCCCTTTTGGACCAAAACCTACTTTTTTTTAGCCTGACCACTCAGAGGCTTGCTGGCCAAAACTTAGTAGCCAATCGTCCCCCTATCTAGCCGGCCGGCCAGGTTTCTCAGCTGGCAGATCTTTTGCTACAAGCTGTCCCCCTATGTACATGCACTACACTAGTTGGCTCAATACAGATATTTCTAAGATAGTAACCTGTTTTTCTATATATATTTGGCCATCCCTTATGGTTTTAGGTTATAAAAAATTCTCAAAGAGCCAAAGCTTGAAAAGCACTCTTCCTTTCTATCTTATAATATACATACACTATACATACACTTTCTAAACCAATTTTTTGAGGCTCCTTGATGAGGTTATTGAGCTGAAATTTCAGCCCTTAAAAGTGAGCACCTTGTGATTTGTGAACAAAAGAGTGTCTTCTCTTCAAAGGTATAACTTTTTCCATCATTTACTTACTTTTTTCCCATCTTTTTCTTGGTTTTCTATACTGTTTTGAATTGTTTTTGGTGGGCTGAAACTTGTGATTTAAAGCTACCAAAGGTGAAGGGGTTAACCACCCTTTTTTGAACCTTATTCCATAAGCTTTTATCCTTGTATTTCCCACTTGTTTCTCAACTTTGGCCACTGATTTTCAAAGTTTTAAGAGGCTAAAACATGTGGTTTTAAGGTCCAAAAAGTTGAGGGGTTAGCTACCATTCCTTGAACTTACTTACTAGCCTTATTTTCCTCTTCTTTTGCTTACTTTTTATAGCCTTTCAATTTGATTTTCCAGCGTTGTGTTTGCTATTTTAAGACTGTTTTAGTGTGTTTACTTCATTCATGCTTTGAATATTAGGCTTTTGTAGTTGTAAGTTCTTATAGGTTTTGTGGTTTAGGCCTTAGACACCAATTTATTTGAGTTAATAGCTTTTATTTCATAGTTTTCATACAGATGTTTACACTTGTAATAATCATCTCTACAACCTCTCTCCTTTCTTGATTTTCTTTTCTATGTTTAAGAGTTATTTCAAACAATTGATTGTTGTTCAAGGCATGAGAAAAAGACCTTCCATACTTAATAGTTTAATCTCTTCAGAGGTTCATTACCAAGGCATTACATCTCTCACATGCTAAAAATAACTTTTTGTTTGACACTTCTCTTCATTAGTGGACATAACTCTCACTTTTGGACAAATGAATTAAATAATGGAAAGGTAGTTTTAAAAGAGGTAAACCAAGATAATAAAATCAAGTCGGATTCAATCAGATGTTAATTAAACCTATTAAGCCTTTGATCATTACATACTCTTAGTGATGTTAATGGTTCAAGAAGCAATGTCCACCCCTTTCTCTGAGGTAACTTTACGATAAGAAAGAGGTGTCGTTGGTCTTTCATTTCATTTATTGAGCCTTTGTCCCATTGGTTCATAGATCATCACGCAACAACTTTGCAACGATTAAAGATTTATGGACCGATTCTATTCCTCTCTTGATCAATTTCATGAAAGGGAGTAGCAGAGAGGACAAACATCTCTTAGAAACACTCTGTATGTACTCTGTTTCCATTCTATTACAGCGGGGCAAAGTCCAAAAATAGTGGTCGGCCGGCCACCCTTCCATCCGGCCAACCACTTTTCAAGGCCGGCCGGCCACCTCATTTTAGACCACCAGTGCTACTTTCATGGCAAAACAAAGCAGAAAATAGGGCAAACATAGAATTATTTTACGACGTAATGTATCAGCTTCAGCGGCAAAGAAACAGAGGAGTTTTTCGGAGGATGTTCTCAGTTACACATGTGGTTCTTCGACTCTCGTTCGATTAGCTTGTAGCTCTTTGATCAATTGGTGTGTTATAATTAATTAGTTTTGAATTTGTAATAACTAGTTAACTTAGTTAATTAATTTGGTATTGTAATAATTAGCTAATTAGGACATTTATTCGGACTCTCCTGCCCAAAGGCAAAATTGTAATATTGTGTATGTCTTCCAACCCTCATTTCTTTCTCCCTTTTATTTATCCACTTACCTTGGTTGTATAACATCATGTTTTCCTTAGCATTTTTCATGACTCGCATCCACTCATTTTGCATGCATGAAGGGTTCGGCTCATCATACTAATCAATGTCAATTTCAAATTCCTTACTCAAATACGTACTTTATCGCATGCCTTGAAATGACTCACATTCCATGTTAGTAATCGAGCCTATTAATTGCATATTGCATGCGTTGCATTAGTCATTTTACATTGTTTAGGATCATACATTTTTTCTAACTATTTTCTTTCTTTTGGCTTGCCTCTGATATTTGGAGTAAGTATTTTTTGCTTTAGCATATTACATGCGTGCGATTGTTGATACATCAAGCATATTTACCATGAGGCTAGATACTTAGTTGATATACCTGTTTGAATATGTCACGACCCAAACCCGCCCCTATAGGTTTAGCATCGTAACCGGCCAGTAATCCTTGGATTACCGAAGGCCTCTGAACATATTAACAAAATTAAGGGGCTAGAGGAAGCAAATACAGCTGTGCTGACTTATATGAAACAGAAAATTCAAATACTTTATATACATAGTCGAAAGTCATTCATACATTATACCCACACACATTAAAATATCTTAAGTACAGCCAACAGAACAACCGAGTCTTATATACACAGTAACAACAGAACTTGAACACTGGACACTTCGGAACCTCCACGTGAGGCACAATGGTTGGCTGACAACAGAACACTGGTCCAGACAAAAGCCTTCAGGCTCGGGCTCCAGAATGCTCACCTATACATATATATACACACAATGAGCTAAAGCCCAATGAATAACATTGAGGTAAAAGGGTTAGTGAACGAAATCCGAACATAACATAAGCGGAAAAACAGATCATAGCATAATCATTTCCATATCAGAACATAATAATGGTACATCTCATAGAACACATCACAGAACGTCTTCCAACTAGAGTAATCGGTTCCGGATACCGATTAAACACATATCACCACAATGAAGTGGCTAACGAGATCTCATAAACACATGAATGTCATGGACCCGCATTTTCATGCCGTCCCCCATGACTTGGGACTATCTATGGATGCCATAATAGATTTCAAATGCGGAATATTTGTTCACAAAAACAGATATCATTTCAGAAAGCATAGCTTATCAAATTTCAATTGGAACATAATTCATATAAACGTATCTTTACGATAACGTTACTCATAGTGGTTCCCGTATATGGTCAATCAATCCTCGAGTCTTGACCTACAATCACAAAATACATAACATAATCACATCTTATCATTACACATTGATTCTTGTTCTTCCTTAACACATTGCTCAAAACACACTCACTTGTAGTCTCATAACTTAGTACATTCTTTTCTTAGTGTGTTTCTAACCCATAACCTTATTACTATGGCTTAATTAAGGCTTAGGAATGCCTAAGATGCAATGAGGATACCAAAACATGCCTTGGAACACTTAGTCAAATTTTCTGAAAATAAGGTCCACGCTCGAACGTAGCTTTCCTCGCTCGAGCGGACATGCAAAATGTGAATGGTCGCTTGAGTGCACATTCTTTCGCTCGAGCGATCTGTAAAAGACATAAAACTTCTGGGAGCTTGCAATTCACGCTCGAGCGGACTTTTGGCCGCTCAAGTGGAGTGCACGCACTCAGGGTGGTCGCTTGAGCGTGAACTCTCACGCTCAAGCATAGATGCAAATTCTGGAATTTTCAGGTTGCACCTTCAAGCTCAAAATTCGAATTCCAACCTTCAAAACACATCTCTTGAGCCCCAAAACTTGAGATAACATAGTAAACTTGCAAAACATAAAGAATTTAGGATCATTTCATAAAATTATGGCCCAAGGTTTTACCAAAAACTCACATTTCATCTTAAAATTTAAGAAACAAAGCATGCATGTAAAATCTTTCAAACTCTTTTCTTCAAAACTCATGGAACTAGCAAATTGAGCTCAAAGGCTCCATGCATGTAAGAAATTCTCTTGCAAAACATGAACTTAAGTGATTAACATGGCAATTCTAACATGCAAGTACCAATTAACTTATTAACATAACTTAGATACTCAAAATCAAACTTAACATGCCAAAGCTCCATATATTCATCCATGCATGTAGATTTCTCTTCCAAATTCTCTTTCAAGACTTCAAAAACATGGGATTGACTTACAAAACTTGATGAAATATGCATGTATGTAGCATTCAACCTCCATATTCAACACCATTGGTGAAATACAAAACTAACATGGTAAATTAACACCTACATGGGCATGTATGTATGAATTGTAACTCAAATCCTTATTCTAAGCTCAATGTACACGTTTAAACTCATAATCTACATGTTGATGACTTAGATTCATAAATTAGGGGTTGAATTCATACCTATAGTCTTGAATTAACTAAATCCTTGCACAATCTTGATGAGTTCAAGCCAAAGCCTTCAATTCTCTTCAATTTCTACACTCTCTCTCTCTCTCTCTCTCTCTCTCTAAAACAAACTCTCAGATTTTTCCACTCAAGGGAAATGAAAGAAAATGAGCTCACAAGAGCTAAATGTGATGCATATATAGTTATGATGATATAATGCACTAATTAAAACATTAGGCTAACCCAAACATAACCTAATTAATCGTTCTGAATCAATTTTTAATAAAACTTGCCATATGATTCTAAAAGTTCCAAATAACATATTGATGTAATCAATTTCGGTTTCGGATGCCGATAAGGCTTTCAATTTTCATATTAAAACGGAATTCTAAACAAATATTTCTACAAGTGACAGATAGAAAGCCAAACCTCATGCAATTTACATAATGATCCTGTAATTTATTTTATTCACTTAATTAACATCCTTATTTACTGATTAGTAGGTAATTACAGGTCGGGGTTATTACAGAATACTTGTGGATAAAGGCTTTTTCACTTACATTGGGATGATTTGATTAATGCACATATGAGATCACTTTTTCAAGTGGTACATATTCAAAAACTTTTCAAAACGAACATGAAATCAAAATATTCCAAATTGGGCAAATCAGTCTATACTTGTGTGCATCACATAGTAAAAATGGCATAATAATTGGAACAAGAGCATATACTGTTTATGAAAATCATATCATGATTAGTAGAGGCCGATCTTTAATCGGGTGAGTGGGGTGCTCAATTTATGACCTTCCCCTCTTATACCTAAGTTCCCGAGTCGAGATACTTTGGTGATGACGAATAAGTGGCCTTTGGCATAAGTCACGGGTTTCCTAAATTTTCTAAAAATATTTATGTAATGACTCTGAAATCTGACAAAGTGGTCCATTTTTGATATTTTTTTATTAAAAATCAATTTTCAAAAATTTGTTGGATTTGGACTCTTTTGTGTTTATATGTTTATTTATTTCACATTGCACTTGTAAAATTAGATTCAGAAGCACGGGAGTCCAAACTGTAGGGCTATCAGATCCAAGGAGACTAAACCCTTTCAAGGAGCACAAAAAGCAACATACACGGGGCTATCACTTGGTGGAGTGTGTCAAAAAAACTTTCTCACCATCAAGCCTATCAGCTCCCTTATTGGGGGGTAGAGTAGAATGCCCAACGCTAGGGCTATTACCTAGTGAAGTGGGCTGAAAAGTTTTGGCACTAGCAAACCTGCCAACTCCTTGATAAGGAGATAGAGCAAAATTACCATCGCCAGGGCTATTCCCAGTTGGAGTTGGTCGAAAAGCTTTCGTACCAGCAAACCCGCTAGCTCCCTGGTTAGAAGGTGGAAGAGGATGATGGAGGTGGCCATTAGTTGTTTGATGAGTGGGTTAAAAAACTTTCTCACCAGAAAGCCTACTAACTCCCTTATCAGGGGAGCTGCCAACACGAAAACTCTGGTATAGTGCTTTCGTATGCATTTCTATATTCAACTACGTTCCCTCAGTTGACTTAACTCCATAAGAGAATGTTATCTCAAGAAGAAAAACACAAGTGAATAATACCTTGTTTTTGTCCATAACTAACAAGAAGCGAGCTTCAAATGGAGGATGGGTTTGAAGATTATATAGGCATTTTCTAGAGAGTTAATAGCATCTTCAAAATAAATGTAAAAGATGTATTTATTTTTAAAAAATATTATTCATAATCATATTTCTTACTTTTTTTTTTCTTTCTTTTTTACTCTAAGATATAAGTGAGTGGATCCTATATGTATTTATGAATATGAGGCACATTTATTTGAATAAGTCTATGTACACAGAAATCATTCACAAAATGGGACACAGACCTCTTACAAAAAGTAGGTCCCACATGTAGAAGTAAGGTCCACATGTGTAAGACCCACCCTGACATATGAGTTTGACACATGTGGGCCCCACCCATTGTAAGAGGTTTATGTCCCATTTTGTGAATGATTTTTTTTTTTTGCTTCTAGCATTATTGCATTTATTTCATGCCTAAAAGTTAGAAAATGAAGTAAGAAATTGAATTATATAATATTGTTCTTCATTTTAGGGGCTGAATTATTTTGAAATTATGATTTTCAAAACATATAGTTCTTCTTAGAGTAGAATGAGGAAAAATAATTAATTTGACCTTTTTATATTTGTGAGAGCAAAGTGCATGTTGGCAACATTTTAGGACGCCAACGTGTTTGTTCCGGTTTTTCAATTTTTTATTTTTTATTTTTTTGAATATTTTAGAGTTTTTGTTTGGTTAAGTCCAAAAATCAAAAAAGTTTTCAAAATTTTTTTTTTCGAATGCACATTTGGAAACAGAGATGTGATTTGTTCTTTTTTATTTTCTTTTTACTTTTTGATGTAACTTATTCTCTTTTGCTATGCTCTCTTTTTTTTTTTTTTTTGGGTGTTACTAAATGGTTCCAACAAGTTAATCGAAAGTTCAATGTGGCGGGATTTTAAATTTTATGTTGACACAATATTCAATGTGGGGGGATTTTAAATTCAAAAACAAAACAAAATTTAAAAATACTTTTGTATTTGAGACCATCTCCAACGGTTCACCAAACCTGGCATCAAATTTGAAATTTGGTGAAAAATGCACTTTTTGAAGCTCCAATGGTTTCACCAAACTGGTATCAAATTGAGAATTGAACAAAAAAATCATCAAACTGAGAACAGGGTGCAGATTTCAGCAAATTACTGTTTGTGACCGCTAGAGGAGAGGAACCGGTCAACCAACCGGTTGCTCGGCCGGTTGACCAACCGGTCGACCACTAAAAGGTTCAAACAGTTCAAATGGGTAGGTTCAAACAATTCAAAAAAAATATATATATATATATATATTTTGTCTTACCGGTCGAGCAACCGATCGACCACTAAAAGGTTCAAACAATTCAAATAGGTAGGTTCAAACAATTCAAAATATATATATATATATATTGCCTTACCGGTCGACCAATTGGTTGTCCCTGGATCATATTTGATGAAAATCAACCATTGGAACATTCTGTATCAGATTGAGAAAATGGTCAGTTTTTTACTCAGATTTGGTGAAAAATTAGGTAAACCGTTGGAGATGCTCTGATGTTATAAAAGTTTGTAAGTTGATTACTTAATTTTTTTTTAATGCCAATTTGTGATTAAATTACGTATTTTGTGGTTGATATTATGAAATTTTATAATAAAGTTACAAATTTAATGGTAGGGCATGCACCCATAAAAGGGTATATACCAAATTATTTTTTGATACATATACAGTGGGTGTTTGGGAAATGGCTTTTTTTTAGGCTTTTTGACTATTTTAGTAAGCTATTTTAGTTTTTGTGTTTGAGAAATTGGGTTAAATTTTTGGGTTGATTGTTGTATTGAAAAATGTGTTTGAAATGATGTTTAAAGTTGAAATGATAAATTTTCCCCTAACCTTATTTTTTCCAAAATTGATCTATAGGGGTAAAAGCGTCATTTAAGCGTTCAAGCCTAAAGCATTGGTGACAATGTAGTGTTGTCTTCTTCAGACACATGACTTTTCCATATATATATATATATATATATTTTAAAATCAATGGGTTATGTGGGACAATTTGAGGCTAAAAGGCGTTTTTGCAATTTGAGACTAAAATAGCATGTCTTCCTGGTTCCCAAACACCGCCACAGTATGTACATATATATACATAAAACAAATATGGTAGTACTTTTGATGTCCCAATAATTTTTTTTTCAATTTATTATTGAATACATCATTTAGGCTGCCCTCTCTATGCGTGTATGGAGAGAAATTTGAATTTCTTTGCAATAGTCAATTTTTTAGAAACCAAACACATCCATTTTCAAAACATAATTTTACATAATTTTCAAATCACTTTTTTAACAAATAACTCAAAAACTAAAACCAAACATATTATCCTAAGAAAGTAATAGCTGTGAAATATTAACAACGGTAAAGATTATGGTACACATACTTTAAAAGATGTGTATCATATACACCTTATTACTATAAAACAAAATGACATAACTCTATACTTTTTAAGTTATAATTTAAAAGAAAAGTCATAATCAAATATCTCAAAATAATGTCATAATTAAAGAAGAAAATTTGTCATAAATAAATAAAAAAAATAACGTAACGAATGATGCATATAATATGGGGTATGTATAATAGAATTCTCCATTAACACAAATTCTAATTCAAAAGGTAATTGGATTCCTTCATGTTCATAGTCTCAATTAGAGGGCACTATCTAGCAGGGATGGGCATCGGCCCGTTGGCTCGCCCAGTCTAGTCTTATTTTTTAGGATTTGGAATATTGTTTTAACTTATAGAGTCAGATCGGGTTAATATTTTCAGCTCAATATATTAATGGAGGCTTAGGCTTGAGATTTATAATTTGACCCAACCTGACCCGCTATTAAATTAATTAATTAATTAATTATAATACATTAAAATATATATTTTTTGTTACGATGTAGACTTTATCTTTATTGATTTTATTAAAACTCACATATGTGGTTGGTGTGATTGAATTTATTTAAGAACTCCCTTAATTTATATACAAAAAATTTCAATTTATAATGATATCAATATATTTATTTAAGAAATATAATGTGTGATTGAATTTTATTATGAAATGTTTAAATTTTTTTTTAATATATAGTCTGATTGGTGGATTTGAAATTTATAATTATTTTTTGGAGCAGGCTTGGACAGATCTAGAGGCTCGATGTTAGGGCTGGGTTAGGCGGGGCTTGGGTAGACACAAAGTCCCTCATTATGTAGTTTCGGTCTAGCCCGAACACGGCCCATTGTATGCCCACCCCTACAATCTGGGCTTGTGAGATTTACTATAGATCGTGCAATGATCAAAATTGTTCATTTTATATATTTTTTCGTGTACATCGTTAATAAGTAAAACTAGGTCGATCAAATAATCATAGTCTATTCAATTTGTTGCATTTATATCTAAACAAATGAACAACAAATGTATTTTTAAAAATAGATCATCAATTTTTTTGGTAACAAACACGATAAATTGAATAGATTACAATTATCAAATTGATTTAAAAAAATTTACAAATGATATACATAAAAGATCTTACAAAAGGAACAATTTAAATCATCAAAACAAGTCCCATAATAAACTTTACAGACCCAAACAGCACCCTCCAATCCAGATTATAGATTGGAGAAAAGTTCAGTCAATTCAAAAAATTTCTTTGATTATATTATTCTATAGTTTTTTTTTTTTTTTTTTTTTTGAGTTTAATTTTAGATTTAAATGTCCCTTTGTCCATAATTTGGAATGAAAAGATTGTTCTGCCCGTATGACTCATCACAGGTCTCGTTTTAATGATTCAAATTTGTTGGCTTTTTGGCTTTTCGAAGGGTATATTTGTAAATGCGAGCGTGCCAGCAAGGATCAATCAGTCCTTACAGAAATTATAATTGCCAATCAATTATCAGGCGACTATGTTTTAGTTCTTTCAGCCTCAATGAAGAGGACTTTTACTGGTGGCTTGACTTTAGAAGAAATTAAGAGAAATAACAATTAATATGAAGAACAATTGAAGTATTTCATTAACATAAATACTTACAATAGTCCAAACTCAGCCTCGAGGAAGTTACAGCAACAATCTACTTGAATCTACTTGAAAACTACTCCTATGAATTGAAGTACAATGCAAGTATTTAAAGAACGAGTATTTAAAGTACAGGAAAAGGTAAAACTGGAAAGGAAAATATGAAGTAAAACCGGTTTATATGATCCGAGTCCGGGCTTTTTCGGGAACTTCCTTGCTATTTATACTTGTCACAGATGACCTTGAATCAGATTTGAACCGCCGAATCGCTTCCTCCATGATTGCCGATCATCTTTTTTAGAAATAGTTCCACTACGCCATCACTTGCAATTGAACTTCCCTCCTGTATTTGAATTTGAATATAGGTAACCGTTGAGGCCACGTCACCTTGTATCTCATTACTGATCTAGTGTTACTCAGACCACTTGAGAACCAATATTTATTGCCACGTGTATGATTGAGATTTAAGATTAAAATCATCTTCCAATAACACCCTCATTCTGCCACGTGTCAAATTGTAATTGGCTTTTACAAAATATGTAGCCAACATTACCCCCCGCACTAATATACCCAATACTTGGAGATATTAGTGAATCAAAAGCCTTTCCCTCGCTTTTTAGAACGTGCATAGAATCTATTTTCAGGAAACACAACCGTCACCTATTTTGGTGATCATTTGCATTAACTCCTAACTTCGTTGGACGTTCCAATACCTTCAGCATTCGAACGGATTATGACTCAATCACCTTCTCACTCTGTTGATCGAGTATACGAAGAGCCATTGAGTAATGTTGTTTCCCCTCGAAAGAATCTCCACGCATTTATTAGCCACCTTTACCCGCCTTTCTATATTCAGGTCATGGAGGCTTTCGCAGATTACCAACCTTTGGACTACGAACACATTGTCCTCAATCCTTTGGTTTACAAACTCATTGATACGAGAAGTTCTTCCTTTAATCTCCCTTCGCCCTTTGAACGAACAACTCTCAAGCCTTTGCTTCGACAAATTGCAAATATGGAATTGGGAAATTCTTCTTCACAAACTTTTACTTGGGATGAGGCTACAACTTCTTCGTCTTCTGGGGTTTCTGGATGGACGAACTGGTCTGCACCTGAGTCCTGGGACTTGAGGGAACGGATCAATCATCATTTCATTGAGTTCACTGACCCTTTAGATTTTCCTTCCTACGCTCGAAGCTCGGTGGTTTATCCATATGTACCCATCGACCTTCGGCCTTGATTTAGAGGAGAATTTGCTCGTGGCTTGGTATACATCCTCCATGCCTACAAGGACAATGCACACTGCCCGGTGCTTGGAAGAATCACAAGGATATACCCCTTCATTTCTAGCCAAGAAAGCGCAAATTTGCTCTTTTGACTGGCTTGACTATATTAATGCCTTTGTTCCTCCCATCCCTGTGTCATCTCCCCCAACTGAAGCAACCACTTCTTCTTCTCTATCTTCTGGAATGGAAGCATCCACACCTTCTCCATCCTCCGAAGTAGAAGCATCCATACCTTCTTCTGAAGCAGAACCATCTACTCCTTCTCCTCCTCCCACTCTTTCTTGGACAGAGAAATTAAGGCTTGCTTTTCCAATGGACAAAATCTTCCCTCCTTACAAACCTCCATCATCCCCAACTTCATTTGAGCGGAAACAAGCCCAACTTCTGCTTGCAGCTTTTTCTCATCTACCCTTCAATGTTCTTGAGGATGACATTCCTCTCAAGAACTTTCGATGGGCTTGTGATATTCTGACTAGGGGCCATATCCTTAATCCCATCGCCCAAGCAGAACTTCACCTGTTCCTGGATCAACTTCCAATACTCCTTCATTGGCATCGAAATTCCAAAGTCACCACTCAATCTTTGGATCAACTTTCATCTCTTCGAATTCATGCTCAATACGAAGCAGAAAACTTTATTGAAGACTTTGATGACTTCAAAAATAAAGATTCTGCGTATTGGGATGATTTAGTTATAGATGAGTCGGAACAAAGATCGAGGGAAGAGGCTTTCGAAGCAAAGGCTGAAGAGCTCTATTATGAAGTGAGAGCACACCAACTCATGCAGCCAACTTTAGAGGAAATGGAAGATATAATAAAGAAAGAACAAATATTCATTGATCACTGTTGGACGAAATTCCATGATCTTGTTATTTATTCCATTCCTTATTTTTACGAGCTTGAATTTGTACCTAGATAAGGTTACTTAATGTAATTGTCTTGGCTCTAATGAAAGCAAAGTCCTTCTGTACTTGACATTGTTTGACTCTGTTTCTTCTAACTTTTAAAAGCCAACTTATAGCCTTGAATTAAATAATCTCATCCTTTGAATTTGGACTCACCTATTTTCAATGAAACACTAAAAGAAACCAATATGTCTTTTTTCCAATTTATGGAGCAAAATTTGACAATTTTGGTTTAATATTATCTCCAATCAATGCTTCGAAGTTAACAACCTTACTTTTCAAAGCTGATTATAACCAACAGCCAATATGTCTTTTTCCAATTTATGGAGCAAAAATTTGACAATTTTGGTTAATATTATCTCGAATTAATGCTTCGAAGTTAACAGCCTTACCTTTCAAAGTTAATTATAACCAACATATGGTTATAGTTAATATAGTCAATCATTTTTAAGTTGACCATTCTTACTTTGAAAAGCATCTTATGCTGTCTTAATTCAATGGACAATCTTCTCTTGTAAAAACCAATGATTGGTTTTGATGTTCTTTGCATCTTAGCGTCTTCAAATAGGTAGTTTACTTCGAAGTCGGATTCTGTATTTCGAAGCCGTTTTACTTGATTTCTTGGAGCCAAAATTGGCTTCGAAGCCAAATATTGTTCTTCGAAGTTGACGTCAACATTTAGAATGCGTTCTTCCCTCCAAAACTATGGAAGAGTCTCCTCATATTCATACTTTTAGTACATAACGATTTACGCAATATATTTTTCAGACATAAAGCCTTTTTAAAAGCCCCTTTGCTTTGTACTCTGAAATCACTTGCTCTTTTGACACACAAACCCTACCGATCTCCTGTTAAACTCCTCTTCCTTATTACTTGCTATCAATGGATCCTTCCTCACTAAAAGTGTTTACTGGCGATCGTATCAGTCCTACCGTGGCTTTGAAGCGATGTATCGATGAAGAAATCACCAAACTATCATCTGGTGAGTCAAGCCACATAGATGGACGTCTTTTCGTGCCTCGTCATAGCAACAAACAGGAATACATCCTTGGCCCTATTTTTCGGGAAGCTCCTGCTCAACTCGCAGCCCTATATCCTCGCTTGGAGGACCATTTCCTTCTTTACGAAGAAGGGCTCGATTAGAAGCGGAGGGTGAATCGTCCTCACCGTTGCTGGCCGACAATGAGGACTGAATGGGAAGAATGGTATGACAGAGTTGTACCTCCGAGAGAAGATGACGTGCAAGAGCTCTGTATCCTCGATGCCCTTCGTCTTTCCAGGTTCATCATTCACGAGGACCCTTTCTTGATACCTTTGCTTTATGTTTCGGAATATGTCTTTTAATTTCTTCCAATTTGATTGTGGCATGATAGCCCCACCGTTCTTGATATTTGCCATCTCTTAGGGCTTTCCCCCCATGGTTCTCCATTTACTCCCAACTACCCAGACCTTCCTATTAAGTTTTCTCTCCCATCCTTAAGTTCTTCTTATAGTGACTTCGTAAAGGCTGAAAATAAGAGGGAAGGTCCTGTGCGGGACAGAGAACTCTTTTCCTTCATATTATACTGGTTATGCAAATTCCTCTTTTGCACCTCATCTCAGAGGATTATGCCTGAGTTTGTTCCTCTCGCAAAGGCACTTGTCTTGAAAAAACATATAGCTCTTGCTCCTTATCTTTTAGGTCATGTTTACAGAGTCTGCTCCCAATTTTGTGAAAAACCTCTTGATGCTAACCAAGGAGGTCCCCTCTGGGTGCTTCAACTTTGGCTCTTTGCTTATTTCACTGACCTACACCCCAAATGTCTAAAATTCCTTGTTCAGGATCCTAGTACTTATGGGGAAAAGTACGCTAGGATTGCTCTTTACCCTGCTTCCTTTGCTTACTACTTTACCTTCTTTTATCAACTCCCCATCTCTCCATCTGCCTCTTTCTTCTGTCCTTTTGAAGCCAATAAAGGACCAACCTGGCTGCAAGCTTTCCTGGCTGATAAAGAATGCTCTACTTCTCCTCACAAAGACATGTGGGCCTCTATACTACTACCAAGGGAATTGTTCCTGGGTAGTTTAAACCCTCGAGCCTACAAATGCATATCTGAAGTGTACTGCCCTTCTCAATTTGCCAGACAATTTGGACTCACTCAAGGGATACCAGTTCCTCTTTGCAGTCTCTCGAATGTTCATCTTACTGTCAGAGATTTGAGAATATCCAAATCCAGACTAGAGACGGCAATTCTCAAACTACTGAAAGAGTTGAATGAGTTCCAATTTATCCCCTTTCTTCCGTATGGCTCAGTCTTGAAAAAGGTTCCAGAACTGGTGAACAGTCAATATGGAAGTACGCCTATCTGCACATCCCCATGACTTACTGGTAGGATTGGGAGTGCCTTCGAAAGCTAAGTCAGCGACATCTAAGGACATTCCCCCTCTTCATGAGGCTGCCACAACTAATCCTAAAACTTCATCCCCTCCAGCTAGAGTTACTAGAGCTGCTTCGAAGAAGGGTAAATGTTTTCAGACTTCTCCTTTTCTTTTCTTTTGAATCTTTTGTTCCTACCCTTTACACTTTTGTTCTTTGGTGCAGGGCCCTCACATGAAGAATCTCCCAAGAGAGCTGAAACTTTAGCTGTTCTCAAAAAGAAACAACAACAACAAAAACAAAAAAGGAAGCTAGTCCTCCCTCCTGAGGAATCCGAATCCTTGGGAGGAAAAGAGGTTGAGCAAGAACCAGAAGTGTCCTTGCAGAGAACAAAGAGGCAAAAGGTAGTTGCCCTCCTTCCTGATACAACTAAGCATCCTTCTTTCGAAGCACCCACTATAGTAATGGAGAAAGCACTTACCTCTGAAACCCAAATTGAAGAGAGGGAGATCGAAAAAGAACCAGTAGTATCACTGCTAAGGAGGAAGAGAAAGAAGATGACTGTTTCTGCTGCTGACTTGGTGGAAGATCCGATTCATGAAGCCGCTGCCAAAGGCGAGAAACAGAACATTCAAAGCAATAATCGTTTTGAGAGAGTTTGAGAAAGCAGCGACAGCTTCGAGAGATGAAGCTGCTGCTGCTGATGTGTTACAAAGAGAAATTGCTCGAAGACAACAAATTGTTGAACATTATTCTCTTCATAGCTCTCCCATCAACATCAATATTTCTGAAACAAGTAATTTCTTTCATACTTCTGTTGTTTTTCCTTCGTCAGCTTTAAATATTTGAAGTTTAACATTGCTTTACATTTTTTCCTTCTGCAGTAACAACCACTGCGCTTATCTTTCCCATGGGGCCTCTTCCAGTTTCAGTTGAAGTTGACCAGATGCGAAACGTGAAGACTATTCAAATACAACTTCCCAAGCCTATGCTTCCTGTACCTTCCTTGAGTCCCAACATTCCTGTATCTCTTCTTCTTGGCCTAGAACCGTATCTTCCTTTCCTGACTTTCAGTCCAACTCAGTCCATTCCTTCTTCGAACCTTGCCCTTCTTTCTTCTAAGGATACTCCAGTTGTTACTCCAACCCTAGTGACAGTTGATTCTTCCACAGAGGGTGCTGGTAGTTCTCCAATTCGTGGTTCATCACCTATGCCAATTTCCAGCCCCTCTTCACTTGATTCATTGGTGGCTAAGACTATAGAAGCTGCCAAAGATGCTCCATCCATTTCTCCCATCCCCATGCAGCCCTCTGCGTCTTCCACCACCATACTTTCTATGCCCTTCATGTCTAGGGATGAGGTAGACATTTTCGAAGGAAGACTTGCCAGTCTTTTCGACGTACCTTCTACCTCTCCAACTTTTAGTGCTGAAGCTGAGCCATTAGTCTTAGCTGACTCCTTGCTAGAGATTTTTGAGAGTCCTCCTTCTTCTAGCAACAAGTCTCCTGCACCTTCAGTGGATTTGGACACATGTCTGGAACTGTTGACTTCCTTTTCGAGGATCCCCTTCGAGGCTCTACAAAGGCCTATTATCAGGAATGGGTTTCTTCAGTGCTGTAATATTGTTGAGCAGTCCAGTATGAACGTCTCAAATCACCTATCCCAGGCTGCAGCTACTATTGATTTCTATATCAACATTTGTCATGCTGCCAATACTGCCAATGAGAAATTGGCTAGGGATCAGTGTTTTATTTCTCAAGTGCATACCGAAATATCAGATCTCAAAGAACAACACTCTTCTGCCTCCCAATTTCGAATTCAGCTGCTGGAGAAGAAAGCTCAACTTGAGGAGGATTTAGCTGCAGTAAACCAGGCCTTGGTTCGAACTGACACCAAATTGCAAATCACCAACCAAGAGCTGTCCGAACGAAAAGAAGACATGGCTGCAGCTATTCACCTGTTTCCATCACTTAGCAGTAGGAAGTCAACTGTGCAAAAACAATTGAAACATTGTAATGATTTTTTGGCCAATCTGTGGCATAATGTACTTAATTCTTTATAAAAGAACAAGTTTTGTCCATCCTTTGAGTAGTCTCATGTTTTTGTATTCAATGTTTATTCTATTCCTTGTGTTTCCCAAATGGTTGGAAAATAAGGCTTCAAATATCTGCCATTAATCTTTTTGGGATGTACATAACCATTCAAATTTCTTAAATGGTATGCCCCAAAAGGCAAAACTCTATGAACTTGATATGGTCCTTCCCAATTAGGTGACCATTTGCCAAACTTATGGCTTTTAATCCCTATTGGGAGTATTGTTTTCCATACCAAATCACCTTCATCAAAGCCAATATGCTTGACTTTCTTGTTATAATTCTTGGCTGCTTTCTTCTTTTGAAAAAGAATGCTATTTAACGCCAAAATCCTCGCTTCATCTATGTCTTCTAATTCCAAGCACATGCTTTGATGATATTGCTCAGATTCTAATTGATCTTGACATCTTACTCTCAGAGATTTAACATTAATTTCCACAGGTAACACTGCATCATGCCCGTATACTAAGGCATAAGGGGTGACTCCTGTGCTTGACCTTGGGGAAGTTCTGTAAGCCCATAAAACATCCAACAAAAGGTTATGCCAATCCCTAGGATTATCTTCCACCACCTTTTGTATTCCTTTTTTCAAGGATTTATTGGATGATTCAGCTTGACCATTGGCTTGTGCATAATAGGGAGTAGAATTAATAAGGCTAATCCCAAATTCTGCCACAAAGGACTTCACCATTTTCCCATCAAACACAGTTCCATTATCAACTGTTATGGTTTGTGGAATGCCAAACCTATGGATCAGATCTTTAATGAACCCGATGACCTCTGTCTGGTCTACAGCCTTATATGGTTTGGCTTCGACCCATTTAGTGAAGTAGTCAGTAGCCACTAGAATGAAACAATGATGTTTCGAAGAAGGTGGGTGAATTTTACCCATCATGTCCATGGCCCATCCTCTGAATGGCCAAGGCTTCACTACTGCATGTAGGTCAGTTATGGGCACATGTCTTATTGTGCCATGTTTTTGGCATGCCTGGCAACCCTTTGCATATTCTATGCAATCTTTAAGAATAGTTGGCCAATAATAGGAATGCCTTCGAAGCAACCATCTCATCTTTACACCAGGCTGATGAGCACCACAAATGCCTTCATGAACCTCAGCCATAGCTGTTAATGCTTCTTTTGGGCCTAAACATTCCAATAATAAGCCATCTCCTCCCCTTTTGTATAGAGCATTACCATATATCATGTATTGCATAGACTGCAATTTGACTTTTCTGCTGGCCTTCGAAGATGGACCAGCCAAGTACTGCATTATTGGATGCCTCCAATCCTGTTCTTGTAAGTCATTATGATTGACTTCCAAGATCACATTCCTTTTATTCAAAGGTTGTATTAATCTCTGATATGTTGTTTGGCTTATGTCCCTTTGGGTATTATCCCTTCTCTTGAAGTTTGAAGCTTTTTGAGCCACATCATTAGCTCTATTGTTCAAGAACCTTGGAACATAGGTTACATTTGCTATTTGAAACTGAGAAAGCAGATGTAATGCAACAACATAATATGGTAGGATGCTTATGCTTTGACACTTGAAAATCCCTTTTACTTGGTTAACCACCAATTGAGAGTCCCCAAATATGTCAACTGCATGTACTTGTAATCCAATTAGGATTTCTAGTCCCACTATTAAGGCTTCATATTCAGCCTGGTTATTGGAACAACTGGCTTCATCCACTCTGAAACCATGCGTGGTTTCTACCCCTTGTGGAGACTTAATCACAATACCAATCCCAATTAATCCATTGGCTTTCGATCCATCGAACCACATTTGCCATGGTTCAACACTAGCCATACCAAGTTCCATTACCTCTTGGCTCTCTGTTTGAGATGGATGATCCGGAAAAATTGGCTAATACTTGCCCTTTTACTGCCCTTTGAGGGACATATTCCAAATGAAATTCCGATAAGGCTAATATCCACTTGCCAATTCTTCCCCTCAACATAGGTCTAGATAACATGTATTTAACCAAATCTGTGGTTGCAATTACCAAGACAGTTGTAGGTAAAAGATAATATCTCAATTTCATTGCAGCAAAATACAAAGCAAGACACAGCTTTTCAACAGCTGAATATTTACATTCACAAGAATTTAAAAACCTACTAAGGTAATAAACAGCTTGTTCCTTGCCTTCTTCATTGTCTTGGGCCAAGAAAGCTCCCAATGAATCTTTTGCTGCCGCTATGTATAATTTCAAGGGCTTATTTCCTTTTGGTGGCATCAGCACTGGAGGGTTGGCCAAGTAGGCTTTGATACCTTCGAAAGCAATTTGATGCTCTGCTGTCCACACAAATTCCTCTTCATCTTTCAGCCTTAACAAGGAAGAAAATACTTTAGTTTTCCCTGCAGTGTTAGAAATAAACCTTCGAAGAAAGTTAACCTGCCCAAGGAACCTTTGTAACTCTTTCTTACTTGATGGAGGCTTAGCTTCGATGATGGCCTTAGCTTTATTCTGATCAATCTGTATTCCTTTCTTGTGCACTACATAACCCAAGAAATTTCCAGATGATACACCAAAAGCACATTTAAGAGGGTTGAGTTTCAACTTGAACTTCCTCATTCTTTCGAAAGTTGCTTCTAAATGAAACAAATGCTCCTTCATAGACTGGGATTTCACCACAATGTCATCAATGTAACATTCTAGGTACCCTCCAATAAGGTCATGAAAGATAGTGTTCATTGCCCTCTGATATGTAGCCCCAGCATTCTTCAGACCAAATGGCATTTTAACCCATTCGAAGGTGCCAATATTCCCAGGACATCTGAATGCTGTCTTGTGGATGTCTTCCTCTGCAATGCATATTTGATTATAACCAGAGTGGCCATCCATTATTGACAAAACTTGATGCCCTGCTGAACTCTCCACCAACAGATCCACTACAGGCATAGGGTACTCATCTTTAGGAGTTGCTAGATTTAAGTATCTGAAATCGATGCATACCCTCATTTTGCCATTTTTCTTAACTACAGGCACAATATTAGATAGCCATTCAACATACCTGGCTGTCCTAATAAAGTCTGCCTTAAGTAGTCTAAGAATTTCTTCCTTGACCTTCTGAATTACATCTGGACTCATCCTTCTTGGTTTCTGTTTGTATGGCTTAAAATTAGGCTTCAAAGGAAGCCTATGTTCCACCAATGATCTATCCAATCCTGGTAGTTCATTATAGGACCATGCAAAACAATCTTTGTATTTCTTTAAAACAACCAACAACTGGTCTCTGTCCAGAGCATTCAAACGAGTACTTATGTACGTGGGCTGCTGTACAGAACCTTCCCCTAAATTCACTTCTTCTAAGGGGTCTTGCGTCTGAGAATTCATTGAAGCTTTCTCTTTGGTTTCTTCGACCTTTGAAGCAATCTTTTCACCTTGTTCTGTTCCTAGGTTCTTTATCTCGACATCTCTGCCTTCTTCCTCATAGACAAAATCTGTCCATAAGGCGTCTTCTTCTTGTATCTCCTGGACTTTTGTTTCAATGTCCAATGCACAATATTTCCCAAAGGTCAAACTTCTGACCTGTTGTTGCTCTTGTTTACAGCCAATTATCATGGCCTCTCTCTCTTGTTCTTGTACTTTCTGGACTATTGCTTTTACATCCAATGATGAGAATTTAATCAAAGCCAATGACTTGGCTTCTCGTTCTTCACTTCTTTGCCTACAACCAGGCATCATTGTCATCTTTCACGACAACCTCTTCATCAGCACTTTCTTGGACTAAGTGCTTCAGATGTGTAACTTCCTCATCAGCCGTCACTTCGGCTGAGCCATCAGCTTTCCTCAATATACTGAGTGGGGTTACTCCCTCAATATACAGCTTGGCCTCTGCAAAGTCTGCACAAGCTATGAAGGGTTGAGGATCTGCATCAATCTCCTCTGTCTCTCCATTGCCCAGGGCCATCATGATCTTCTGATGCAACGAGGAAGGCACACACTTGTTGGTGTGAATCCAATCTCTTCCAAGTAAGGCATTATATTTAGCATTGCTGTCGATCACGAAGAATGCTGTCATACAATCCCTGGTTCCCACACTCAAATTAATAGGCAGAATACCTTGGGCCATCTGCTTATCTCCAGCAAAGCCAGCAATGGTTGTACTGGTTGGGATCAACCTGGGATTTTTCTTCCCTAATTTCTTCAAAGAAGATTTCGGTAATAAATTTACCGCCGCCCCATTGTCTACTAGGACTCGGTTTAACTGTATCCCATCAAAGAAAGCCTTAATGTACAAAGGCTTGACATGTTGAGTCATGGAGTTCGAGGGGTATTCAAAAGGATACGAGAGGTTGATGCTCACCTCTTCCTCGCTTTCACACTCAGTTTCCATTGGAATAGGCATGTCAGGAGCATCCTGTACCATACTCACTTGTGATTCCTCGCTAGAGACAGGAATTGGATCCATGTCTTGGTCCTCCTGATCCTCATTTTCAGCCTGGAATTCATAAGGTAATATGTGTACCATGTTGACTGATACAGGTGGAAATGAGCCAAACTGGATGGCTGGTTATACCTTCTTCCCCTCTTGGTTACCTTGCTCAGTGTCTTCAGCAGCGTCCTCCATGCTGCATTCTGGTATTTCATTGATAACTGATCCCTTCGAAGGATCCTTCTCAACTAAGTTTTCAGTCAGAAATGTTTGTTCAGCCATGAAGGCTTCGAACATTTCTTCTTCTGCCATTTCCTTCTTTTGGCCCATGTCAATTTCTTCTTCTATTTCACTATCACTTTCCATCAGAGCCTTCTCCAGCCCTGCCAAACTGGACTTCTCTCTGGCCTTTAATTCAGAATGAACTTGGGCCAATTGTTCTCTGCTACAAACCACTTTACTTTGTAGCGTCGGTTTTGGAACATGGTCTGACTTCGAAGCTTTCTTTTCTTCTGTCTTGACATGTGAAGAACTCTCTTCACTCTCTTTTAGATCTTGCTGGTACTGGGTGTACCTGCGCTGAATCTTCCTCCTTTGTGACCTGGAAATAACCGGAACCATACTTGGTTCCTTTGTCTTTGGGTGCTTCAGCAGTACCCAGTTGTTTGGGGCCACCAAGGGAGGCTTGACCATTCTGCCTGTGATTCCAACATCTCTCCTGGCAGGCAATTCCCTAGGTTTGTTTTGCATTACAAACCAATCTGGAACTCCAGGTACCCAAGAGCTTACTGATTCAGATGTTGAACCACCCTTTTCCACCTTCGAAGCCATCTTTGGAACTGGCCGTGAAGGCAAATGCTTGGTTCTGGTCTCATGTTTCGAACTTGATTCTGGCCTTTGTTGAAGATGGCCATTTTCTGTTCTGTGTGAGGTTGATCTGGGGGGCCAATCTCTGGCTTTAGTCCCATAACCTGAACTCCTCTCTAATCTTCTTTCAGAATGTCTGCTCTCCATTCTGTAGTAGTTAAGTGGCCTAGACTCATACAAGGGCCTTTTGCCTTTAGCATTTATTCTATCAACTGCAGGCTCAACCACCACTGGTCGCTGCCTATCACTAGCCGGGTACGGCCTTTTGTTGTAAGCGTTGGTCGATCTAGGACGTCTCTGAACATCCTTATAGTATTGCTTCCCATCAATTGGAAGCCCCTTCAACCATTTGTAGCTTAGTCTACACCTGGGACACATCCTTTGCATTACAGCTGCTTCCAAGGAATTGTCATCCAGTATTTCTTCATCAGAATGTTCCTTCTGATGTGAGAGGTCCTGTCCAATAACTGGTGGATTTCTGGTCTCCTTCTTGGCAGCTGTCTGGTTGGCAATATGCATTTGCACATTGACCTCTTCCAGTTCCTGCAGAGACAAATTCTGAAAGTTTGGTACAACCACGTTAGCCGACTCTCCAACTTCGAAAGCAGTTCTTGTCAATTCCATGGCTTTCTCTGTTTTGGTTGGGAACTTGGACTTCCTTCCGGATTTGCTCTTGGATCTGTCTCGAAAAACAATGCGCTTTTTAGTTGAGTGAGACCAAGAATTATGCCATTTGATATACTTTTCCTTTAAGTTCATCAAGAGAAGGCGGTTTACCTTTTGGTAACTTAAGGAAATTGGTACAAAGCAAATGATCAAAAATGTCATCTGCTTTTGTTAAATCGAAAGAATACTTTCTGTGAAAGTCTTTCTTTTTAAATTGCGGGTCGATAGTTGTATCCTTATGAATTAATGCTTCACAGATTACGGGTTCTTTGCCCACAATCTCTGCTGCATCAATCTCATAATTGGGATCTCTATAGTATGTCTTATATGAAGCATTGTTTCGATCCTGTTCTTCCTCAAGTAATGTTTCATATCGAGACACCTTATAGGTTAATTCGACCAAATCCCTGAATTCAGTTGAATCAAACTTCTTTCGAAGCCTGAACTCTAAACCATTTTGAGCCAATCGTACAAATTTCGGCTCGAAGGATGACTCTACATTTATTTCGAGCCCTTTTAAATCGGCAATGAATTGAGTAGCCTTTTCTTGGGCCTTTGACTCAATCTTGCCAAATGCCATGGACACCTCTGGCTCCGATTGGAAAAATTGGGCATGAAATGCCTCTTCCATTTGTTGCCAAGTTTGAATGGAGCCAGGTGTAAGGTTGATATACCATACAAACGCTCCCCCAGTTAGAGAGTTTGGAAATAATCTTAATTTTATGTAGTCATGATTGGCGAATTCACCACACCGCAAATGAATCTAGCAATATGCTCTCTTGTTGATTGATTTCAGCCCATAGAATAGGGTGAAATCTGGTATTCTGAACCCTCTTGGGTATTCATGTACCCTATCAACCCACTCTGGGTATGGTTTTCTGTATACAGGAGTCTGGACCCCCCGAGCCATTGGTCCACATATCTCCCTGACAATATCAGCAATTTGGTCCCTAGGGACCATATTTTGGGCTTGCTGAACCACTACTGGAGGAGCAAACACAGGGTTTGGTGGACAAACTTGTGCCTGTGGTCCTCTTGGTCCATAAAGTGGTACATTTGGGACTGGTTGCCCCTGTGGTGCAGGTTGCTGTTGGGGATATGGGTAACCCCTTTGAGCCTGTCCTGCGAAGGGACCTGTGAAAGGTGTTGGAACAGGCATTGTGTCCCTTCCATTTGTAGGCAAACCTTCCAACCCCCCGGGTATAAATTCGAATAAGGGATTATTATATCCCCTGGTGCCAGGTATGGCTTCGAACATAGGATTTGCCACCATTCTTATGCCAGTTTCTTGTACTTGGCCAGATCTACCAACTGGTGTGGCTTCACTGTTGAGTACTGAGGCATTTTGGCCTATTACAGGCCTTGAAATGGGTTCATACCAAGACTGAGGCGATGGTCTTTCATAGTTCTGAGTACTAGTCTGACCATTAATTTGTCCATTAACTTGCATAGGCTGTTTTTCTCTAGCCAATCTTTGCTGAGGGACATTTAAAATTTCCTCTGTATGTCTTGTATTTGTTGGTTGGTGGTTGTTCATTCGATCCAAAAAGGATGTTGCCCACCTTTCCATTGTGTTCATTAACTGTTGTCCCATAGCATCTACCAAGCCATCCCATGGATTTGTTGGCTGAGAAGATGGAACAGTGGATGGTCCAATTCCTTGGTTTCGTCCAATATTATGAACATATGGTTCTTGTCCAGAAGTACTGGTCTGTTCGACCAAAGGTTCTGATAATATAGGAGTCTCCACAGGGTGTGTTACCACATTCTCCTCTGGATTAGGTATTTCTACCTCTCCTTCTACGACCTCTTCCAAGCGTTCATTTTCTCCTTGTCGTCTTCGTCTAGCCATTTTAATTAGTCCCACTGGGCGTGCCAAAAATATATGTTGGCTTTTCGAAGGGTATATTTGTAAATGCGAGCGTGCCAACAAGGATCAATCAGTCCTTACAGAAATTATAATTGCCAATCAATTATCAGGCGACTATGTTTTAGTTCTTTCAGCCTCAATGAAGAGGACTTTTACTGGTGGCTTGACTTTAGGAGAAATTAAGAGAAATAACAATTAATATGAAGAACAATTGAAGTATTTCATTAACATAAATACTTACAATAGTCAAAACTCAGCCTCGAGGAAGTTACAGCAACAATCTACTTGAATCTACTTGAAAACTACTCCTATGAATTGAAGTACAATGCAAGTATTTAAAGAACGAGTATTTAAAGTACAGGAAAAGGTAAAACTGGAAAGGAAAATATGAAGTAAAAACTGGTTTATATGATCTGAGTCCGGGGGCTTTTTCTGGGAACTTCCTTGCTATTTATACTTGTCACAGATGACCTTCGAACTGTACTTCGAACCGTCGAACTGCTCCTCCATGATTGCTGATCATGCTGCCTTAGAAATAGTTCCACTACGCCATCACTTGCAATTGAACTTCCCTCCTGTATTTGAATTTGAATATAGGTAACCGTTGAGGCCATGTCACCTTGTATCTCATTACTGATCTAGTGTTACTCAGACCACTTGAGAACCAATATTTATTGCCACGTGTATGATTGAGATTTAAGATTAAAATCATCTTCCAATAACACCCTCATTCTGCCACGTGTCGAATTGTAATTGACTTTTACAAAATATGTAGCCAACAAAATTATTCAATTTATAGGATTTTTTGTATATATCATCTCTAAAAAAAATTAGATGGATCCAATGATCATATCCTATTCACTTTGTCTCATTTGTATTAAAAAAATGAATGGCAAATATGTTTGTAAAAATATATTATTAATTTTTTTTAATGACACATTATAAATTAAATATATTATAATTATCAGATTAACTTCTTATTTTTTTTGGTAAATAATATATATATATATATATAAAAGACTGAATAGTTCAGATTATGGACTTGAAAATGCATTTTTTACAATTACAAGCCAATTTTTTTTTTTTTTTGTTAAATTCAAATGATTATGAAAGTTCACATCGTTTCATATAATTTTGTGTTAATTTTTTTTGTTTGTTTCTATAACATTTCTTTGGATTTGACATCATCGTCTCATTGTGTATAGGTAGAATAGGACTCTCGTACTTAAAAATTTAGGGCAAATTACAAATATTCCCTCAAAATTTGGTGAAAATACAAATTTTCCCTGAGGTTTGAGAAATTATATCCCGCCCCCTGAGGTTTATATTTCCATAACAAATTACTCCCTAAGATTTTTATTTTCATATAGATTCCTCCCTAATTTGTTATGCAAATTTGACCTTTAGGGGGCAATTTGTAATTTCTCAAACCTCAGGAAAAAATCTATATTTTTACCAAACCTAGAGGGGAGTGTTTGTAATTTGCCCAATTTAGATTCACTTGTGCTCAATGCATTTTTATTTATTCAATCAAATCTTAAAATTTTAACACTTTAAAAGTCCCTATTATATAAGTGCAATAAATAAAAGAATAAGGATTTTAAATACTAATCCACCTAAATCGGAGTATCCAATAAATTTAGTTTGAAAAAAAATGAGCAATTTTTTTATATAGAAAAATGATTTGGTGCCCGAATTCCCCTGTCCCGAATGCCCCTAATGCCCAAAACGACGTCATTTTGGGCATTAGCCTTTTTTTTTCCACCATTTTTGACTCTATAGAGCTCAAATTCGAGTCTGCAAAGGGAGAAAGAAAGAGAGGAAGAAAGAGAGAGGAAAAGAGAGAGGGAGAGAAGAGGGAATGGAGACACACACACAAAGAGGCCCGTGCATTCCGGCCGATCCTCCGATCGTCGTAGCTCGGCGGATCGTCGCAGCTCGTCCGGCTGCCTCTGCCCGGCGGCCGTCGCCTCCCCTCTGCCTTCTTCTCTTCTTCTTTCTTTCTTCGTCTTCGTTCTGCTTCTGATCGGAAAAAAAAATAATAAAATAATAAATAATAAATAAATAAAAAATTAAAACCACGAAACGACGTCGTTTCGTGGCTTCGGGGCTTTCGGGGCATCCAGATTCGGGCTCTCAATCACAACTCTTTTATATAATATGATGGGTAATTGAGTCTAGGGTCTTGTGGTCTAGTCATCTCAATTTGTGTTTGCAAAGTTGAGGTAAGGAATTTAATTTCTCAAAAATAAATTAATAATTAATAATTGATTTTCGTAATTAAAAAAAAAAAAACTCCATTGAGTGAAGATTCCATAAACTCAAAGATGAATATAACAAAATGAATGAAAGCATGGTATGATTCTCCTAGATAATGCATCTAGCATAAAGTTACATCAAAAGCAAACAAACAATTGTGACGTGTTTCTTGTTCAATATAAAGTAGAATTTCTCCTAAAATGTGTGCACTATGGGACGAGCAATGGTGTGTGTGGCGTATTTATTTTACTTTATTGGCATAAAGGGTTATTTTGAGAAGATAGTTATTTAATTTTTAATTTATTTTAGATTATATTATCTCTCACATTTTTTATATGTTTAAAAAAAAAAAAATCAAAAAGTCAACTTTTGATTATTTTTTCAAAACAACCCAGAGTAATGCCAAAACGTAGTACACAAGAACTGGCCAAAATTAAAAAACATAAAACTAATAAATAGAAAGTCTAGAAGAAAATAAACATTATTTTGAAACATTAAAAATCCTAAGAAAATAATTTAATTTGTAAAAAAATCATATGCCTAATATATATATTTGTTTTCAATAAAAAAACAAATGGCATTACTTTGGGCCAAACCTTGTAGATGTAAGGCCATCTTTACTCCTTAGTCAAATTTAAGTAAAAAAATGAATAAAAACTTTATTTGATATCAACTGCTTTAATAAATAAACCTCAACTTTTTAAATATAAATTTGAGTAAAAACGTCACGATTGGCAGAGTATTAAATTTGAATAAAATTTTTAATAAAACTAAAATTGATAGAAGTTTGGGTCAAACAAATTGTGTTTTGAGTGATTTTTATTCAAAATTATAATTGATTTAGAATTGATTATTTTAATTAAGCTTTTTTTTTTTATAAAAAGACGTGTACAAAAATAAAAGGAAATTTTATTTTTTTTAATAGTGATTTTTTTAGTTTTTTAGCCAATTACAAAAATAATGCATATATTTGATATAGGTTTAAGTCAAGGATCAGAGATGCTCTAAGCCTATGTTTGGTTCATAGATTCAGATAGAAATTTGGAAAGAAAAAAAAAATAAGGGTCAAATATGAATAAAATATACTTATATTTTAATTACTTTTTTCTTTTCACTTCCTAAATTTCTATCTAAATCTAGGGGTGTGCGCGGTGTGGTCCAAGCGATTTGAGAGTAAAATTAGAAACCGAATGGCGGGTTAGCGGATTGACAAATTGCGGTTTAGGCAGTTTTTGACAGATTGGCAGATTGAAGAATATTTTAACTAATTATTATACATTTGCATAATATATAATACAAATTTATATAATATTTTTTAGATATATAACACAAAATAATTTTACATAATATGTTTTATATATATATATATATATAACCACTAATTTGTAATAAATTTTATATTTTAAATTTTTTCCACACTCATTTTTATATTAATATTTCATTAGAAGTTAAAAAATATATATGTTGTATGTTGAGTTTTGAGTTTTTAAAATGAGTTTTGAAAAGAGAAAATTTATTTGGTTATGAGTTTTAAGTTGTATTTTGAGTTTTGAATTTTTGAGTTTTGAGTTGTATTTTGAAATTTTTTAGATTTATTTTTTAAAAATATTTAAAAATTTTCTTAATTTTATTTTTTTTAGGATAAATATTTTTTTGTCAATATTTTTTTATTGATTTTAATGTGCATTGTATTTACTACATTTGTTAGTTGTATTTTTTTGGAAAATTTACCTATAAGTCCTAGTTTTTGAAACGTTGAACCATTTAGTCCTAAAAGTTTTCTTATGCTCCATTTAGTCCCATTTTTACATCAGCATGATGTAAATGATGTAAATGATCTGATATTTCATTCTATAATTTCAAAATTTATTGAAATCTGATGAACATTAGATATTTTTTATCTTATATTTTCAAACATTATTGAAATTTGATGAACATTAGATGTTTGAAATCTAATGTTTGTAACATGACTCTGATGTTATTAACATTGTATCTGATGTTATTAACATTGTAATGGGACCTTTCAGTCTATAAGAAAACTTTTAGGACTAAACAGTGCATAAGTTATTAATTTGGGATTTATTGGTGCATCCCCCTATTTTTTTAAGTATTTTAAAAAAATTATTTTTAAATTTTTAATATACAATTTTTTAAAAAATTAGGGAATCATTCCTCTCTAACTTTGTGTTAGTACGAGATGTTTAAGATATTATTTTTATTAGTTAAAGTCCCTCAATGAGAAAATTTCTCATTGTCAAGTCAAAATTTTTCTGAGTCGATTTTTCTCTGTGAAAATGTTAAGGGACCTTAACTATTATAAAAATATTGTATGTCATTTTTCTTATAAAATCTTAATATTAAGGACCTTAAAAAAATGGGATATTTACTAATAAATTCCATTTCACAAACAAGTACTCCAATTAGTCTCAATTTTTTTTCTATTAATCTATTAAATCCTATTAGTGGAGAGTTTCTTTCCGTGTGGTCCTATTTTTATTTTGGTAGTGTTTTGGTAGATAGCTATACCCTTTGATTAATGTGACAGGTATGATGTGATACTCCAATGTGACAGATATAATGTGATACTCTAATGTGACAAGTATTAATGTGACACTCCAAAAAAATTAAAACTCCTTAGTGTACTTTTCCTAAATATGATAATGTAATGGGTATAATATGACACTCTAAAACTTTTACTCCCAAAAAAATAAAAACTACTTGGTGTACTTTTCCTAAATGTGGCAACGTGATGGGTATGCTGTAACACTTAAAAAAAAATAAAAATTCCTTAATGTACTTTTATCAAACATGACAATGTGACGGATATGATGTGACATTATAAAAATAAATAAAAACTCCTTAGTGTACTTTTTCCAAATGTGACATATGACACTCCAACGTAGTGGGTATAATGTGACACTATAAAAAAATTAAAAAAAATTTAATGTACTTTTTTCAAATGTGACATTGTAACATGGCGGGTATGATTTGACATCAAAAAACTTTTTAGTGTACTTTTTCCAAATGTGACACTCCAATGTGACAAGTAAATGAGTCATTATACATTCAAAAAGACTAGATAGATCATAAGAAAAAATATGAGACTATATAAATTACAAGTCCAAAATATGAGACTTATTGGTCAATCTCCCAAAAAAAATTCCCTATAATTTTTATTTTAAATATATTTTTTAATTTTAAATATTTTTTAATTTTTTAAATATTTTTAATTTTTTAATATTTTAGTATTTTTAATTTTTTTAAATATTTATTTTTTAAATTTAAAAAATTTTGGATCGCCCATATATATGTAAACCATAACAAATTATTTGGCTGATACTTACAAAAATAACAAAATATTTTTTTTCAAAAAAGGGAGTTGTTTTGATAAATAATCTTTCTCAGAGTTTTATTCCATCCAACCTATATTCTTTTTTGACTATTTCATTAGATCCTATTTGAGGTAGAACACCAAAACATCCTCAATCTCTCATGCTCCCTATTAATGTTGATATTTAATATTAATTGTCATTATGTTTTGGTAGTTCTCATGCATCAGGATATTGACTGTCATTATATTCATATTAATTTGAAATGAAATTTTGTTATTATATTATCAATTACATGATGTAAATATTCACATCATTATATTCAAATTAATTTGAAATAAATTTTTGTCATTATGCTGTTAATTACATGATGTAAATATTCACATTAATTTGAAATAAATTTTTGATATTGTGTTGTCAATTACATGATATGAATATTCATAGTAAAACATACGAATGTAAACGTTCACATCACTACATTAGATGAGAGAGAATGTTCCCATGTTGTGAACGTTCACATCACTACATGTTATGGATAAGAATATGTCGTCAATTAAAAATATAATGAACGTTATTTTTAATGTGTTGTCAATTAAAAATAAAAAGGTTCACATGTTGTGAACGTTCACATCACTACATTAGATGAGAAGGAATTTTTCAAAAAGATATTGTGAATGTTCACATCAGATATTCACATTATTTTTGATATATTGTCAATTAAAAATATATTCACATTATATAATAATATAAAATAATAACATCAATATTAATTAATTTGTGTATGAAATTTCTTATGCCTTGATCCTTTTCCTCCTCTGTCTTCTCCTAACATTAAATATTAATATTAAATATAAAGACATAAGAGTATAAGAAAATAGTGTAAATCAAGAAAAAGAACTTTATGAAATTAAAGTATAAATATATGGGACCAAGTGGGTTAAAAAATTCCTTTATGAACTTTTTGGATTAGAACAATTCTAAATGAGATTTATTAATAAAAATCCCTTCAAAGGAATAAAAAAAATATTGCTTCAAAAAAAAAAATTAAATAACAAAATAAAAAAATATTTTTTGATTTTTTTTTAAATAGTGTTTTGAAAAGAATTTAGTTATGAGTTTTAAAAAAAATTTCTGAATTGAATTTTAAATTGTATGTTTAATTTTAAATTTTGAAAAGAGTTTTAAAATTTTTTGATCCAAATGTTGTGATTTCACCCCCCTCCCTGGGCTGGATAAAAAGAAGAACATTATTTTTCTGTATCTTTACAAGAACAAATACTAGCATACATAGCCAAAGCCCTTGTGGCACTTTGGCAAGTAGCTCTCAGATGCACTAAGAAGAGATTAGGAATTCGAGTTGATGAATCAATAATGGTTCTTTTAGGCACTACAAGAAATATTGGTTATGCCGGCGTTTATATAACAACGTTTTGAAAAACGCTGCAGAAAAGTGGCGCTTTTTTCAAAAAACGTCATGTCACCCCATAGGCCTGTTGCGTTTTTCTATACATACTCAGATAAAAAAAATATTTTACAAAGTCCCTCTCTCATAATGGGAAGGTAAGTGAGAGATGAGGGTTTTTACTTTTTAGTGAGAGAAAGTTTGCAAGAATGGCGTCTAAGGTTTGGATCTGCTGATATTTTTTCGATTTCTCTGTAATCATTTAATTTAGGCTTTGGATCTATGTGTTCTTCAATTTCCCTCTAATTGATTTGCGATTTGCCTTTGAAAGCGAGGAGTTATAGATCTGTCACGACCCAAACCCGGCCCTATGGGTTTAGTAAGAATCGCCAAGAATCCGAGATTACAAGGCCTAACAAAGAATACGCTTAAACAGAGTATGTGGGCGGAAGCCAATACAGTAAGTAACTAGTGTCCATTGAGCTGTGAAAATCTGTATGCCAAAAATATTTTTCATGCATTCATACAGTACAGTCTATACAATCATTTACAAATAATCAAGACAGGATCGAATCCTAGGCAACAAAGACGGTATAACAAGAGATGCCTATCTGAAGAATACAAAACAAGAGGGAGACAGTGGGGAAACAAAACACCCCAAGCCATAGCATGGCGACTTCGGAACCTCGCATGAGGCACATAGGTCGGCTTGACAAAATCGGGGACCAACCCACGCCCTAGCTCCGGGTCAGCCGAGAACCTACATATATATATAAACAGTGAGCTAAAGCCCGATGAATAACATAATGCGTAAGAGGTTATGAATGAATGTCCTTACGATAATGAAATCAGTTCATTAAACAAGATTTGATCTTCAAGATTTGATCAATCACCATATGTAGTACACCCATTAGCCTATAAACGGTAGGTCCAAAAGACGGGTCTTAACAGACCAACAAGATAATGATGGCCATCGGTCAATAAGCAGTATGGTTCCACGAGGAAGCCAGAGCTCAGAATGAATACCAATGCTAAGGATGCCACAATACAGTTCAGAATACAGGACATACATTCATTCAGTAAACAATATCAGTTCAGTAAACAATTCAGTTCAGTATTCAAAGATAACCATTTCGAACATATCTTTACACAATTGTTACTCACAGAGATTGGGCTAATAGCAGCTAGAGCGCGTCTCCGAGAGCCAACCCTATACAGTTAACAAATAGAACACACACTAAGTTCACAGTCGGAAGGATGATAATTAAATCCCTAAATTTTCCTCGGTGTGGTTCTATGTCTAAATCCTCATTAAGATGCCTTAAACTAGGCTTAAGAATGCCTAGGATGGGATGAGGATGCAAAAATACAGTTGGAAGGCATTATTCAAAAGTTGCTGAAAAAGGGGCCTCGCTTGAGCGAGCCTTCCTTCGCTCGAGCGAGGTTGCAAAATCAAAGGATTCGCTCGAGCGAACAATCCTTCGGCGGTCGATGAAACGATAAAAATCTTGGATGCTCGATTTTACGCCGAGCCACCAATCCTTCGCTCGAGCGTAGCTCAGAGGAAACGTTGGTCGCTCGAGCGAAGAAGCCAAATCTGGAATTTCCAGATTTGTCTCCCAAGCTCAAACCAAGCATTCTCAACTCAATTCTCGACCTCTTGGGCCCAAATTCTGGAAAACACATCCCAAAACAATGTATAACAAGTTTCAAAAGCCAATTTATAGATTCAAGCCCCAAAGGTGAGTCAATTAAAACCATTTTTCAAACCCAATTTCAAGAACAATTTCAAACATGCAATGCATGAGCTTTAAACCAAATCCAAAGTTCAAATCTTGCTCTATTGAGCTCCAATCTTTCAAAACCACTTGAAAACATGGACTAATATAAAAACATGGACATGCATGTATAATTCTCCAAGAATTTAATCTCAAAATATGCCAAAATGACCATGCATGCAACGATGGAGCTCTAATTCAACAATTATGAACAAAATCAAGACTCAAGTTCTCTACAACCATGATACATGCAAGATGGAGCTTAAAGATAGCAAGAAGACAATGAATTCACTTACCTAAGTCTCAATTCAAGGTAAGGAAACTAGATTATGCCAATTATACTTCAATTTCTAAGCAATCTCCAAGCAAGTTCAACAAATGAGCTCAAGTCTCTCTAAACTCTCTCTCACTCTATAATTCGGTTGGAGCAAGCAAAATGGATAATGAAATGTTGTGATTCAATGTATAAGGCTCAATAATAGGATTAAACAAGGGTCCACTCAAAATGGCATTTCCGCAATTATGGCAACTTCTATAATTGACTTAATTTAATCTAATTTAATCATTCCTAATCAGTTTTCAGATAAATATATCATTAAATCACAAATATTCTACTGATTATAAAACACTAAACGGTTTCTAATTCGGCCGCCGATAAGGCCTTCAATTAGCAGTTTAAACACGTAAACTCAAACAGATATTAAATAAATCAAACAGATGCAATATGCAATTCAATAGATAAACTTATTCAATTTCAGTTTCGATTTCAATCAGTCCATTCAGTACTTAGGTTAATCCAATTATCAGTCATTATCAGTTCAGTTTAACAGTAATCAGTACGTAATTCAGTGGTTAATCGGTAATCAGTACGAGGGTTGTTACAAGATCAGTCCAACTTTTCCAAAACTATTGGTTCGATTTCTACACTTCACCGTAACTATTAAATTGAGTTTGTTTTGATCTCACTTTGTCGTGTTTTTTGATCGATTTCTGTCATGCTAATCTATTAAAATCTGTATGTATCAATATCTTGTTCCTGCTTGGGGTTTGTATGATTAGAAACCTGATCTCGAGAACTCAAAGCTTGTTAGGGTTTTCGCTAATTTCTCTTAGAAATACAGGGATCTGATCTGAAAACTTGTATTCCGTGCTCTGTTTGTGTCGAATCGATCTCGGTGTTCCCATGGTTCAAGAAGAAGAGGCCTCTTAGAACTAACAGGTTTGATCTCGAAACCTGTGTTCCAATGGTTCGAGAATGAGAGCTCTCTCTCTCTCTCTCTCATAGTTTGCATATTTGATTTGATATAATCGACCAAATTTTTCTGATAGTTCTTCTTCTAGCTGGAATTATTGCTTCTCAATATTTTTTTTGATTTGCTATTGTAGCAGGGACTTTACAGATTTTTTTATTTTTATTTTTATTTATTTGCAATGAGATTGGTCCCTCCAGACCTGATCTGTTCCTCCAAAAAGAATCAAATCCACTCAAGTACCACTTCTTATTCTTCTTCTACTATTTATTTATTTATTATTATTATTTTTGTGATAGTTGTTTTATGCTATTATTTTTCTCTTACTCTGGTTTTCTCTTTTCTTCTTGGATATTGATTAGTGGAAACTGTTTATTTTTTTTTCTTCTTTTGCAGATCGATGTGGTACTTAAACTGGTTTTAGTAATGAGGTACTTATTTGGGTTGCAATTCCAAGTTGTTTCCTTATTCATTGTGTGGAAAACATTGAATATACAGGATGATTTCTAGTCTCTTTGATTCATTCTCTTCTCTATTCTTTATGATTTCAATGCAATATACAATGCAGATATATCTTTTGCTTTCATTATATTATGTATAAGAACTTCATTATAATCTTGGTTGGAGATTTTTTATATGTACATAAAAGGTGATGGTTCTATGGATCTTGATTTGTTTGTGAGGATTCACTAATACCACACAATTGTGATTTGGTTATTACAATGCCTAGATCTTGGATGAACCTTAGAGGTATCCCTGTTTCTCTTATTGATTGCATTGGAGGTACCCCCATTTCTCTTATCTCTCCTAACATGGATAAACCTCTATGGCCCAATAGTTTATATATACACCTTAAAGGATGTCCTTGGCAACTTTTTTCTATGGTAAGACATTTTGCGTTCCTTTTATTTGTGTATCACAAATATGAATATTTGGTTCTTTTCAGAGGGTTCAAACGACTCAACTTTTTATTGGGTTCTTACATCTTCCATTTGTTTCACGTGTAATAAACATTTGAATTTTTGTTGTTAATATTGATTGCAATTTCTGCACCTCTAAAATACTAAGTATATTTCTTGAGAAAAGATTGTCTTTTTGTTAAGAGATTGACATTGGATTGAATCTGTGTTTCTGTTTTGTATTTGACTGGGTTTAAAATAGTCACAACTACATGTTGCAGGTATATATACATAAATTACTTTTTTCAAACCTAACAGAAACTAAGACTTGTTCTTCTCATGGCTGGTGAGTTTGTTCACTATTTGTATTGTAGAGATCTCACTTTAAACTTTGTTTGAAGTACAATGATTCAATCTCCGTTGACAGTGTTTTAGTTATGATATTTTATCTTACTTTTTTCATCATGACTTGCAATATTGTTTTGTCCTTTGATGTTGTTAGGGGTAATACAACACTGGATAGTTTGTCCAGCCTATGACTGTTGTCTTGTGTTGAATATGTTTCTTAATTTTTGTAACCATCCCCTGTTTAATAACATCACCTCACTGAATTTTAGCTATTCTATACTTCTAATGTTGATGGTTATTTTTCTCAGGAGATCTTGTCACTAGGATGCATTGCAAGCAGATGGAGTTCTTTGATTGAACATTTCATGTCAGTTTCGTATGATTCACTCACAATAGTAAAGCAATTCCATGAAGTGTGTAGCTTACTCTCAGGACCCCAAAATCTTCATTCTAGAAAGGAAAATAAGAACTCAAAGGTATCTTTCATTTGATAACTTCACAAATTAGAATAGGTATTTAATTATCTTGTGCTCTTATAAACGGTTTCTGTATGATATTATTAATCTTTAACCCTCTAATGGTTTTTTTTTTTTTTTTTTTCCGTCTGAAAATGGTTGTTCCTTTAGTTGAATTCCAATGGCAGTTTTTTCTGGTTAGGACAACTTTTCCAATAACAGTTTATTTCATATAGTAACCATGTCAAAGTGAGGGAAACATATTCTGAAATTTGGAACAGAGTTACCTGAAAACCAATTCTAGTGATCTGCATTTGATCCAAATTTGTTCCTTTAGTTTAATCTAAATAATAAAACATAAATAACAAAAATAAAACAATGAAGAAATATGTAGTAGAATATAGTTCTTTGGGAGACTAAAGGATAGAGTTACAACAAGAGCTTAACATGCATAGGATACACTTATTTACTTACTTTTATATTATTAGTATAATACTACACGCTTTCCATGTTCCCATTCCCATTCTGCCACAACATTTCAGGCAATAGCAGCTTTTCGGCCCAATTTTACATCTTTTATAGATTGTACTATAAATATCACAACTTGATCTTTGAGGTGTAATACTTTTGAGTTTGTGCATTTGCTATCAAGCATTCTTGCTTTTTATGCGATCTTTTTAACATTAATATTGAGATTCTGTTCCTACTCGGTGGTTTGACATAGGAAAATCAACCTCATCGATTAAGGAAGCTGCCCCCGTCCTAGTCTGCAGTTGCTATTCCATCCTGGTACCTTCATCATTTTTTGATCTGATGTTTGATCATCTTATTTCCATTTTTTAAAAACAATTTCACAAGCTTTAGATATGTTCATGGTGTTTTAATAGATTCAAGATTGTTTCTTTTCATTTCTCAACACTCCCATAATTAAAGGGCATTTTTAATCTCAATGAACAAGGTCTTCTTATGGACCCAAACTATTATCACAAGCATTGTATGCAATGTTCATTTAACTTGCATGTTGAGAATTAAGGAATGTGATGATATATGGTTGCAAGTCACCTTTGTTCAGATTGTATCTGAGTGAATTAGAGGCTCAATTCAAAGGAGATTTTTCACCAATTAGGTTTCAATATAATTCCTTATCTTATTATTCTGCCTTTCCAATATATATCTCCTTTTCTTAATATTTTTCTAATTGAATTTGGTGATCCATGTGGGGTAGTACTTCCTCTTACATAATGATGTTTATTTTTCTTGCGATTCTTTGCAGTTGCCTTCAAAATAGGAAGGAACATAAAGACTGTGAGTTGTTGAGATACTCTCTCTCTCTCTCTCTCTCTCTCTCTCTCTCTCACACACACACACACACACACACACACACACACACACACACACACTCGCGCACGCACACACACACACATGGCATCAATGCATGATTTGCCACTAATTTAGTGAAATTGAGACAATATAGAAATCAGACCTTATGAGATTGCATTGTTGTAGAGACTACACCACCAGTGTGAAAATTATATGCGTTGATTATTCATAGTTTTGTCATCTGTCATCTGAATGCAAGATAATGTAAAATTTCGGTAATTGATTACATCATACTTGGAATTTGTGCAAGTGGTGCAAGTGAATGAGTAAATATTTCCCAAATGTGTTATACTGTTTGGAATGTATGAAGAACTGCTATAACAAGTGTCCCCCAACCTTAAAGTTTTTTATTCTATTTAAATTCAACTGTTCTTGTGTTTTGTCCAATCATCAAGAAGCTTTGGGATTTCAATCATGATTGTAATATGTGGCAGATAAAGATTTCAGACCCCCCAAGTGCATTCAAAGTATGCAATGAGCATCTTTGTGTGTATTATGCAGTCTGCCTTGCGCTTGAAGATGATAGGGAAATGTGAATTTTTTTTGGGCATGCTTTTTAATTGATTTTTATGGGCAAGTAACATTTTTATAATTTAGCCTGATATTATAGGAGTAGAATTCTTAATTTTAAGTAGTTGGCAAATATGGCTTATGGAGCTTCCATCCTACTGTTGGTAAATAGGATTCATTTACATCTTTTAATTGTTTTTTTATTATTATTATATATAGATAGATTGAATCCTTTGTACTTTATATATTTCACTTATATACTTAATAGGACCTCGATTAACAGGTTGCTGGAAGCAAAACCTAATACTGACAAAGGAAGCTACATGATTTTTGAATATCTGGACTATGATCTGGAGAAATTCATGAAGAAATTTCCCGAAATATCTAAGAATAAACAAAGAATAAAGGTGGGTCGATAGATCTTTTCCATATTATGTTCCATGTATTGCTTGTTTGCACCCTCATGATGTGTTGCTCAACTTCTTCTTCATTTTCTTTTCCCCCTTTGCAGCATTTTATAGTTGCATTTGAAAAAGTATGCTGATGAAAATGATAAAGTTGATTGATGATAATATGCAACTGTTTCCTTCTTATGCTACATCAATTTCTTTATTGTACTTTCAATAAATATATCAGTTGCTTTTGTTTTTTTAGTAGATTTGAACATCGTCTCCATTTTATTCTGGGCATGAAATTTACATAAATTTCAGTGGAAAGTTGAATCTTGGTGTAGGGGTTTTTATTTATTTTTAACTAGTCACAGAAAGTCTTCCAACTTTATGATTGTCATTACTTTCATTTCTGATTTCTGACTTCATTTTTTTGTTCTTTAATGCCTTTTGTAGGCTTGAAATCTCATGTTGTAACATTATATGAAGCAGGAAAACTAGGCCATACTAGCATTGTAGATCTTTGCAAGGATTTGAGCACATTAGAGGGAACAAAATTTGAGGGAGAACTGCAGGAGTTTGCCAATCATGCATTTACTCCGATGTGTTCTAGAATGTTTGATATCCAGTGGAGTTGCTATTGATGAGAGAACTGTAAATGTTAGATATTCTGTGAGCCCGCGAGACCAATCCTGAGACAAAAGAAGTCAGTCTTGTTTGATATGGATTTTTGACATCAGTTAGTTCAGGTAATAAATTTTTTTAGAACTCACCAAGTTTTACACTTGAATTACCATTTCTATGCTTATTAATTAATTTCACTGAAAAAATTAGACTACAAGTGTGAAAAACACACATTCAAGTTAGAGATCTTGTTCCTTCTTGTTTCTCTGATCTCTACTAGTGTGAATGAACCTCTATGGTCCAATAGTTCTGGTATATGCACCTTAAAATCTAAAGTGTTCTTTTTTTTTTTTTTTTTTTTTTTGTATTGTTGAACTTACATAATATGCTTTTCATAATTTGATTATATTAAATTTGGAACAAACAGGGAATATACATGTTATTATAATGGTGATTTATGTATATGCTTTTATCTCTTCATGCTTTTGATATTATTTATTGCTTTGTTCTAGATTATCTTCAAAAGGATTATAATTTGGAACTATTATTTATTTATCTGCAGGTCAAAAGGACAATTTTGCCGAGGGAAAGGTCTGATTCAAGATGTAAAAAGGAATTTGCTGCTTGCTATTTTTTTTTTACCAGGCCCAAAGTTGAAATATTGTTAGAATTTTTTTTATTTTTTATTTTTGGTAAGAGCATTAACATATCCAAGTGTGCTGATTGGTGAATTTTAGAACTTTTTAATTTTTTTTATTAATTTTTTTCTATCAAATATCAAATTTGATGGTTTTGTTTTATCAATTTCAACTTTTATTTTTATTTTTTGTTATGCTGTGCTTTATGATTTTATGCAAATTGAAATGTAAATAAATAACTAGTCAACTCAACAACATATTTTATATTTAATTAAATTATGAAATAAAGAAAAAAGATGGCGTTTTTGTTCAAGACGTCACTATATTCCGTGATGTCATCAGTTATTATTTAAACAGATAGCATATTATACCGACGCTGATGAAAACGCCACTGCAAGTATTAGCGACGTTTATAAAGCGCCTTATACCTATGGCGACGGCCGCGTCAGCGACGTAAAGTAAAAACGCCGGTATATCCATTTGGCAACGTTTTTGCCGCTTATTGCGGCGTTTTTGGAACGCCGGTAAAGGTAATTTTTCCTGCAGTGAGGTGATATTTTTTTGTTGGGTATATCTTTTTAGTGAAGTATGAGACCTAATTAGTTTTTAAAAATATTTAATTTAGTTTAGTGTTAGTTATAATTTATTTTTAATATATTATATCTAATTTTTAGAGGCCTAATTGATATTTGATATTTACTTTGGTAGCAGTTAGGGTTTTTATAAAAAGTCCAAAAATCAATAATATATATTGTTTTAGTCTTCCGAAAATCAGGGTGGTGGCATCTATAACATTGTAAATCAATTCGATGGGAGCAACATGGGGCAGCAGCTTTTTTTTATCATTATTTAGTGGTGGTATTTTGGTGAAGTTGATTTGGTTTATTATTTTGGATCTTCTTTAATTTTGTTTTGAAGATAACATATTCGTTTATTTGGTGAGATCTTTCCTCTTGATTATTTGGTATTCACCTAAGAGTTGTTTGTAATACCATTCGTGTCTCATTTATAATCGTTTAAAACTTTTTGGTTGATAGTGGAATCAAATTTCAATTCCATAGGCATACCTCACATTGAGGGAACCACGTAAAATTCTTGTGTCGTCGTTGATTTGATTTTTCCGCATTAGTTTTTATTCCCATTGATTGATTTACTTATGGGAAATCATCTATTTTTCCTAACAACTGGCATCAGAGCTTACGGTTTATTTGGATTTATTCATTTGTGTAAATGTCACGACCCAAACCCGCCCCTAGAAGGTTGGCGTCGTAACCGGCCAGTAATCCTTGGATTACCACAGGCCTTCCTGTACATAACATATTAAATCAGGGCTCGCGGAAGCGAAAACAATAAATCATAGTCCAAAGAGCTGTGCATTTATATGAACATACATTAACATGACAAAACTGTGTTAATTTACCCACTTACATTACATAACATGTACATTACATAACATGCGTCTTGATAAGATCATACATATAACATACATCATAGGCTCGTGCCACGTATACAGTCAAAACATAACTCCTACGGCCTTCCAGGCCTAGCCCCAACTCTGAGGCACACAAAACTGGTAGGCTTCAAAACTGTGGCTCGATGCAAACTCGGCCTAGGCTTGACTTCCTGAAGGCTCACCTATAAATACATAAATATACGGGGGTGAGCTAAAGCCCAGCAAGTACCATTTAAGTAAAGGGGTTAGTGAACGAATCCCAACATTTCATATATATCATAAAACATATCATTCAAAAACATAATCATAATCTCATAAGAACATACATAATGGCGTACTCCATAGAACATAACATAACATAACATTTGTCGTCCAACGACTAGAATAACCGGTTCCAGACACCGATTAAACACATACCGAGATCTCGTGAACTGGTCATGGGCCTACATTTCCATGCCGTCCCCCATGACTTAAGCGCATGGGCCTGCACTTCTATGTCGTCCCCCATGACTTCAACTAACTACGGATGCCATACTAGATTCGCAAATAGGACATTCGTTCACAGAAAACATTATCATTTCAAAACATATCATAACGTATCACTTTTGAACATACTTCATAATAACATATCTTTACAGAAATGTTACTTACAGTGGGTTTCCAAAACCGATGGCACGGTCTTCACCTCGTGACCTGCAATTTACATTATAATACATTTCTTATTATTCATCATACAATTCATACTATTACATTCCTCCTTTACTTCATTACATGATCATTCTCTTTCTTCATTACATTCTTTCATTTTCATTTTAAGCTCATTCTAATCTTTCTTTACTTTAATTCATGCTCATGAGATGCTAAAAGGTACAATTAACATGTTAGAATCACATAAAACATCTTCCCGAACTGTCCCTGAAATTTCTGAAAAATGGCTTCCCCGCTCGAGCGGCCAAACCCCCGCTCGAGCGGACTGTGAGCGAGACAGAGATACTGGTTGCCTGAATTCCCCGCTCGAGCGGCCAATCCCCCGTTCGAGCGGACTGTGAAAATTCTGGGTTTCCAGGTTGCAGGTTCAAGCTTCAATCCGACATTCAACCTTCCCAATCTCATTTTCTGAGCATGCAACCTTGAAAATCACTTAAGGACTCATGAAACCACATGTTTAAAACATCTTTTCAAGAAACCATGGCTCAAAGACTTGTTAAAACCCACATGCATCATACCCATGAACTAAGATGAAAATCCATAACTTGCACCTCAAAGCTTCTTTTCTTACATCCATGGAGGTTTTACCTCAATCATGCTAAATCCTCATGACTTCATGCCATGCATGCACATTTTAAACATATGTCCCTCCAATCCTCTTAGTTAACATGCAATCATAGATGAATCAACTTTCTTTTAAGAATTTAGAGAGGGAGTCTTACCTTAGTTGCTTTAATGGAGATGTAGAGCTTAATCTCCCCTTTCCCTTTCTTCTATCTTCTCTTGGTCTCTCTCTCTCTCTCTCCCCAATTCTCTTCTCTCTCTCTCTCTTTCACAGATATTTCTTCTCTTCTTGTTGAGTCAAATGAGTCAACAACCTTACCTTAAGTCACATATATCAAATAAATAGATTTGGACCAAAAATGTGAGCCAAACATGGCCTAACGAATCAGACGAAATCCAGTCTTCAATTAAATGACCCAATTGGTTCTAAAAATTCCCAATATCACATAGGCATATTCAATTTCATGTTCTGAACCCATTACGGTCATCAATTTCAGTCCCGAAGTCGTGATTTCAACAGATATTTTGCTAATTCAAACAGATAATCTACAATTAATTGAACTAATCACATAATTAATTACGGATAATTATGACGTACATTTCGGGGTCATTACATCCTTCCCACCTTAAGAAGTTTGGTCCTCCAAACTTTACTAAGCTCCATAACATTCCATGCAAAGGTCATAATGTGGGTATAACGCCCGTATCATAGTCAAGTTATTTCATATCATCCATATTCAATTGGTTACCATAGTCACATGTTCAGTATTCTGTATTGCATAGGTAATAAGGCTAACATCATAGATAATTAAAATTATACCTGTCTTTGCTTTGCCAGTATCCTGTGTCTTATCTGGAATCAAGGTGTAAACCCTTCCTTGCCTCAAGGTAGTCCCCTCGGGGGTAGCTGCTGTGGTGGTTCCCGGTGTCATTGTTGAGTTAACTCCACTAGTCACGGGTCTTTCATTACTGTAGTAGAGTTGTGGGCAAGCTCTAGCCAAGTGTCCTTTCTGTCCACATTTAAAACAAACTCCCGTTCCACGGCGACACACGCCCCAATGCTGCTTTCCACATTCTTTACAAATAGGCACACCTCCCCTCGCATTATCATTAACGGTTAAGTTTGATTTATCAATCACGGGGCCCACTGATTCACTAACCATTTCTACTTTCTGTTTCTTGAACTTCTTATTTTCCCCTTCAGTCATTGTCATTGATTTAGACATTTTCAAGTTAGCAATATTTGTTTCAGCCATCAAGGCCCTGTCAAGCACATCAACATACTTTTCTAATTTCAGCATATTTACCCGATCAAGCACCTCAACCTGTAGGCCACCCTCGAATTTCCTTGCTTTCTTATATTCTGTATCAACCATATGTGGAGCATAGCGGGCTAATTGAGTAAATTTAGCTTCGTATTCTGCTACTGACATTGTACCTTGCTTCAACTGTTCGAATTCTGATACTTTCCTGTCTCGCATACATTGTGGAAAGTATTTTTCATAAAACATTTCTTTGAATTGGTCCCATGTCAAATCCCTATTCCCATTTCGAACAAGCATCCACCATCTTCGAGCTTCTTCTGTCAGAGTAAATGTTGCTAACAGCACTTTATACACATCAGTACATGGAAATACTTCAAAGATCTTTTCTGTTTCAAGTACCCATGCTTCTGCTTTCAAGGGTTCAATACCCCCTGCAAACTCTGGTGGGTTCAGTTTCTTATATTTCTGTGTCAAAGTAATAACATCATCATCATTCATCGGTTCCACTTGCACCGGTGGTGGTGGAGGAGGCGGAAATGGCTGTCTCTGTGGTGGTTGGCCTCGTTCTAGCTGTTGTGTAACCAACCCCATTAAAGTTTCTACCATTTCTTCCAACCGTGTCATTCTAGCATCAGAAGATTCAGTCTCATCTACATTCCTTGCATTGGTATTCTCCATTGATCTATAGGACCGATAGCAGATAAAGCAATTCATTTTCAACATAACATTTCCTCTGTCGTCTTACCATTTACAGTTCTTGTTCCTTTTCATTTCAAACACACACATCCATGCACACATGTTTATGCCATGCCTTATCTCTTTTCTAATGCACCTAACAGCTCATATGGACACGTGTGTGGGTAAATTAACTCGTGCGCTCTGATACCAATTCTGTCACGACCCAAACCCGCCCCTAGAAGGTTGGCGTCGTAACCGGCCAGTAATCCTTGGATTACCACAGGCCTTCCTGTACATAACATATTAAATCAGGGCTCGCGGAAGCGAAAACAATAAATCATAGTCCAAAGAACTGTGCATTTATATGAACATACATTAACATGACAAAACTGTGTTAATTTACCCACTTACATTACATAACATGTACATTACATAACATGCGTCTTGATAAGATCATACATATAACATACATCATAGGCTCGTGCCACGTATACAGTCAAAACATAACTCCTACGGCCTTCCAGGCCTAGCCCCAACTCTGAGGCACACAAAACTGGTAGGCTTCAAAACTGTGGCTCGATGCAAACTCGGCCTAGGCTTGACTTCCTGAAGGCTCACCTATAAATACATAAATATACGGGGGTGAGCTAAAGCCCAGCAAGTACCATTTAAGTAAAGGGGTTAGTGAACGAATCCCAACATTTCATATATATCATAAAACATATCATTCAAAAACATAATCATAATCTCATAAGAACATACATAATGGCGTACTCCATAGAACATAACATAACATAACATTTGTCGTCCAACGACTAGAATAACCGGTTCCGGACACCGATTAAACACATACCGAGATCTCGTGAACTGGTCATGGGCCTACATTTCCATGCCGTCCCCCATGACTTAAGCGCATGGGCCTGCACTTCTATGTCGTCCCCCATGACTTCAACTAACTACGGATGCCATACTAGATTCGCAAATAGGACATTCGTTCACAGAAAACATTATCATTTCAAAACATATCATAACGTATCACTTTTGAACATACTTCATAATAACATATCTTTACAGAAATGTTACTTACAGTGGGTTTCCAAAACCGATGGCACGGTCTTCACCTCGTGACCTGCAATTTACATTATAATACATTTCTTATTATTCATCATACAATTCATACTATTACATTCCTCCTTTACTTCATTACATGATCATTCTCTTTCTTCATTACATTCTTTCATTTTCATTTTAAGCTCATTCTAATCTTTCTTTACTTTAATTCATGCTCATGAGATGCTAAAAGGTACAATTAACATGTTAGAATCACATAAAACATCTTCCCGAACTGTCCCTGAAATTTCTGAAAAATGGCTTCCTTTCGGCGTAAACCCGCCGAGCGGACTGTGAGCGAGACAGAGATATCTTGGTTGCTGAATTCGCCGGCGGCTAATCCGCCGAGCGGATGTGAAAATTCGGGTTTCGTTGCGGTGTTCAAGCTTCAATCCGACATTCAACCTTCCCAATCTCATTTTCTGAGCATGCAACCTTGAAAATCACTTAAGGACTCATGAAACCACATGTTTAAAACATCTTTTCAAGAAACCATGGCTCAAAGACTTGTTAAAACCCACATGCATCATACCCATGAACTAAGATGAAAATCCATAACTTGCACCTCAAAGCTTCTTTTCTTACATCCATGGAGGTTTTACCTCAATCATGCTAAATCCTCATGACTTCATGCCATGCATGCACATTTTAAACATATGTCCCTCCAATCCTCTTAGTTAACATGCAATCATAGATGAATCAACTTTCTTTTAAGAATTTAGAGAGGGAGTCTTACCTTAGTTGCTTTAATGGAGATGTAGAGCTTAATCTCCCCTTTCCCTTTCTTCTATCTTCTCTTGGTCTCTCTCTCTCTCTCTCCCACGAATTCTCTTCTCTCTCTCTCTCTTTCACAGATATTTCTTCTCTTCTTGTTGAGTCAAATGAGTCAACAACCTTACCTTAAGTCACATATATCAAATAAATAGATTTGGACCAAAAATGTGAGCCAAACATGGCCTAACGAATCAGACGAAATCCAGTCTTCAATTAAATGACCCAATTGGTTCTAAAAATTCCCAATATCACATAGGCATATTCAATTTCATGTTCTGAACCCATTACGGTCATCAATTTCAGTCCCGAAGTCGTGATTTCAACAGATATTTTGCTAATTCAAACAGATAATCTACAATTAATTGAACTAATCACATAATTAATTACGGATAATTATGACGTACATTTCGGGGTCATTACAGTAAATCAATGGAGAGGAATGTGGATCGTATGTCTAACTTCAATGGAAGCAATTGGGTAACTTAGAAAACTAAAATAGAGGACATATTGGGTGTATTTAGTTTGTGTTTTGAGATAAATTTTTTTAAAAAAATTTAGGGAAAGAGTTTAGAAATTTTTTTGGTTTGTTTCGTTGTATATTTTGAAAACAGTTTTGGCGTTTGGAAGTTTGAGATAATTTGATATTTTGTTGTAGTTGAATAGATGTGTGTGAGAGAAAAAGTGATTGAGAAAGAGAGAGGAGAGAGAAAAAGTGATTGATTGATGTATATAAAGAGAGTGATTTTCAAAAAAAAAAAAAAATCAAAAAATTTGAACCAAACAAAATTTTTAAAAAATTTCTGAAAAAAATGTATTTTGAGATACAAACCAAACAAGCTCATTATTTTGTAAAGATTTATATGAGCCTATTGAGGGTGATAGTAGCAAACCTGATGGTATAAAAAATGATGAATGGAAGAGACTTAATCGAAAACCCGTTGGTGTTATTCGACAATAGATTGATGACAATGTGTTACATCATGTTGTTGCTGAAACTTCAACACAAGATTTATAGAAAAAATTAGAAAGTCATTATGATAAAAAATCAGCCACAACTAAAGTTTTTATGTTTCATAAGTTGGTTAATTTAATATATAAAGATGGTAGCTCTATTCCGGAATATTTGAATGAAATAAAGAGTATTGTTAACCAACTTGCTTCTATGAAAATTGTTTTTAATGATGAGTTGCATGCTTTGATGCTACTTAGTTCTTTATCCAAAAGTTTAGAGATTTTGGTTGTGATAGTTAGTAATTCGATGCCCGATGGTGTTGTCACAATGAACCAAGTCACTAGTAGTTTGTTGAATGAAGACACTAGAAGAAAATCAGCGAGTTCCTGTCATTCAGAAGCATTTCTTGTGAGAGGCTGAAGCAAAACAAGGGAGGGGAGTAAGACTCCTTATGGTTGTGATCAAAGCCGTAACAAATCAAGAGATGGTTCTTTTCAAAGAAAGACATTGAGTGCCATTATTGCCATGAGAAAGGGCACATGAAGTGAGAATGTCGAAAGTTCAAGAACAAGAGCATGAAGACACAATGGCGGTTATTACCGATGATCTCATGGTTGTTTGTGAAGATGATTATATCAATTTTTTAGGCCAAAAGAGTAATTGGGTGATTGATTCTGGTGTTTCTTTTCATATGACTTCTCAAGTTGATTTCTTCATTACTTACACCTGTAACAACCCTCGTCACTGTTTACTGATTGACCGTTGATTACTGCTAAACTGAGATTGAATATGATTGATAATCGAATTGATTGAAATACTGAATTGACTGACTGAAATCCGAGACTGATTGATTGACTGCAACTGTTTAAATGCATAAACTATCTGTTTGACTGTTAAAGTATCTGCTCTCGTCTTATGCATTAAACTGTTAATTGAAGGCCTTATCGGCGGCCGAACCGGAAATTGACTAGTGTTTTGCAAACAGTAGAATTTTTGTGATTTAATGGTATATTTATCTAAAATGTGATGAGGTATGATTAAATTAGATTAAATGGAGCTAATTAAAAAGTTTGACGTAATTACCGTCTTGCCATTGTGAGTGGGGCCTTTGTTTATTCATCTTTGAGCCTTATACACTTAATCAAAACATGTCCCTCAGCCACATTTCTTGTGTTCAACCGACTAGAGAGAGAGGGAGATTGGAGAGAGAGCCTGATTTCTCTTAATTTGCTTAGAGACTTAAAGGAATTGAAGATTGATTTCATATTTGAGTTCCTAAACTTGTAATTGAAGAACCTAGGTAAGGAACTCACCCTTTGGTTTATGAATTTAAGATAGTTCTTGCATGATCAAGCTAAATTGAAGGGTTGAGCCTAGTCTTGGTCCTAAAGTGTTGTATTGAAGCTTAATTGTTGCATGCATGTTGGCTTTAGTGAGTTTGAAGTTGATTCATATGCCACATGCATGTTCATAATCATGTTTAAATCCATGTTTTCATCTTGTTTTGAAAAGATTGAGCTGTTTGGAGCAAGAGTTGAAGCTTTAATTTGGTTTAAAATGCATGCATGACATGTTTCTTGAAAATGGTTTGATTTGGAGTTTAATTGACTCACCCTTGGGCTTTGAGTTCTCAAATTGAGCTTTGAAACTTGTTGTATATTGAGTTTAAATGTGTTTTCCAGAATTTGGGCCCAAGAGGTCGAGTTTAGAGTGGTAGAATGCTTGGTTCGAGCTTGGAAAGCAAATCTGGAAATTCCAGATTTGGCTTCTTCGCTCGAGCGAAGTATTCCTCGCTCGAGCGACCAACGTTTACTCTGAGCCACGCTCAAGCGAAGGATTGGTGGCTCGAGCATAAATTTGCAATATCCAGTACTTTTGCATTTTTACAGACCGCTCGAGCGAAGGATTCCTCGCTCGAGCGAGGCCTTTGATTTGGCAAGCTCACTCGAGCGAAGGAAGGCTCGCTCGAGCAAGGCCCCTATTTTCAGCAAATTTTGTAAAGTGTTTTCTAAGTGCATCTTTGCATCCTCATCCCACTCTAGGCATTCTTAGGCCTAGTTTAAGACATCTTAATGAGGATTTAGATGTAGAACACACCAAGGCAAATTAGGGATTAAGTTATTGATCTTTCCCAACTGTGTAGCTTAGTGTGTATTCATCCTGTATACTGTGTAGGGTTGGCTTTCGAGGAGACGCTCTAGCTATCAGAGCCCGTAACTCGTGAGTAACAAGCTGTAAAGATATGTTCAAAACGATTATCTTGAGCAGTTTACTTTATTGAATTGTTTACCTTATTGAGTGTCTACTTTATTGAACTGTTTATTTGAACCGCTCATCGAATGAAAATGTTTACTAAATTGAACTGCATTTAAATCTGGCCATCTGAATTAAATCGTTAACATCGTTTACCGAATCGAATCATTTCTTGAATTGATATCTTGTTACGGATTGAACTGTTCATCGAATCGACATCGTGTCTTGAATGAACGTATGTCTTATATTCTCGAACTGCATCTTGTGGCATCCTTGGCACCTCTTATCTTATTCTTTGACAGAGAGACCTCTCGGTTCCCAAGTTTGGAACCACTCACATTTCTTATTATGATGGCCATTCTCAGTATTTCGATATGGAACAAAGTCTTGTCTGAACTAAGTGCTCTGATGTGAGCCACCTCTAGAATCTGGCGAGACACCTCTTGAATCCACAATCTGCATCTTGTTCTCTGAAATAGTATCTTTATTCTATCAAGTATCGCATCGCCATCTTGATGGCCATCATTTACCGCTTGGTCTCATAAGACCCGGTCTTTTAAGACCTCATTTCTTATCAGATCTTTGTTATGCCAATGGATATACCACATATCAACGCTTAAGCGAATGATGTTATGACTTGAAATATGAGCCACAAACCGAATGACCGAAATCGATCAAATGTTTTAATCTTGAAAGGACATTTATTCTTAACCCCTTTACGCATTATGTTATTCACTGGGCTTTAACTCACTGCTCATATATATATGTAGGTGTACAGGCACCGGACCGTTGCTAGAAGCGTCAGGGTAAACTCCAGTTTGTCAAGCCAACCACTGTGCCTCACCACGAGGTTCCGAGCGAGCCTGCCAAGTTATGGCTGAGGGGTGTTTTATTTCCCCGTCCGTCTCTGTAACTGTTTTGTTTACCGTATAGACTGTTAGACTGTACTGTACTGTTTAATAGGGATTAGGTCCATGTACCGAATGTTTGTAAATATGGTGCACACTGTTCTGTACTGAAGGTATAAATGTATAAAAATCTTTTTGCATACAGACTGTCACAGCTCATTGGACATTGTTTGTTTACTGTTTTGGCTTCCGCCATGCCCCTGTATTCTGCTTTACTGTTTTACTGTTAAGAGGCCTTTGGTAATCTCAGATTACTGGCCGGTTACGGTGCTAAATCCATAGGGGCGGGTTTGGGTCGTGACAACACCAAAGGAGATTATGGTTGTGTTCAAATGGATAATGAAGGTTTGTTTAAGATTATCAGCATGGGTGATGTTTGCTTAGAAATAAATTTGGGCTGCAAGTTGTTGCTTAAAAATGTGAGGCATGTTCCCGACATTCGCCTCAATTTGATCTCTATCAGGAAGCTAGATGATGAAGGCTACAACAACAAATTTGGTGATGTAATATGGAAGCTCACGAAGGGTTCTTTGGTAGTGGCTAAGTGCAAGAAGGCTCATACACTTTATTCGATGTAAGGAAAAATTTGTAAAAGTGTTGTCAATGCACTTGAAAATGATACTTCTACCGAATTGTGGCACAAGCGGCTTGGGCACATGAGTGAAAAGGGGTTACAAGTTTTGTTCAAGAAAGAGTTTCTGCCCGGTTTGAAATGTATACATTTTAAAACTTGTGTTCATTGTTTAGCGGGCAAACAACATAGATTTTCTTTTCATAAAAATGTTACTTCTAGAAAAGAAAATGTTTTGGAATTGATTCATTAGGATATTTGTGATCCTTTGAAAGTTAGAACACATAGTAGCACACTTTATTTTGTTATTTTCATTGATGATTATTCAAGGAAAGTTTGGGCTTTTTATACTAAAAACTAAAGATTAAGTTCTAGATGTATTTAAGTATTTTTAAGCCATGGTTGAAAAAAAAAACAGGGCATAGATTGAAGTGCATCAGAACAGACAGTGGTGGTGAATACATTGGGTCATTTGATGAGTATTGTCGCAGCCAAGATATTCAGCACCAAAAGATAGTTAAGAAGACTTCTCAATAAAATGACATTACTGAGAGGATGAACCGCACCATTATGGAAAAAATAAGGTGTTTACTTTCACATGCTAAATTGCCAAGATCTTTTTGGGGTGCGACAATGAGGACATCGGTTGACGTGATCAATTTGTCTCTTTCTTATCATTTGAATAGTAATGTTCCCAAAAGAGTTTGGACTGGCAAAGAGGTATCTTATGAGCACTTGAGAGTGTTTGGTTGCTGAGCCTTTCTTCACATTCCAAAGGATAAGAGGTCCAAGCTTGATAGCAAGTCAAGACAATGCATTTTTCTTGGCTATGGGCATGATGGATTTGGTTATAGATTGTGGGATTCGGTCGACAAGAAAGTTATTCAAAGTCGTGATGTTGTGTTTCTTGAAGACCAAACAATTGAAGACTTTGGCAAATGTGATCAACTAGAGCCAAAAACTAGTGATCTCATTGACATGGATCCATCTCCTTTATCTTCAGTGGATGATGAAAATACCTCTTCAAGATGTAGATGATGATGCTACTCCAAATAAAATTGAGCCTGAAATTGAGGAAGAGCATCCAACTTAAGAACCGCTGCCACCACAACTTGAGTTGAGAAAATCTACAAGGGACCAGCAACCTTCGAAAAAGTATCCTCCCAATGAATTTGTGTTGATATCTGATCAAGAGGAGCTCGAGAGCTACCAAAAAGCAATTGAGCATGCAAAGAAAAGTGATTGAAAAAAGGCCATGTAAAAGGAAATGAATTCTTTGCTTGAAAACCACACTTATGATTTTGTGAAATTGCTTAAGGAGAGGAAAATTCTGAAAAATAAGTGGGTTTTAAATTGAAGAATGATAGCAAGAATCTAAGATACAAAACACATCTTGTTGTGAAAGGCTTTGGGCAAAAGAAAGGTATTGACTTTGATGAGATTTTCTCGTCGGTTGTGAAGATGTCTTTTATTTGGGTTGTACTTGGCATGGCCGCAAGTATGAACCTTGAAGTTGAACAACTTGATGTGAAGACTGCATTTCTTTATGGTGACCTTAAAGAAGAAATTTACATGGAGCAATTGGAAGGTTTTGTAGAGAAATGGAAAGAAAAATTTGTTTGTAAATTGAAAAAAAGTTTGTATGGCTTCAAGCAAAGCCGCGGCAATGGTACAAAAAATTTGACTCTTTCATGATGAATAATGGTTTTTCTAAAACCATGTCAGACCATTGTGTGTCTGTGAAAAAAAATTCGGATGACAAATTTATTATTCTTTTGCTTTATGTTGATGACATGTTAATTGTGGGTCAAGATTATACTATGATTAACAAGTTAAAATTGGAGTTTTTTTGCTATGAAAGATTTGGGGCCAACAAAGCAAATATTTGGTATGAAAATTGTTCGTGATCGCTAAAAATGATTGATTTGGTTGTCTCAAAAAAACTACATTGAGAAAGTTCTTGGGAGGTTCAACATAGATAAAGCAAAGCCGGTTAGTTGTCTACTTGCGGGTCACTTCAAGCTTAGTTCTAATCAATGTCTAACAAGTGAGAAAGATAAGAAAAAGATGCATAAAATTCCTTATGCTTCAGCGGTTGGTTCTTTGATGTACGGCATGGTTTGTACAAGGTCGGATATTGCTCACACCATTAGTGTGGTGAGTCGGTTTCTCTCTAATTCGGGTAAAGAACACTGGGCAGCGATTAAATGGATTTTAAGGTATCTTCGAGCAACTTTGAAGGTGTGTTTGTGTTTTGGGGATGGTAAGTCTGTAACGCCCTCAAAAGATACACAAAACCCATCATTCTTGACATGTGACAATATAAGAGAAATGAACATCTTTCCATTTATCAGAGTAGTTCTTACAAAAGTATTACATGTTGACAACAAAAGTAAAGGCCCTATGGGCTTACAACTTTCCAAGCCAACACTTGGTTACAAGACATGGGTACTAACTCACATACATATTAAGCCCTTGGCTTGAATTTATATGTAATACATCAAAGGAAAAAAAACAAAACAACCAAAAAGCCTATTTGCCTCTAGCCTCCCAAACTATGTCCTTGGAGGTGGCATGCTACCTGTACTTGAAAATGGTGTCCCATATAGGGTGAGCCACAGCCCAGTAGAAATATACTAAACCAACTATAAACAATGACTAAAATAACAACATTTGATAGATGGTCCACCCTTATATTCCCACTTATAACACATTACAGTTTCATGACATTCAAGTTCATGTTACATTTCATTTCTCACTTCTTTTTCAACTTTGAGTTTGAAAACACGGCTCAGAACCTAGCCAAATAACTTAATGAGACTATAACTCATCTTTAAAACACCTTTGAAATTCATAATGGATACATATTTTGGTGTTGTATCAATAACGCATAAACCAATTCCATACTTCACAATTGATAACGACATACATTTTAGTGCCATATCAAATCAATTCAAACACTTCCGTAATCCACACTTGATACACATTGTAGTGCTATATCAATGTCAAACAAAATTCGATTTAGAGGTCCATCCCCTATCTTCCCCTAAACCGTGGAGTACATCCCCTATCTCTTCCCACACACACATAATGTATATAAACGTAGATCATATACATAATCAATCAATACATAAAGTTAATGTATTATTTCAACCGCTATATTTGTTAGCATACTCAATCGATTAGTTTTAGTCTGCCTAATCATCATGCATTGTCTACAACAATTAAGACTATCCTTCACCGATAGCCCAAAACAGTTATTTCTAAACAGAAAATAAATGCACCAAATGGATAAAATATCAACATTTCAACTAGGTGAGTGATAAATGATCCCACTACACCCTTTAATCCCTTACATTCCCAATTTCAACATTCTCGATTCAATTTCTCGTTTCTTAAAATTAATTTTTTTACAAATCAAGTTATCAATATAATTAGGACATTTCCCATTATTAACAAAACAATCCTAATGTTCCATTTCTATCAATAACCCAACATTTACCTCATTCCTCCATACTAAGCATGTATATAGGGTTATATAAGTAATACCCCTTCTTTTGTAAAATTACATAATGGCCCAAACTTTCTCAAAATTACCCAACAACCCCCAACACATCAAAATACTAAAATTTAAAGACAACACTCATAAAGAGGAGTAGGATATCCCTACCTCGAAGTTTGAGCTCAAACGGAGAAGAAACCAAAACCAAAGTGCTCCAAACTCCAAACTTTTCGGATCAAAACGAAGCCCTCGATGATCAACACAACTTTTACAAAGGCCGAAGGAAAGGGAAGCACCCTAACTAGATCAAATCCTAGAGAGAAAGGAGTTTCTAGAGAGAGAGGCTCTCAAAATATCTTTTTAGAAAGTAAGAGAGAGAGAGAGTGAATGCAAAAAGTGATTCAAAAATGCCTAACTGCCTTCTGATGTACGATAGGTCCGCTCGAGCGGAAAACACAACGCTCGAGCGTCAAGAACAAAAAATATGGTCTACTCGAGCGCAAGAATGCTCGCTCGAGCGCCAAGACACAAAGATGAAGTACATCCGCTCGAGCGTGAAAAACCAGTCCGCTCGAGCGCTAATTTCCCCATCCCAGAACTTTTACCAAAAATGTATTGTACGCTCGAGCGCCAACAAGCCTGCTCGAGCGCGACCCGCTCGAGCGCAAATAAGTCCGCTCGAGCGTGAATAACGCACCTGCAGAAGTTTTGCAGAGCACAAAATACTGGGAGTGTACAATCTCCGCTCGAGCGCTAGACGACCCGCTCGAGCGGAATGACCAAAAACTTGGCGACAACCAAGGTTCAACCCACCTGCTCAACACAAGCCTAACACATCCTAAAACTCAAACAAATGGAATTAAAGGATGACAACAAGATAGATACAACTACTAACTCCACGGAACCAAGTCCGAAACACAACTGAACAGTAAAGGGACGACCGGGATCACTATAACATGCTTGAAAGGTTCACAGATTTTGACATGGTCGGTGATGTTGATTCTAGGAAATCTACATCGGGGTATGTGATAACATTTGCAGGGGGAGCTGTGGCATGGCAATCTAAATTACAAAAATGTGTTACTCTCTTAACTACCGAAACTGAATTTATTACTATTACGGAAGCTTACAAAGAAGAGTTATGGTTAAAGAAATTTTTGCAAGAGTTGGATTTGAAACAAGAAAGGCATGTGCTTTATTGTGATAGTCAAAATGCTATTCATTTGAGTAAAATTCCACTTTTCGTTTGAGATCGAAACACATTGATGTGAGATACCATTGGATTTGTAATGTGTTAGATTCGAAATTGTTACAACTCAAAAAGATTCACATGGATGATAATATTTTGGATATGTTGACTAAGATTCTGTTAAGGGACAAACATTTGAAGTATCGAACTTTGATGAGTGTGATTGATGTCTCCACCTAAGTCGGTTGGGGGAGAATTGTTAGGTATACCTCCTTAGTGGAGTATGAGACCCAATTGGTTTCTTAAAATATTCAATTTAGTTTGGTATTGATTATAATATATTTTTAATATTATATCTAACTTTTAGAAGGCTAATGGGTATTTAATATTCACTTTGGTAGCAGTTAGGGTTTTCATAAAAGCCCAGGGATCAATAATATATATATATATATATATTGTTTTAGTCTTCCAAAAATCAGGTGGTGGCATCTATAACGTTGTAAATCAATTCGGTGGGGAGCAACATGGAGCAACAGCTTTTTTGATCATTACTCGGTGGTGGTATTTTGGTGAAGCTGATTTGGTTCGTTCTTTTAGGTCTTTTTTCAATTATGTTTTGAAGATAACTTATTCGTCTATTTAGTAGGGTCTTTGCTCTTGACTATTTGTGATTATTTAGTATTCACCTAAGGGTGATTTGGGAGATCATTCGTGTTTCGTTTGTAATCGTTTGAAAACTTTTTGATTGATAGTAGAATCGGATTTCGATCTCGTGGATGTACCTTACATTAAGAGAACCACGCAAAATTTTTGTATCTTTGTTGATTTAATTTTTTCGTATTAATTTTTATTCCCATTAATTAATTTACTAGTAAAAAATTATCTATTTTTCTTAATATTTTGTATTTACTAACAAACTTAACAAGTCTAACTTCCTAAAATATTGAAAAAAAAAAAATACAAGCATATATAGCAGTACAAATAGAGAGAGAGAGAGTTATGGAAGTTATTTTAGGCTGTGCACTTTCAAAGGCTAATATCTTGATTTATTTTATTTTATTTTTATTTTTATTTTTTTGAACGGAGGCTTATATATAACCTTGGTTGACCCTTAAAATAAGGAATTAAAAAAATATGGGCAAACTTCTATTTATCGCATCTTGTTTAGGTCATATGTGATTTACTCCTTAACGTTTATAAATAATCACATAATTCTCACATAATTTGTGAATCAAAATGTATCATTAGCTTTTCAATCTATGTTAATTAGCAGTGACATTGACGCGCTAATTTGGTGAGTAAGCCATTATTTAAGACATAAATACCTTTTTTATATCTTTAAATTTACAAAAGAATGTCATTGTCCTTTCTCTCAATTTTTTTTGATACAAATCTTTCTCTCTATTTTTTTATGCAAATCTTCCTCCCTGCTATATACTATCTTTTTTCCCCTTTCCCCTTCGAGTTCTCTCTCTGACAATTCCATACCCCACATTTGATCTTGTGAATAACTTTGAATTTGTGAATAAAAAAATCGTTCTATTATACATGTTGTATGTATATATGTGTATCCAACCTAACATCACCACTAATTTTAATTATTGCATTTTTTTTAATGTAATTTTTAATGGAAAGCATTTTTGTATTTAATATTATGTATCACCATGATTTTTGTATTCAATTTCCACAATTTTTATATCACCACAATTTCTAAATTCAATCTTAATGAAAAGCACATCACCACAATTTCAATACACAAGGTAATCTTATTGAAGGGGCTAAATGTAAAATGGGTCAGGTCCAAGCCTTGGGCCGGCCCAATCTGACAAAGCCCAAATCCTAGTAGGTCAGATGAGTATATGGACAGATCAGTTGAACCCAACTTCATGATCAATAGCCCGCTCAAGTCTTCTAGCACTTGGGCCCAACCCAGAAGTGAAGCCGACCAGAGGCCGGTAGTAGCCGAGACGAAATTTGTGGGCCGAACATATAATGACCCAACCTATCTCCGTAAATGAGCCTGGAAAAGGCCGAGCCGAGGCACATCATTACCGAACTGAAGAACATAAATACCGAGCTGGAGAGATCTCGCAAAGAACGTGGGATCTGTGAGTACAAGCATGTGCAGGTTGCCACCTCAGCTGGTCCCCCACACCTAAAATCACGAAAGTTGTTGAGCCAAAGGAATGTAGTTTGTTATCAGCATGCTTACGATGAGAGTATGCAATCAATGGCAACTACCAAGTGGTCCCCCACCTGGAGCAATACTGAAATGACACCTGGCAGCATCTATACTCCATGAACTCACCTTGAGAAGCAAGTAAGGAACACTATATATATACAACATGGACTTCACATTGGAGGTAACTGAACTATTCCGAGCAAAACCACATCTATATGCGAATTCAACCCTCTATACACTACTTCTCCGATCACTAATTCCCACACCGGAGGGGTTATCCGGCCAACCCTGGCCGGGCAGCTCTAACGGTGTTTCTTGTGGCAGGAGTCCCGGTCCCTGGATAGTCCAACTGAGAGCGGAGCCTCGATCCACTTTCATCTAGTGCGGAATCCAGTACACACAATTGGTGCAGTGAACGTGGATCATTTTCATCTCTGAGCTCTGCATTCAGTTCCGGCAATGGGGATTGAGGACGTTCCGCCTTCATCACATACTCCACAGACGGAAAAGACAAAGGACAAAGGTTTGGCACTCCCGACAGTTCTGGAGCAGCAAACTGGAAACAATAATCGAACCTCCGAATCTGTCGAGCATCGATTGCCATTCGCCGGAGGTTCTTCTCATCATTTCCTTCTGGAAAAGGATTATAGAGATCGAATTATAGATTCCATGGGAATGGAGATACAGGAATTGAAAGCTCAACTTAAGAAGGTGTTGGGTGATCCGACGGAGAAGAGGACGGAAGCGAGCCCTCTCGTTTACAATGAAGGAGCTCATCTAGAGAATTACCAGTGAAGAAATTCCCCAGGAATGACTCCGGGCAACGAAGCCAACCAATCCCAACACAGAGCGAAGCGGCGAGTAGCCACACCCGTGGGTCACGCCAGAGGAGGGCTAAGAGACAGAAGACGGATAGTGAACAAACTGAGGACCCTCCTCAGGACCTTTGCACCTGGCTGATCGGCAATAGGCAGAACGAGCAACATCGAGATCATCTGGACCGTACTGTACACCAGAGAGAACATCGAGCACTGGACAGACTTGTTTCTTCACCATTCTCTCCAGAGATTGAAACCATGAGACCCCCAAAGAAGTTTACTCCACCAAAGTTCACTTCCTACGATGGGAAGTCGGACCCTCTAACGCATATCAGTCATTTTAGACAGATGATGTCCCTTTGGAGCCGAGATGAGGCACTGATGTGCAAAGTCTTCCCATCCAGCTTGGGAGAAACCGGACTTCGATGGTTCGATCGACTCCCCACTGGATCAATTCATGGCTGGAAGCAGCTCTCCGAAGAGTTCCTAGCCAGGTTTGTCTCCAACACTAAGATCCTGAAGGAGTCGGATACACTGTTCTGCCTCAGGAAGGAGCAAGAGGAAACGCTGAGGAGTTATGCTAGGAGATACTGGGAAGAGTATAACGATCTGGAAGAAAATGTGTGCAGCAAGCAAATGGCAGTCATGTCCTTCAAGCATGGTCTGCGCCCGGAAAGTAAGTTGAGACAATCACTTACCAAGTGCCCGGCCACAGCTTTGAAAGACTTGCGCACCAGGATTGAACAGTATGCTCGTCTGGAGGACGATCAGATCCCCATTGAGGTAATATCAGCAGAACAAGCAGCCCGGCAGAAGAAGAAAATGGATCGAGGAGAACACCGAGGGATTGCAGTGAATGAGGTGGATAAGTCCAAATCCCATGAAGCTGTTGTGACTGTGTTCAAGGAGCCAATCTATCGAATCCTGGAGAAGATCAAGAGAGAGCACTTCTTTGTTTGGCCGCCGAAAATGTTGGGAGATCCAGCTCGGCGCAATCAGAAGCTTAGGTGCACCTACCACCAAGACAGGGGACACATGACTCAAAACTGCAGAGCACTAAAGCAACACTTGGAGGACCTGGTGGCAGCTGGGCACCTAAGGGAATACATTGATCAGGGTAAGGAGGTGGCCGAGCTGGGGAACCCACTTCCAGAAGTAAACATTGAGCATCCGCCCCGACTGATAATAAATGTGATCCATGGGACAGTGGCTCAGGAATCTGAGGAGGCACTGAAAGAAGAGATCGCTAAGGCTGCTTAAATTCAGCGAATCATGTTAGTGGAGCCGGCATCGAAAAAGGTACGTACCCTACCAAAATCCCCTCTGTGCACTGTTTCATTTACTAGCAAAGATTTATAAGGCATACAGCATCCACATACTGACGCATTGATCATAACTGTTGGGATTGGGAAACGATTTGATATGAAACGAGTCCTAGTAGATCAGGGCAGTGCAGCAGACATACTGTATTATGATTTGTTCAGAAAGCTTGGCCTCTCCGAGCAACATCTCACCCCAGCGGCAACCCCGTTGGTCGGTTTCAATTCACAGCCGGAGTGGCCGCCCGGCCGAATAGTATTGCCAGTCGTAGCGGGGACAAAAATCCTCCAGATAAAGTTCTTAGTTATTAATACACCATCCCCTTATAACGTCATACTCGGCCGCCCGTGGATCCATCGAATGGAAGCAGTCCCTTCAACCTATCACCAACTCATCCGTTTTCCAACGGAACACAGAGTAGAGCAGATTTCGGGGGACCAAGATGCTTCCAAACATTGCTTTATGGCAGTGTTAAAGGCAAAGTAACTCTGCAACCGGGTACAGACAGTGGAAGTGGCCGGATAGCCAGTCTTGGAAGATGTAGGAGGAACTCTAGAGGAAAAAATGGTGGAGGATTTGGAGAAATTCTTGATAAAAGAGGACAACTCGAAAAAGTACTTCCTTATCGGTACCTCGCTAGGCGCTGATGAGAAACTTCAGCTGCTGGAATTGCTGAGGGAAAATATTGAGGTATTCGCGTGGTCAGCATATGATACTCCAGGGTTGGACCCAGAATTTGCTTGCCACAAGCTCAACATCAATCCTTCAGCTCGGCCCATCGTACAGAAAAGTCGGAGATCCTCAGTTGAGCACACCGAAGTAGTGATTGCCGAAGTCGAGAAGCTCCTGGCCTCGGGAGCAATCAGAGAAGTACAGTACCTGCAATGGCTGTCCAACACAGTTGTAGTCAAGAAGAAGAACGAAAAATGGAGAGTTTGTGTCGATTTCACTTGCTTGAACAAAGCCTACCCTAAAGATCGTTTCCCACTGCCTCGCATTGATCAACTAGTAGACTCAACAGTAGGGCATGAGCGCATGAGTTTTCTGGACACCTACAGCGGTTATCATCAAATACCATTGTTCGGTCCGGATCAAGAAAAGACAGCGTTCATCACTCCAAGAGGGACTTACTGCTATAGAGTAATGTCGTTCGGCCTTAAGAACGCCGGAGCGACCTACCAGAGAATGATCACTTGGATGTTCAGAGACCAACTGGGGAAAACCATGGAAGCCTATATAGACGATATGGTAGTAAAAAGCAAGTTCGCTACAAACCACCTCACAGACTTGAGAGAAGTTTTTAGCATCCTGAAAAACCACCAGCTTCGCCTCAATGCCTCGAAATGCGCCTTCGGGGTAGGAACAGGGAAGTTCTTGGGATACATGGTCACTCATAGAGGAATTGAAGCGAATCTGGATCAGATCAGGGCGATACAAGACCTCGAGGTGCCAACAAAGTCTAAGGAACTGCAGAAACTAGCCGGGATGGCAGCCGCACTGAATCGGTTTATTAGCAAATCCTCAGATCGGATGAAGCCCTTCTTCCAGCTCTTGAGGAAAAAGGCAGCATTTGAATGGAATAGCGAATGTACCGAAGCACTGTAGAATCTCAAAAGATACCTCAGTACACCCCCTCTACTATCCACTCCAGAACCGGGAGAGGAGCTGTATCTCTATCTAGCAGTCTCAGATCATGCCGTGAGCGCAGTATTAATTCGAGAAGTTGATAAGGAGCAGAGACCAGTATATTACGTTAGCAAGACTTTACTAGATGCCGAGACACGGTATCTACCACTGGAAAAGTTAGCTTACGCGCTGCTTACTGCCTCAAGAAAGTTGCAACATTACTTCCAGGGGCATACCATTAATGTCCTCACTGAATTCCCCCTCAGATCTGTATTCAGCCGAGCAGATTTCTCCGGCCGAACAACAAAGTGGGCAGTAGAGCTTGGTGAGTTTGACATTCGGTATCAACCCAGGACAGCAATCAAGGCCCAGGTCTTGGCGAATTTTGTCGCAGAATTTACCCCCACCCAGAGTACCGAACCGGGGAATCTGAGTTCGGCACAGGTGCCAAGCGCCACCGAACAAGGAAAACCCAGCGCTTCGGAAGCATGGAAACTCTTTATCGGAAACATCTGGCAACTCTACGTCGATGGTTCGTTCAATAACCGAGGCTCTGGGGCAGGAGTAGTTCTTATTTCTCCAGAAGGATTTATCTGGGAATGTGCCTCAGTTAGGCCGAAAGCCTCAAACAACGAGGCCGAGTACGAAGGATTATTGGCCGGCTTGTGGAGCGCCGAACACTTCAGTGCAGAACAGCTTCTTGTTTTCAGTGACTCACAACTAGTGGTAAACCAGCTTTCCGGGGTCTATGAAACTCGAGACGAAAGAATGGCTATGTACGTAGGCAAGGCCAGAAACTTACTCAGAAAATTTCAATCCATACGAGTGGAAAGAATCAGTCGGGACAAAAATAGCCACGCAGATGCTTTGGCTTGCCTAGGCTCATCAGTGGACACAAAGGATGCTAGAAGAGTTTGGGTTGAGTTCATACCAGAACCAAGTATTGCATCTCTGGTCCTCTGCAACAACTTAGAGCCGAGCTGGATGGATCCAATATTGGTCTTTTTGAAATCTGGTGAACTCCCCGAAGACAGAAAGGAAGCCAACACGATCAAGCATAAGTCAGCTCGATTCTGGATCTCACCGTCTGGGAAGCTTTACAGACGTTCCTACCTTGGCCCCTACCTTCTATGTGTACATCCAAATCTCGTCGAGAACGTTCTCTATGAAATTCACGATGGGATTTGTGGGTGCCACGTGGGTGGGAGGTCACTGGTGCACCGAGCCCTAACTCACGGGTACTGGTGGCCACGAATGTAGCAAGATGCACAGCAGTACGTGCAAAGGTGCAACAAATGTCAGAGGTTTGCTCCACTCATTCATCAGCCAGCCAAAACTCTCACTCCACTCACCAGCCCATGGCTCTTTGCGCAATGGGGCTTGGATATTGTTGGACCATTGGCGCGAGGCACTGGAAATAGGCGATTCTTTATTGCTGCAATCGACTATTTCACCAAGTGGGTTGAAGTTGAGGCACTGGCAAACATCAAGGAGGCAGACACAAAGTGGTTTGTTTTGAGAAATGTGGTAGTGCGTTTCGGCATTCCGCGGGTACTGATCGCGGACAACGGAACATAGTTCGATGGTAAGATCTTCAGGAAATTTTGTGCCGACCTCAGAATCGAGTATAGGAACTCTTCTCCAGGGTACCCATAGAACGGTCGCGTAAGGCGTCGAACAAAACCATCATCAACGGAGTGAAAAGCGCTTGAGCATGCCAAAGGCAAATGGGTTGAGGAGTTACCACACGACAGGGCCTACCGAACTCTGAGATGACGCCACAGAGAAACACCTTACTCTTTAACCTATGGAGTGGAGGCCATCATCCCACTCAAAGTAGGTCTCCCAACCCTTCGGTCCGAATTATTTGAAAGCTCCAGTAATGAGGAAGCTATCGCTAAGTTAATCGGATATGGCAGAGGGTCAAGAGAGGCGTACGATTAGACTTGAAGCATATCAGTAGCATCTCATCAGAAGTTACAACCGAAAAGTTTTCCCAAGACAATTTATACCAGGAGAATTGGTTTTGAGGAAAGTCATGGATCACAAACGGGTGCCTGGCGAGGGCAAACTTGGGCCGAACTGGGAGGGTCCCTACAAAATCACAGCCGTAGTTGGAAATGGAGCTTACTACTTGGAGGATCTGAATGGCAAAGCAATACCTCGGCCCTGGAATGTAGCAAACCTCAAGAAGTACTACCAATAGAGTCATTCCCCAACCTCTTTATCAGGATGTAAAGGCACTTATTTGTTGACCAATACAAATGTTTTCCCATTCCTCTCAGATTTATCCAATTCTTGTAATTAGCTTTGATGTTTATCAAACGAAATTAGCTTTGGTTCTTACCAAACGGAATTAGCTTTGGTCTTTACCAAACGGAATTAGCTTTGACGTTTGTCAAACGGAATTAACTTTGGTTTTAACCCAAATGGCTTAGTTTCAAAGCGACTGAACGGAATTTAAATTTAGTTAGCACTCAAACATGCTAAGTGGTATAGCTTGGTGGAAAATGTTTGGCAACTAAATTGGAATTTAGCCAAGTGGAATTGCTTGGTGGAAACCGCACTAATGCATCTTAAGTAAAATATCTCTATTTAGCCAAGTGGAATTGCTTGGTGGAAACTACACTACATATCTTAAGCACACAATTCCTGCAGAATTTCTTAAGTATTTCTTAAGTATCAGCACATCAACACTTCAGTATTGATTCAAACCAGCAGAGTTGGAACAAACTCAACTGAGCTACGTCAAGGGCAAACTTCTAGCATCAGCCTTACTCAGCTCCAGCTGGGGGCAAACAATTGTTTTTTTTCAAAAGCCTACCTGGACCTGAGTAAGACATCTTTCTTTGCATTTCTCTCATTCAAATGCGCTTATACTATCAAAGTTGAAACAGACTCAAGCAGTTCTATACAAAGGACAACTCTTCAGTGTCAATCTTACTTAGCTCCTGATGGGGGCAAACAATTGTTTTCTTTCAAAACCAACCTGGACCTAAGCAAGACCTACTTACGAACTCAAAGTACAGCCATACCACATATCCACCAGCCACGCCGATCACTAGTTCGGTCCCGAGGTCCCAACAGTGCTCGGCCGGGGGAAAACAGTACAGTTCCACATCGAGCATCAATTCGGCCCTGAGGCCCAAACAATGCTTGGCCGGGGGCAAGCATTATAGAATCAGACAGAACATCCATTTAAAGGCAATACAGAACCAGACCGAGCATCTATTCGGCCCCGAGGTCCCAATAATGCTCGGCCGGGGGCAAGCAGTATAGGAAATGTTCAAACATAGAAGCTAAACAACATCAAATTGCAAAGTTCAAAGAGAAAATCATATCATCCAAGCAAAGGGCACAGAAGGCCCCACAACCAGCAAAAAACAAAAAACAGGAAAGAAAAAAAAAAATTGTCTTCACCAGAACAGAAAAGCAAAAGTTCAAATCATTTTCAACATCAACTTCCATCCACAGTGGGCAATTCAGGGCAGCATCAGCAATTTCATCAAGGCCATCTGCGGGAGGAGCAGCAGAGGAAGCTCCAACTTCTTGAGAAGTAGGAGCCACCTTAACCACATCTCCCGTGGCTTCGGTCTCGAGGGTTTCAACCCCTTCAACGTCCACCGCTTCAGGGGCAACGTTCATGCTTTGGGTCTTGCTTACAGAATCATTTTCTGGGGAAACATTGTCTGGCAGAACAGCAGGGGTAGGAGCAGTCTTCAAACCTGAGGATTTCGAAGGAACAGGAACATCATGATATAGAGAAGAGCCTTCAGAAACCATCGCAGCGGCTAAGGCACTCGTCCAAACCTTCACAAAGAGCTTATCTCGCAGCACCAGAACCTCCTCCTTGTATGCGGCTCCAGCTTCATCCCAGCCCTGTTGCCAGTGCTTGGCCTCCAAAGAAGACGCCGCAGACCATCACAAAGAATAACGGCTTCCAGTTCGACCACCTTCCCCTCAAGTTGAGCCTGGGTCTCAATGGCAGCCTCCTTCGATTGTTCAGCGGAAGCGACTATCTTGTTCAAACGAAAGGCTTCCCTCTTAGCGGTTCGGTGTCCTTCCTTCTCCGACTCCAAGTTTACTGTCAGTCTCTCTACGTTCATTGCAGCCTCCAGCATGGCCCTTTCCAGCTCTTCAACACGAGTAATGGACAGGTGCATTCTTTGGATACACTACAAAGGACGAAAAAAAACTCAGAGAAAAGGAAGACAGCAATACAACAGTGAAGTTAAAAAAAAAAAAAAACTTACAGCAGTTAGCATTTGAAGGGTCCCCTTCAGGACAGGAATGTCATGAGGCCCATTATGGCCAGCCATATCAACTGGCATCAGCAAAAACTTGGTCAAACTAAAGGCAAAATCATGTGAAGCGACAACTGAATCAGAGTTGGAAATGGGCTTGTCCTCGTACGATATCGGCGGCTCCCATTTCTCAAAAGTATCATCCTCAGCGGGATCTTGAGAAGCTTCCCCCACTACTACTTTGCCAGTTTCCCTTCTTCTCTTTTTTGCTCGTGCAGCGACTGAAGCTAAGGGCTCGGTAGCAGTTATAGGGGTCCCAAAAGCTCCAACCTCCATCTTCACCTCCATGAGGCTCTTCGCCTCGGTCTTCTCCAGAGGGGTTTGCAAAGCGCTAGAGGCTCCGAAGGCCTCGGCCTCCAAATCCACTAACACCCTTCTCTTTGCCACGGACCCGCTCCCTGCGAAACTGGGGGCAAGAAAGGGTGCTCTCTCAGGAAGTGCATCTTGACTACTGCGACGTCTTGGAACCAGCGGGGTGAGAGACGTGTCAGTCTCGGTATCAGAGTCCAGAAGGGCAGCAGCGAGCCTTGCCTTCTTCGGAATAACAGAACGGTAACTTGACTGGTAGTCCAACAACTTAGGTGCAGATCTTTTCTTATATCTCAAGGCAGCCTTGATGGCTTCAGCATTCTCCCGATTCGGCCTTCGCTGGAAACGGGAAGGCTCTGCAAAAAGAAAGCAACCCATCAGAGCAATATTCAAAATAAAGTAAGAAACACCAAAGGTATTAAGAGGAGAGGCCCGAACTTGGGTAACCGTCTTTCTGTGGCATCCGTTCAGACTGAAACTCGGTTCCGGCGGGAAACTCCCAATTCCCACCAACTTGCAGGAAATCATCATTATGCTTATCCGAATCAAGCAATCCAGTAACTAAGTGACAATCAGCAGAGCGAACACGCAGGTAGTATGTACTATGGTCTTTGTTATGCGAAATGGTGTAACATCTCAAAATATCCCATATGTCAAGGTTCAGGCCTAGTCATTTATTGAGGGCAGACACGCCGCAAACGACAGATTCACAGACACCTGCATTGGGGTTAACTAGACTTGATGCAGAAAATGGCGCACTAATGGGTCAAGAGGAAACCGAACCCCTCCCTCAACAATCGCAGCGATGGGAAAGGCAACGGTGTTCCTCGTGCCCATGCGTTTGGCGTCTACTTTCACCAGTGAAAGGGTAACATCATGAGGAATATTGTAATCCAGACGGAACATGGCCATGGCCTCTGGGGTATCAACCAAGGAACGAAACTTCCCCATTTGACTAAACTAGTGGGACAGAAGTGGGATCCAGACAACAGGGTATGAGACACAGACAGCAAGTGCACCGAACCAGATGATTAAAACAGAAAGGGGAAAGAGACGAAGAGTCATAAGAAAACTTACAGATATCACAGCGGTGATAGCAAAAGCAGGATCAACGGCGAAGAAGCCCAAGCGGAGCGCCAGCGAGATCGGTCCAGAGGAATGGGAGGAGGCTCTCTCTCTCTTTCTCTTTCTTTGGAACTCACTAGAGGAATGAAGAAATCAAATAAAGGGGTTTGAATTGATAGCTATAACAACCCCCATACCGTTTATCGATAAATTACTGAATTACATACTAATTACTGCTAAACGGAATGGCGATGACCGATAATTGAACTAATCGGAAATCTTGAGCGGATGATTGAAAATTTAAATGAATCGATCGAGGCATGTTATTGCATTGCATTTTTATCTGTTTGATTATTTGATTATTTGATTATCTGTTCGTGTTTTATGTTTAAACTACAAATTGAAAGCCTTATCGGCGGACGAATCGAAAATAGATTAATGTTTTGGGATCATTGGAAATTGTGTGATTTAATGGTGCATTTATCGGAAATGTGATTAGGTATGACTAAATTAGATTAAAATAAGCTAAACACATAAGTGGCCTTATTTACACCTTTGCCATCTAGTGGGCCTTTGTTTAATAATTTGTGGGGCCTCATTACACTTGAAACAAACCTCTTCCTCAGCCAATTTGAGAGTTCAACCGAATTTATAGAGAGAGGAGAATTTGGGGAATTGATTTCATCTCATTGTTGCTTGTAAATTGCTTAGTAATTGGAGGAATTGGAACATAGGTTGCAAATTTAGCTTCCACACCTTGAAATTGAAACTCTAGGTAAGAAATTCATCTTCTTATTGTTGTCCTTGAGCTAAGTCTTGCATATTTCATGCTCCATTGTAGAGTTAAGACATGAATTGGTTCAAAAGTGTTGATATAGAGTCTAACTCATGCATGCATGTTTGAATTGATGAGTTTTGAGTTGAATCCATGGTAAAATGAGCATGCATGTTCATAAATAGACTTGAGTCCATGAATTCATCATGTTCTTGAAGAAATGAGTCCATTTGGACAAGCTTTGAAGGTTGAATTTGATTTGAATCCATGCATGTTTATATATTCTCCATGTTCATGAAAATGGGTTTGAAAATTGGTTTTAATTGACTCACCTTTGGGGCTTGAATTCATAAATTGAACTTTGAAACTTGTTATACATTGAATTTAGATGTGTTTTCCAGAATTTGGATCCAAGAGGTCGAGTTTTGAGTGAAAGAATGCTTGGTTTGAGCTTAGGAGACAAATCTGGAAATTCCAGAATTTGGCTTCTTCGCTCGAGCGAAGGATTCTTCGCTCGAGCGACCAACCTTTGTTCGAAGCTACGCTCGAGCATAGGGTTGGTGGCTCGAGCGTAAAATTTCAGCATCCAGTACTTTTACTGTTTCAACAGACCGCTTGAGCGAAGGATTTCTCGCTCGAGCGAAGCCTTTGATTTTGGAAGCTCGCTCGAGCAAGGCTCCTATTTTCAGCAAACTTTGCAAAATGTTTTCTAAGTGTATTTTTGCATCCTTATCCCATTCTAGGCATTCTTAGGCCTAGTTTAAGGCATCTTAATAAGGATATAGATGTAGAACACACCAAGGCAAATTAGGGATTAAGTTATGATATTTCCCAACTGTGTAGCTTAGTGTGTGTTCAACCTGTGAACTGTGTAGGGTTGACGACTGGGGAGACACGCTCTAGCGTACTGTAGCCCAAACTCTGTGAGTAACAATTGTGTAAAGATATGTTCAACTGAGAATGTTTTCAATTGTTTACATTTAACTGCTCAAGTGATTATTGTTATTTGATTGAATGTATGTCCTATATTCTCAAAATGTCTTTGTGGCATCCTTAGCACTCATCACATCTTTATCACATAGAGATCTTTGTCGGTTCCTCGTGGAACCATTATCACATCTTGATTGATGGCCATCATTATCGCTCGTCTTTAAGACCTCACTGCTTATCGCTATGCTAATGGATGTACCACATATGGTGAATAATCGCTCGATTGAAAGATGAAATACTGTTTAATGAACTGTTTTCATTACTGTAAGGACATTTCATTCTTAACCTCTTTACGCATTATGTTATTCACTAGGCTTTAGCTCACTGTTTATATATATATGTAGGTGCTCAGCCACCAGATCGGAGCTAGGCGCGTGGGTTAGACTCCAGTTTTGTCAAACCAGCCTATGTGCCTCACTGCAAGGTTCCGAGTTGCCATGTTATGGCTTTGGGGTGTTTTGTTTTTCCCCCGTCTGTCTCCATACTGTTTTGGATTCTCAGATAGACCATCGCCTACTAAGCATCTTGTTATCAAGGGATTAAGTCCTCAGACTGTGTGGATCAGAATTTTGTATAGATCAGATTGTTTGAATGTATGAATGCATAAAAATCTTTTGGCATCTACATATCCTGACTCAATAGACATTATTTATTTATCAGATTGGCTTCCGCCAGTTCTCGAACTCGCTTTTACTATACTATCAGCGGTGTTTTCGGTAATCTCGGATTACTGGCCGGTTACGGTGCTAAACCCATAGGGCCGAGTTTGGGTTGTGACAATAGCCTGAGCATTTATTACACCAGTCGGCGCGCAGGCATACAAATCACGACCTTCGGTATGGAGTCGACGCATTAACTCTGCACGCCTATCGCACGTCGCCACGTGTCACATGAAAGGACGTATGCAGGAGTCGTGTGTCAGGATTGAACCGTCACCAAGGCCGAACTGGAAAGGAGCCAAAACGACGCGACGCTTGGAGGGCAGAACGATAGCTCTCCCCAAGGGGAACCTTAGCGTGAGCTAGAGGGCAAATGAATGGGCTAAATGTGAAATGGGTCAGGTCCAAGCCTTGGGCCGGCCCAATCTGACAAAGCCCAAATCCTAGTAGGTCAGATGAGTATATGGACAGATCAGTTGAACCCAACTTCATGATCAACAGCCTGCCCAAGTCTTCCAAAGACTTGGGCCTCAGAATGTGGAAAGGCCCGGCCGTAGTAGTCTGGGCCGAGTCTGATTTAAATTTAGGGCGAGCAGGATAATGACCAAGCCCATCTCCGTAAATGAGCCTGGAAAAGGCCGAGCCGAGGCACATCATTACCGAACTGAAGAACATAAATACCGAGCTGGAGAGATCTCGCAAAGAAACGTGGGATCTATGAGTGCAAGCATGTGCAGGTTGCCACCTCAGCTGGTCCCCCACACCTAAAATCACGGAAGTTGTTGAGCCAAAGGAATGTGGTTTGTTATCAGCATGCTTACAATGAGAGTATGCAATCAATGGCAACTACCAAGTGGTTCCCTACCTGGAGCAATACTGAAAGGACACCTGGCAGCATCTATACTCCATGAACTCACCTTGAGAAGCAAGTAAGGAACACTATATATATACAACATGGACTTCACATTGGAGGTAACTGAACTATTCCTAGCAAAACCGCATCTACAGGCGAATTCAACCCTCTATACACTACTTCTTCGATCACTAATTCCCACACTGGAGGGGTTATCCGGCCAACCTCGGCCGGGCAGCTCTAACGGTGCTTCTTGTGGCAGGAGTCCCGATCCCTGGATAGTCCAACTGAAAGCGGAGCCTTAATCCACTTTCATCTAGTGCGGAATCCGGTACGCACACTTATTTTAAAAAGTAGAAATTGCACACACATACATATGTAAATATATATATATATATATATAAACATACTATTAATGTACGAAGTTACGTATTTGTAAGCGAACCAGTAGGGTGTTCACGACTGTTCAACCCATTAGCAGAGGAAGCTATATGGTCATGCATGAATTGAATCTTTAATAACACACAGATCTCATATGAGTCTCAATAAAAAGTTATGCTTGATGGCCTTTCATTTTTGAATCACCAATCTCCATCATCTTCACTCTTTTTCTGAAGCCCTCTGCTAATCTTTTTTTTTTCTCTCTCTAAAATTATCTATTCTCTATCTAGAATCTACACAAGGGTTGGGGTGGTGAGAAGGAGCCGTGTGAAAACTGTTAAGGATTGTGTTTTTATTAGTGGTTATAACAGATTTTGCTTGCAAAATTTAAAATGTAATTTGCTATAGTTGGCAACTATATGGAAGGAAGATGAAAGAATATATAATATAGGTTTAATTCATAAGAGAAAGGGGAAGAAGATGAGGGCATAAAGATCAATTTTATGTTCTGTTAATAGAAATTAGTGTACGTTTTGGTTCACAAATTATGTGGGATTATGTGATTATTTTTAGACATTAGGGGGTAAGCTAGGGCGGTCAATGGATCGAATTTAATCCGAATCTAACCCGAATCCAATCCGAAAAATAGGAATACATTTACAAAAAAAAGTCCAATCAGGCAATCCAATAATTTGAATCTGTTTATTAAACGGATTGAATATGTTGAATATGCAAAAATCCGATTTGATAATCCGATAATTCGATCCGATTATTCTGAATTTGAATGAATAAAACACAAAATGAAAAAAATATATATATATAAAATTGTAGCTCAATAAATTAATAAATGGATCGGATCAGATATCCAAAATTATTCGGATTTAGATAATCTATAATTGAATATTGGCTAAATGGATTCAGATTTGGATTTATCTTAATCGGATCGGATTTGAATTTTGACAAATTCAATCTGAATTCAATCAATTTACAGGCCTAGGGTAAATTACACGTGACCAAAATTATGAAGAGATAATGTGAAATTTGTCCAAAAAACAAACTAATTTTATAATTTCTCCAATCAGCTCTTCATTGACAACTCAGGCCAACAGGACATAGATCCTTGATAACAACGTTGTTTCTCAATCCCCATCACCATTTACAATGCAAATGCTTGGCCTCTCTCTCTCTCTCTCTATATATATATATATTTATAGATAATAAGAAGTAATTAACAGTAACCATTGCTCACTCACAATATTTGCTAAGAGAGCATTCCAATGGCACCGGCAATTGAAGAAGAACATGTTGATTCTCTCTCATCCAACGGTCAGAAACTCTGCATCAAAAATTTCATTTGGTCCGACTCAGAATGACCCCAAATCAACTACAACCACTTCGACGACCGCGATGACATTCCTCTCATAAGTCTCCAGGTATGGGACCCACTTAATTTTTTTACAAAAATGTTTATGTATAATTATGCATTTTTAATTTTTTTTTGGGAGTTTTAGAAATTGAATACAGTGGAATAATTAGAAGAATTAAAATTGGGGTCATTTTTTTTTAATTTATTTTTTATTCTTAAATTTAGAGAAAAAATTGTAAATAAAAAATAAAAATATGAATGAAATATAAGGATTTTTTTTCATAGATCTATTCCCTTCACAAATCTTCACAAATCTCTCTTTAAATTCAAATATAACTTTTTAAAAAAAAAAATTAAATTACTACCTCTTTCACTGTATAATTACAAGATATTTTTTTGTTTTTCATGTGATTACAAGATATTATTCTTCTTCTTTTTATGTGAACAGCTGGTTTTTTGTTTTGTTTTTGTTTTCTAAAATGCAAAAACATGAAAACGTTATTAGGAACATATATAATCTCATACAATTTTTAAAAAGTTGAGATATTCACAATAAATTTAGAATTAGATAAATTATTACATTACTAGTCTCTACATTTTGCCCATAGTGTCATTGTTCTTATGATTTTAATTAATTCGACTTTGTCCCTTAATTATAGATTTTGCGCCAATTTAATTTAATTAATAACATTGATTTGGATTTTTAAAAGAAAATAGTCACTCAATTAGTTAAGGTTAACTCAATGAATTTAATAAATTTATAATTTTGCCTATAAAAACATAATACATGTCATTTATATTCGCATCTTGTTTATCAAAAAAACTAACAATTGTAATCAATTAGATCAAATTAAGAAAAAATTATAAGTTCATGATCAAAATCGAGCTAATTAAACTTATGGGAATCAAAATGACACAAAGGTAAAAATATTGAGACTATCAGTATAATTTTTTTTTAAAAATTTACTTTCAAAATTACTTTTACCAATATGACATTAATGCTTACGACAAAAAATTATAATATAAAACACATTTCATAAATTTTAAAATTTCCTTATTAAATGACTCATTGAATTAAATTTCTGATTATGCCACTGTCTGCCGGGACTTCTAAATGCAAAGAAAGATCAAAACTACGAGAAAGTATGTCGTGACATGGTAGCGGCTAGCAGCAAATGGGGGTTCTTCAAGCTGGTCGACCATGGTGTGCCATCGGAGATAGTAGAGAACATGAAGGCTCGGTTGAACGAGATGTTCGACCTACCCATGGAGGAGAAGCTGAAGGGAGCGAGATCGGCGACAATGCCACTGGGTTACTGTGCTACTAATCCAGATTATGGGAAGAACTTGCCGTGGGCTGAGATATTGCAATTGCTTCAATCTCCTCAACAGGTTTTGGGTTTTGCTAAGAAGGTGTTTGGTGATCAACATCAACCATTTAGGTGAATAATAATAATACTACATCATTTTAATTTGAAAAAAAAAAATTACGATTCAATGGTGTCCTCAAAAAATAATTACTGATTTGTGAATAAAAAATTAAGACTCTAATTTTAATGCTGGTAAAGTTCACCGATTTGAATTATACTCTGAACTTACATTTTTCCTTCTATTGATTGGTTATATTATTTGTAAACTGAATTTTTATACCAATAATGTTATGTACCCAAAAATATTTTTAAAAATATCAAAATCTGAAATATGTGATAAAATTCATTTTAGGTATAATCATACCATACAAAGTTTAAATCTACACAAGTTCAAACCATAGACACTTTTTTGATAATTTTTCTAACTTAATTACAATTCTGTTCCTCTTGAAAATAACGTAGCTTGTAATCATTTATTTTAGGTGAGCCTACACAACCTCCAAAACTAGAGTACTAATCCAATTTTTGGACTAGAGGAAGTTTTCAAGAGGTTATTTAGTGATTTTAGGATATGATTAGGTGGTGCTTTAGGGAGGTTGTGTTTGGTGAAAGGAGTAAGACTCGGGATTTTGTATGGGGGTAAGAGAAACAAGACTCGCGATTTTGTATGGGGATAAGAGAAACAACTGGATAACATGACAATTGGTGATTGATTGGCGACAAAAACAGGTACTATTTTTTTTTAAAATCCAAGAAAGCATCCAAACACATAAAATATTTGGACCATATTCATTCGGAATGTGGCTGACAATAGATTAAATTTAAATATACACTATAAATTTATTTTTTAAATGTTTTTCTGTACATTTCCTTTTCCTCATTAATTGTACTCGATGAAATTTCAGTGAGGCAATGGTGGAGTACATGGAAGCACTAGACAAGCTAGGATTGACAATAATGGAGATGTTGGCTAATGGGTTAGGGCTTCAAAGTGACTTCTTCACAAAGAACTTTGAAGAAAAGGACTCAACCATGATCAGGATTAACAAATACCCTCCTTGTCCCTTACCTGAAAAATGTCTAGGTGTGGGCAGCCACACTGACCCTCACACCTTGACAATATTGTTGGCAGACAACGTTGGTGGTCTTCAAGTTCTCAAGGATGACAATCAGTGGGTTGGAATCCGACCCATCCCTAACTCCTTTGTCATCAACATTGGTGACACCCTTGAAGTAATATCTCTTTGTCTCTCTCTCAATACACACATAATCTTCTATGTCCAAACCTTTTTATTGCTTTGTCTTAAAATATTAACTGGGGAAAAATTTAGCACACTGTGCAACTGGGACTGGTTTGAACTCGAAGGTTTGATTGCGTAAAAAACACTAGGAAAAATACCACAACTGGTGGTCAGCTAGGGAATTTTTCGATACCTAAATCAGTATGTGAATAAGGACAAAAAAATTATGAATGTGTAGGTTGTGTTGGAGTGTAAACCTTTTATATAGTGAGTATGATGATAACTCATTCAGATTATTCTTCCACCTTAGATGAGAGTGTGCCCCCATAATTGGGCATAACCTCTATCCACTCACTTAGTTGGGATACCCCTCAATTACCTCAACAAGCATGGGCCTAACTAAGTGGTATGATAGTGCATGTGTCCACTGTCCATGCCAAGATATCATGTTAATTTTGGTTCCCATATTAACAATCGTTGGATTATATTTTGAGATTCTTGTGCCTCAAGATTATTTACATAATCAAACAATTGAGAGTATTTTGGGACAAAATGATTTAGGGAGATCCAAATATTTTATATCCTACTTACGTACTTATTATTAGGAAGAGATCCTTTGTCCCTTATCACAATTGCATAATGTGACAAAGATTTCAAAACACGAATGACTTAAAGTGTATTGCAACAAAAGAATATAAATTTTGAAGACAGAGAATCTTATGCTTGACAATCATAAACAGTTATATACATTTAAACCAGTTGTATTAGAAACTCACAATTTATAATTTGCAATTCACTTACTATAATAAGGGAGTTGAATTTTATATGATTGAATCCGTGACAAAATTAAAATTTGACATGTCATTATAAGTAAAATAGGAGAGACTCTTTAGGGATCAATCTTCTCCCTACTCAAACACATATCTTTCGAATAAGTTCATATTAGTAACTTTTTTTTTTTTTTTAAATTGGTAAAAGTAATACTTTATGAAGTAATATACTATATGGATTCTGTAGGCATGGACAAATGGGAGGCTAAAGAGTGTGATACACAGAGCAGTGGTGAACAAAGAGAAGAGCAGACTATCAATTGCATATTTCCTAAGCCCTGCACTTAGTACCATCATAGACAGTCCTCCAGAGCTCTTGAAGGACCCTAACACAGACCCCCCTATAAATAGAAAGTACGTCCCATTCACTTGGGCTGACTTTAGGAAGGAGCTTCTCATTCAAAAGAGGGTTATTGGCAAAACTGCACTTGACAGATATCTCATTTCTCCTTGAATCTCTCTCTCTGTCTCTCAACATGTGAATGTATCATAAACTTATTTCTTCTTCTACTTGTTTGGTTTGCAAGAGAAATGCCATGTAATTGGAATAAGTGTGACATCGTGTTTGCTGTAGTTTAAATAGGCTGCTTATGAATTTTTATTTTTATTTAGTTTGAGATCCTATGTTGGGTTGTTTATTGTAATTTCTGCTTATAAATATTGATTATTTTGAAACTGAAAGAAGAGTGCTTTTACATTCTATTTATAGATTATTAATTGGGTTAAATTCATTTTACCCCCTTGTGTTTATGGATTGAAGCACTTTAATCTCCTATGGTTTAAATATGACTACCATTAATTTTTTCATCAAAACTAACGGAATGTGTATTACACACACTATTTTTTAGAGTGAGTTTGGTTTTTTAAAAAATTAAAGTGAAATTAATATAACAAAAAGATAATTTTATCCCCATTTTCTTTCAACCTAAAATTAAATTAATATGTTAACAAAATAAATTAAAATATAATTAAGAATTTATCTAAAATATAAAATATAATTAAGAATTTATTTAAAATATAAAATAAATAATAATTAAGAATTGAACTAAAATATAATTAAATTAAAAATAGATTAACATGTTAGAAATTATAATCAGATAATTAAGAATTTAAGATTAATTGTGATCTAAAATATTAAATTAGAATTAAATTAAAAAGTTAGTAATTATAATAAATAATTAAATATTTATAATTAATTATGATATAAAATATAATTAAATTAAAATTAGAATAAAAAGTTAAGAATTACAATAAATAATTAAGAATTTATAATTAATTGTGATATAATTAAATTTATGTTAGACATTGTAAATTATGTGTATGAGAGAGAGAGTAACAAGAAAGATAGGGCTGGAAAATATTATAACCATTTTACATCTATAATTAATATTGTTAACGGTTATTATATTTGAACTATAAGGGCAAAGTATTTTGCTTTCAAACCACAAGGAATAAAATAAATTTAACCCTTATTAATTTTCAATTTAAAATACGATGCAGCAAATGTGCCCATTGCCCTTTCAATGGTTTGTGGCTCATATCAAAGAATAATGGAAATTAATTAAGATTATTAGGCTTTTTTTAGTTTATTTATTTATTATAAAAAAAATGCATAAAACAAAATAGAGAGATAATGTAATCTAAATAAACTAATAAATCAATTAGTTATTTTTTTTTATCTTTCCAAGAAAGGCTAAAGTAACTTGAATTTTGCTTCCATGATTTAATTTCAGTAGAAAGAAAAAGAGGAAAAAAAAGAAAAAGAAAAAAAAAAAACTAGTATTGTACAGTGATATGTATATATATATAGAGTAGGAAAACTATGTGTCGATAGGAGTTGGAAAAAAAAATTACAAATATATGAGGTGCAAGTGTGTCTGTGGTGAGATATAAATGAAAGACTGTAAGAGTGTAAATGTCACTTGCACCTCTCCATATGTTAATAATTTTTTTCGTCAACTCCTAATTGTATGTAATTCTCCCTATATGGGGGTGATTTGAAAAGTTAGTTAAAAATTGACTTTTCAAATTTTTTTACTTTTTTATCCTTTTGTGTATAAAAAATATGAGAAATAATATAATCTAAAATGAATTAAAAATTAAAAACTAACTTTTAGTTAGCTTTTCAAATTGCCTCATAATATAGCCACGTTCGAGTTCACACAACCGTAAATTGAAAATAATACTACTTGTAGTAATTCATTTGACACATGGTTGTGCTTTAGCACTTTTCTTTTACAAATATCCTCTGCTTCGTTAGACATGAGTTGACGTTTTGCTATGATTGGAATGAAGTAATCAAAATTTAAAATCAAGACATATTGAAATAACTCTTTCGTAACTCACGAAATGAATATCATTAATCTATCTATTTGTAACTAGTCCATGTATCACTTAAAGAACCCAAAGCCTATGGTACCAAAATTGTATCTAGAATAACATCAAGCATTTTTAATTTATGGTGCATATTTAAAGTTGATGTTGTGAGACAGATCTTAAGTAAATCTTAATCGTTGACTTGGATATTTTTTTGAAATATTATTATTATTATTATTATTGTTATTTGGGATAGTAATCTTTTTAAAGAATGATTTGGAAAGAACGTCGGTCAAAATGTGACAAAATTACAATAATTAACTCAAAAGTTTTTTTATATACATTTTTCTATTTTTTATTTTTCAATTAAGAGCACACCAGGGAAGAAATATGGTTATGTGGGGAAAATTTTCAGTTTTAATATTCCATGGATGCATGCTGCATTTTTTATTTTGCAAAAGTTTAAGTTAGGCAGAAAGTAAGCAAAATTCTATTCAAATGTTTGAAAAGTGCAGGGGGAGGGAGATCAGTATGAAGACTATACATGTGTTTTCTATCTCGCTAATATTTACTTTCCTTTTTTTTTTTTGGTCGCAAATAAATTAATCAAAGCTTAATAAAATCATATTATAAGAGGGATAAAGGCTAGTTTTCTATCTTGGTAATATTTACTTTACTTTTTTATTTTTTGGTCGCAAATGAATTAATCAAAGCTTAATAAAATCATATTATAAGAGGGATAAAGGCTAGTTTTCTATCTTGGTAATATTTACTTTACTTTTTTATTTTTTGGTCGCAAATGAAATAATCAAAGCTTAATAAAATCATGTTATAAGAAGGATAAAGGCTAGTTCAAACCATGGTTGGGAGAATTAGATGAGAATTGTCAAAAAGTTTAGCCTAAACCCCAACTTAAATTAACAGAAAGCAAAGCATGTTAATTTGAAATTTTAGACTTTGTGGCTGCTCTTATTCACTAACTCACCATCAACAAATTCACAAATTAGAACAATTTTGAACACTGGGCCATCTAATTTTGATGATATATTTTTTCAAAGTCATGATATTTTTGTTACGATTGAAAAGTAAATTTACATTTTGGTCCAACATAAACCAAAATTAAACGAAAATTTATTTAGACAAAAAGATATTTATAAAACATTAGTGAAAATTATTTTTCTAGTTAAAATCTTATCGATGTTGCTTAATAACTACTGCTATCATCATCTCCATCACTACTACCACCACCATACCGCCACTACCACCGCCAACCCACTACCATGTCCACCATTACCAACCCCCTCAACCACTGCCACCACCCTACCACCACATCCACCACTACCTCTCCTACCATGTTAGTTTCATAATTATTACTAAACATAAGAAAACGTTTGATATTTTATATAAAAATTATTTTCATCACTAAAACAAATGGCTAGCTCTAATTACACTTCTATATTCTCGTATTGTAGAGTTTCTTTGTTGAGTTGGCTGTTGCAATTTGTTATTTTAATTATTCTTTCCTTGATATGTATACACTTCATATTTATAAATAATTTTCTACTCATTGAAAAAAAAAAAAAAAAAAAAACCACAGTCGCATATGATAAATCAAAACTTAATTTTTTTTATTAAAGTTGTGGAATGTAATTTTTTAACCCAAGAAAACAATTTGTCATTTTTTTAGGCAAACGTCAATAGGACTTTAGCAATTCTACAATCTTAAAAAAATATATTCAATGATTGGAATTAATTTCATATATAAATTCTATTTTATAAAAATTAAATTTCAATCATACATCACTTTTTTTATTCAATTCTTATGAGTTCATACACTTTTTTTTCAAATTTATATATTTCATCGATTCTTAAAATTTCCTGTAATTTCTCAAAATCCCACTCACCACTCTGTGCTATGTCAACTATAAAATTCAACCATCTAAAGGCCTTCGTAAAAATGATTAGATCTTATTTGGACTCCATTGTAAGCTCCAACCGAAGTAACTTGATCCTTGATAGGAGGACTTTTGTCAACACAGATGAAACATTCATTGTCACGTGAAACATTCTTCTTTGCTCTCTACCCTTTTTGACATGACATTGAGATGTGATAACCCATAAGAAGACAATGCTGTTTAGTGGAAGTAATGATAATGGAAAAGAAAAGTGCATGTTATTAAAGTGAACGGCATCTTGGGAGAAAAAGAAAGAAACATTTTCCGTGCTTTACCCTTTTTGACATGGCATTGAGATGTGATAACCCATAAGAAGACAACGCTATTTAGTGGAAGTAATGGCTATGGATAAGAATAGTGTATGTTATTAAAGTGAAGCCTGAAGGCATGTCGGGAGAAAAAACGGAATAAAAATTTTCCGTGCTGATTATATTTATTTCAACTTGATTTTAATAGTTTAAATTTGAAAGAGCATTGATGTTGATGATACAGCGTGTTCTAGATGAAACGGGTCAGATCGATTCACACTCCTCTAACCGGTGCCCGAGATACTAAGTTCACCAAAAAACCTGCACAAGAGTTCAACGGGAAATGGGGAGTCCCTCAGCGAACCCTCCGACGAGCAAGTTAGAAAGAGAGGTGGAATGTAGAGATAGATTAGAGATAAAGAACTTAACATTCTTCTTATTTTCGACCTCTGCTTATATCCTCTGGTAAATATTTCATTGTCTCTTTCGACCTGTCGTCATAGCCGAAAGTCTATGCTCTAACTTGCCTTGTTCATGATGAGGCCGTTCTATCTCGACGGAGAGGGCTTATCGCAATAAATGCTGTAAGGGCCTTCATTAATAGCTGATGTGCAATGCAATAACTTTGCAGGATCTTTGTCTACTTATGTGACTTGTCCTTCTCTTACCACGTGTTTAGATGTTATTGGTTCTTAATGCCATGTTGAGCTCCAGCAACGTTGGGCCTTAATATTTGAGTTATGTATTGGGCCCTAAACGGTGGGTTGTATCCTTTGTAGGCTTACCCGTGTCAGTAGTGCCCCATTCTCGAGTGCAGCTTTAGTCCAACGAAGAAAATAATGAAGGAAACGACGGTTGTGAGAGACTATCGAGGCGAAGGCCGACCGAGAGGTGGGGCCGACCGTGAAGAGGGCCAACCATGAAGGGTGACCGAGTGGCGGGACCGACCATGAGAAGGGCCGACCACGAAGGTGACCGAGTGGTGGGACCAACCACGGGGAGGGCCGACTGCGAAGGGTGGTCGAGTGGAGGGACCGACCATGAGGAAAGCCGACTGCGAAGGTGACCGAGTGGTGGGACCGACCAAGGAGAGGGCCAACTGTGAAGGGTGACTGAGTAGAGGGACCAACCATAAGGAGGGCCGACCGTGAAGGTGACCGCGTCGTGCGACCGACCACAGGAAGGGCCAACTGCGAAGGGTGGCCGAGTAAAGGGACTGACCATAAGGAGGGCCGACCGCGAAGGTGACCGAGTGGTAGGACGGACCATGAGGAGGGCCGACTGCGAAGGGTGGGTAGTGTGGCACGAGGCTCGATGTAGACGCGCTCTTGGGCCTCACTACAGTTCAGACTCGATTTGTGTCACAGTCCTGGGTCTAATCTCGCAAAGTGCAATGCAAGACCGATGAATCATCAAAGAGTCCAAATCCGGCAAATCGTTTTTGAAAACATATTTTTTTTAAAGAAGTACCAAACATGGACTGCTTTGCCAGATACAGAGTCGCCACCTAAATATTTTATTTTTGGAGAAATTTAGGAAACCCTGACTCGTTTGACTAAGGCCACGTGTCCGTCATCACCAAAGTTGCCTCGGCTCGGGAACTTGGGTACAATTGGGGAAGGTCACTTCGGGAGCACCCCCGCTCGCCCGATCAAAGATCAGCCTCTACTAACCATGATATCTAGTTTTGAAAATATTATGCATTCTTATTCCGGTTATTAGCCTAGATTTACTATGTGATGCGCACAGCATACAAGTATAGACTGGATCGCTTGAATTGAAACAAAGCATTTCATGTTCATTTTTGGAAGATGGTTTACTACTCGCAAGTAGGATTAAAATGCAGATTTTGCCACCCTCGGGTGGGCTTAGAAAATATGGTTTTGTCATTATCTAGTGGGCTTAAAACTCACAGTTGATGATTTGTTCCAATCCAAATAACCCAACCTTCACCCACAGGCACTCAGGCAGTTATCTCACATAAGCATATAGCCTCATGGTAAGCATGCTATCATGGCAGTCACTCACACACATGCAAGGATGCTAAAGCATAAAAACTTACCGAATACTCCAAGCCAAAACAGAAGCTATGTTAGAAATCTATGCATGATCCTAACTATACAGAAATGCCTAATGCAATACATGCGAAAATGCAACTATAGCAGGCTCGGCTATTCTAAACATGGCATATGAGATGCAACCGCTAACAAGTATTCAACTCGAAATTGAAATACAAATGCAGTTAGTATGATGCGCTGAGCCCGGTGCATGCAAAACAGATGAATGAATGCAAACATGCTATCATACTGTATGCTAATTGAAACATGCCCTAATCTCACCATCATAAGCTGGTAAATAAAAGGGAGAAAGACGTGGGGTTGGAAGGCATACATTGCACACACGCACACTTATTACAATTGTGCCCTCGCTCGGAGGGTCCGAATAAATAATATACAGTCCCAAGTAAATAATATAGTCCGAATAAGTACAAAACCCTAATTAATGAATCAAATTAACTAGGAAAGCAGTAAATTAGCATGCAAGCTCATGGACCGCCTCAGCTCTGTTCCGAATGATGAATGATGCATGCTTGAGTTGCCTTGCGCGGAAATCCATTGCGATGCCCCAATTTGCCTCTGTTTGCAATTAATCTTGGAATGCTGTGCAAGGCTTTAGAAGGCTGTTGATTCTTGACTTGCTGCAACAGAGAGCAAGAAAGGGACATGACAAAGTATTTTCTCATATGTATGCACACATCGATCCTCGTGCCACCAATCACGCATCTCGATGCATGATGGCCGAGGAGTCGAATTGCACGTCTCAATATGAAGTGAATGCACGTGAAAACACAACAAGACCTAAACTCCATCATGGATAATCTGGAGTGTCGGCGACCGGGAATTAAGACACGTTCCGTCACTCGAAGTACGAAACGTCCCTCGTTTCCCATGCTTAGGCTAACTCCTATCCCAAAGACAATGCAATATGCATGACATGCATGAATGCAATCCTAACATTCAACCTAGTATACGCAATGTTATGAGATGGCATACACAATGCACGATGTAGCAAGGCATACATAATGCTCTAACATACAACCTAGCATACGCAATGCTATGAATTGAAATGGCATACACAATGCATAATGGACTTACGCCAACATGAGTAGACCTCATACACACTCACATCAGTAGCCATAAGATGAAAATGAGATATAGAAATCTGGCGCACACATGCACATAAACCGAGAACCGATCCTAAGATACAACATGCAACTCTAACAAGGCATGGCAAAGAATGAGAGATGGCATATGAACATGTAAATTCTAGCACTGAAACATGATGCTAAATGGTCCCGAAACATGGAAATATGGCACCCGATGCATGAAGTAAACCCTAAACAAAACTTGGCACTGTATTGACTTATAGCTATGCAAAGCAAGCATTATTTTAATATGAAGCACAAAGACAGAGCCAAGGAAGTCATAAAACATGCACATTTCTAGTTTAAAGCATGGCCAAAAAGTGCTAACATGATGGGCTAAAACAACATGCAACAATGGCTAGTAAACATGGTTTATATGGCATGTATATGAAGCACAAGAGAACTCATCAAACCAGCCAAAATCAGTGAATAAAATATGTCAAAATATGCCCAAATAACCTCTGAAATGCAGCCAACACATGCAAAAATGATGAGTTCCTTTAAAGGGCCATACAAGGGGTTGTTAAGCACATATAAGATAGACACTTAGCAAGACCAAACCAACTCTGGAAATGGATTATGACAGCCCTAAAAGTCACCAAATAGGCCATGAAATCAGTCTAGGAAATATGCAAAGGAAGGCCTCTTTGAGAGGCCTTGAATGAGATTGCTCTCCACATGCATCATAGATATAAGATATGGAAAAATGGGCTCTTAACAGAGCCTAGGTAGATCTTAAAACTCTCAGAATAAGGCCTGAAACATGACTTCAATGCATGCAAAATAGAGTCCCTTTGGAAAGCCAAACATGCTAGTAAAGAGAATGAGGGGTGAGCGGGTCACCCCTCTATGATTTCAAAGCTCAAAAACTCATCAAAGCCACTAAAAATCCATTGAATTTCAGTGGCTAAGAGGCCAAAACAAGGCCAATGCAAATGCTCAAATGTATAGCTCAAAGCATGTAGAAATAAAGCATGCAAGGAAGGAGATGACTCTAAACAAAAAAGTGACCTCAAACAAACTTAAAGAGGAGGTCAAAACAAGACTTTTTCCATTTTATAGAAAATCTTGAAAATGTTCAAAAGTAAGGCTAAAATATGATGCAAAAATAGCCCTAAAAGAGAGATTGAACAAACAAGGAAATAGATGACTTCAAACAACAAAGTGTCCTTAATCAAAGTTGAAGAGAAGGTCAAAATAAGACACTTTACAGTTTGGGTCGAAGCCCAAAAATGCAAGCAAGAAGGGCTAAGGTATAGAGCAAGATAAAGCTTCAAAGAGGGGGAAGATGACTTACCCTTGTAGCACAGAAATGCAACAGCTTTTGGTCCAAGAAAATGAACTCTCAACCTCTGCAAATGACCTCCAAGGTGCTGGAATGGATGATGGAGGTGGTAGGCTATGAGGTGTAGAATAAAATGGCCAAGAATATGGGTGTTTGGAGGGTTGAAGTATAGATATAGAGAGTTGCATGTATATGCACCATCCAAAATCTTCCAACCCTTGCAAATAGTGGTGAAGGGTTGATTATATAGGGGGAGAAGGCTATGGCTTCTTGGAGAAGCCAAAAGCGGGGCTCAAAGCTTTTAAAGGAAGCTTGACCAAAGGGGTCAAGCTTCCTCAAGAAGCTTGACCAAAGGGGCCAATTCCACCTTGAAACCAAGCAAAGGGGTGAAAACCACCTTAAAAGAACCAAAACAAGGACAAACCCCTCAGACATTGGGTCAAGTGGAAAATAGTTGGCACAGCTAGAATACACTCACGGAGACAAAAATGGCCGACCAGTTCAAAAGGGCCAAGGTGGTCGGTCGACCAGGCAAGGTGGTAGGCCGACCAATTTAAGTAGTCAGCCGACCAGGGGTCAAAAGGTTCAAGCCCTAAAGCTAGTTTTCCATGTATCCCTTGAAGTTAGCTTTCCAATGCCATAAACCTTGCATTAAAATTCCTCCTGTGGAAAAAGTAATGCCAGTTTTGGTGAAGCCGCGCAGATTTGGTCCAACCGGATTGATCCCCTACTTCAACCAACCATATCTTCCCCACCCGGACTTGTCCTTAGGATATTCTTGAGTGTAAAATGAAGCCCCGGAAGTAAGCTTTCCAACGGTGGTGGCCTCATATCTTAATTCCTCCTGTGCAAAGAGTTATGCCTATTTCGGTGAAGCCACGTAGATGTTTTCCTCCTTCCCGGATTCATGTTGAACCACTTTTCACCAAAAAAAAAGCTATTTTTTTAGAAAAATTGTTGGTCTCCCACCCTCCTACAAGCTTTCTAATAATGAAAATAAGGTCCCTGCCAAAAATGGACCAAGACAGATGCAAAACGAAGGTTAGGAGCCAAAAAACGTAGTTCGGGGCCCCGAAAACAGGCTGTTAGGCATCGGAAGTGGCATTCGACCACGAAGGTGGTCTACCGGGCCACAATGTCTCTCAAAAGAGAGAAGACAAGGTGTGTGCCAAAAATCAGAGCAAACGGAGGTAGTTAAACGGTCTCGAACCGAGGCACACGACCGACGGCTCTGAAAACCGAGAATTGGGCTCCAAACGGGAAAAATGGCCTACGACCACGAAACGTAGCCTACGGCCACTGAGAGATGGTCTACGAGACCTCTCCCTCCCTTCGGGAAGTGAAAACAGAGATAACACTGCCTGGTTCGCAAACCGAGGCAAAGCACAAAAGAGTTTGGAAGTCCGGAGGCAAGGCTCACAACCGAAACTCCGCAACCTCAGAACAAGCACAATATGCAACATCACCAAGTGCTCAATTGGTGACGTCTGAGTCTTAAGGTCAAAGCCCAGAGACGACCCATTTTTGACAAGGCTGAAGACTTAGACAAATAGGCGAGATAAACAAAAATGTGCACACAGGCACGGGGCAAGAAGCAAAATGATGTATAGGAAGATTTTGATAATTAGACTTATACGCTACGCGAAGCTGATTTGAAAATTGGACTTATACGCTACGCGAAGCCGGTTTGATAATTGGACTTATACGCTACGCGAAGCCGGTTTGAAAATTAGACTTATACACTACACGAAGCCAGTTTGGGGATTTATGCAATGCACTATAATGTAGTGGCTAGAATGCAATGTAATAGCTAAGAGGCGAAGGTACCTTACAGGGGCAATTGGCAATGACTTATCTTATGCTGCTGGGGATCTTTCGCTTCTTCTTGGTTGAACTGTAGGTACTACTTTTCTCCTTGACTATGTGTAGACACCCCATTTTTGACCGACCTTAAGACTCAGACATCACCAACTAAGCGCTCGGTGATGTTGCATATTGTGCTCACTCCAAAGTTGCGAAGTCTTAACTGCGAGCCTTGCCTCCGAACTTCGGGGCTCTTTTGTGCTTTGCCTCGGTTTGCGAATCGGGTCCCATTTTCTCTATTTTCTCTTCCCGAAGGGAGAGAGAGGTCTCGTAGATCATCTCTCAGTGGCCGTAGGCTACGTTTCGCGGTCGTAGGCCATTTTTCCCGTTTGGAGCCCAGTTCTAGGTTTTCAGAGCCGTCGGCCGTGTGCCTCGGTTCGGGATTGCTTAACCACCTCCGTTTGCTCCGGTTTTTGGCACACACCTTATTTCCTCCCTTTTGAGGGACACTGTGGCCCGAGAGACCAACTTCGTGGTCGAACGTCACCTCCGGTGCTTAATAGTCAGTTTTCGGGCCCCCAGACCGCGCGTTTTGGCCCCCGAACCTTCATTTTGCATTGGTTTGGGTTCATTTTTGGCGGAGACCTTATTTTCATTGTTAGAGAGGTTGTAGGAAGGTGGGAGGCCAGCAATTTTTCTGAAAACCAACTTTATTCCTTCATCGCTCTTCATCGCCCGTTTTCTTCACTAGAAAGCTGACTTTTTCCATTCCCGGGCCACTTTTTCTAACTTTCCACGACACCATTGTGTTGTACACACTTGGGAGGCCACCAATATGGATAGGCCGGCCATCAATTGTTCTTGACCCTTTTGAACCCCTCTAAAAAGTTGGTTTTTCTCTCTCCTGAGTTACATTTTTTGGGTTTTGACCATACAGTACACACATGGGAGGCCATCTTTTTGGGGTGGCCGGCCAGCAACTTTGTTGATCATTTTGACCCCTGGCCGGCCGGCGAGGTGATCCACCACCTGAACCTTCACACTGGCCGCCAAACTTCTCTGCTGGTGCATTCAGTGCAATTGTTTTGCAGACCCACTGAGGTCTGCCCTTTTGGGGGGGAAATTTGAATTGATTTTCTCCCCTTTTCTTTCACTCCTTCTCCTCTATAAAGCCAGCACCCCACCTCCATTTCTAGGGGTTAGAAACCAGCTGAGGCACTATTATACATACAACCTTATATCTCTCTCATCCAAGCCTCCAAACACCTTGGTTCTTGGCCATTTCACCCTACACCTTATAGCCTACCACCTCCACACTCTATTCCAGTAACTTGGAGGCCATTTACAGAGGTTGGAAGCTCAGAATCTTGGACCAAAAGCTGCTGGAAAGTTGTGCTACAAGGATAAGCTCCTATTCTCCCATTTTTTGCACTATTTTTGTTCTATATCTTAGCCCCTTTTGCTTACATTTTTGGGCTCTGACCCGAACTAGAAACAGTCTTATTTTGAGCTTATCTTCATGTTTGATTAAGGAATTTTTTTTGTTTGAGGCCATCTGCTACCTCTTTCCCTTTATCTCTCTTTTAGGGCTATTTCTTGCATGATATATTAGCCTTGCTTGTGAGCATTTCTGGGCTTCGAGCCAAACTGTAAAGTGTCTTATTTTGAGCTCCTCTTCAACTTTGTTGAGGGATTTTTACTGTTTGAGGCCAGCTACTACCTCTTGCTCTCTATCTCTCTTTCGGGGCTATTTTTGCATCATATTTTAGCCTTACTTGTGAGCATATTTGAGATTTTCCATAAACTGTAAAGTATCTTATTTTGAGCCCCTCTTCAACTTTGTTGAAGGGATCTTTACTCTTTGAGGCCTTTTGCTATTCTGTTTGATCAATCTCTCTTTTAGGGCTGTTTTTGCATGATACATTAGCCTTATTTGTGAACCTTTTTAGACCTCGACCTAAACTGAAAAAATTCTTGTTTTGACATCATCTTCATGTTTGATTAATGTCTATTCTCTTTTTGGAGTCATCTTCCCCTATGCATGCTTCATTCTTTCATGATTAGGGCTATGCATTAGAGCACTTGTATTGGCCATGCTTTGGCCTCTTAGCCACTGAAATCCAGTGGATTTTCAATGGCTTAGGTGTATTCTTGAAGGCCAAAATCAGAGGGGGGTGACCCCCTCTCACCTTATTTTGCTTGATGGTCTTTTTGGCCTTCCAAAGAGGCCCAATCTTGTATGCTTTTTTGACTGATTTCAGGGCCAATTTGATGAGTTTTAGGACTATCATATTTGATTTCCAGAGTTTATTTTTCCATGCTAACTGTCCTTGATGCATGTGCTTAATAACCCCTTGTATGCCCTTCCAAAGGAGCCCCTCATTTTTACATGCATTGGCTACATTTCCATGTTTATTTGGGCATATTTTCACATATTTTGTTCACTGATTTTTGCTAGTTTGATGAGATTTCATAAGCTTCATATACATGCCATATAAATCATGTTTGCTAGTCAAAATTGCATGCTATTTTAGTCCATCTTGCTAGCATCTTTTGGCCATGCTTTGAACTAGAAATGTTCATGTTTTGGGACTGCCTTAGCTTTGTCTTTATGCTTCATGATCAAATAATGCATGCTTTGTATAGCTATAGGTCAATACATGTGCTTAGTTTTGTGTTTCGAGACCATTCCATGCATCGGGTGCCATGTTTCCATGTTTCGGGATCATTTTGCATCACATTTCAGTGCTGAAACTTGCATGTTTGTATGCCATATTTCATGCCTTGCCATGCCTTGTTAGAGTGGCATTTTTGCCGTAGGATCGGTCCTCGGTTTGCGTGCATGTGTGCACGCATCTCAAGTGTCTCATTTTCATCTTATGGCCACTGATGTGAGTGTGGCTGAGGTCCACTCATGTTGGTGTAAGTTCATTATGCATTGTGTATGTCATCTCAATTCATAGCATTGCGTATGCTAGGTTGTATGTTAGAGTATCGTGTATGCCATGTTACATCGTGCATTGTGTATGCCATTTCATAGCATTGTGTATGCTAGGTTGTATATTAGTTGCATAGTGCATGCCATGCATATTGCATTGTGCTTGGGATAGGAGTCAGCCCCAAGCACGGGAAACGAGGGACGTTTCATACTCCAAGTGACGAAACGCGTCTCAATTCCCTGTCGCCGACACTCCAGATTATCCATGATGGAGTTTAGGCCTTGTTGTGTTTTCATGTGCATTCATTCCATATTGAGTCATGCAAATCAACTCCTCGGCCATCATGCATCGAGATGCATGATTGGTGGCACGAGGATCGAGGACTACGCTCCCTGAAGAGTAATCAAGCATACATATGTGAAAATACATTGTCATGCCCCTTTCCTGCTCTCTGTTGTAGCAAATCAGAAACCAGCAATATTTTGGGGCTTCGCGCAATATTCCGAGCTTAATTGTAAACAGAGGCTAATTGGGGCATCGCAATGGATTTCCGCGCCAAGCAACCCGAACATGCATCATTCATCATCCGGAGCAGAGTTGAGGCAGTCCCTAGCTTGCATGATAATTTACTACTTTCCTAGATTAATTTGTTAATTAATTAGGATTTTGTATTTATTCAGACTGTAATTATTCATTTGGGATTGTATATTATTTGGACCCTCCAAGCGAGGGCACAATTGTAATAAGTGTGCGTGCGTGTGATGTATGTCTTCCAACCCCACGTCTTTCTTTATTTTATTTACCAGCTTATGATGGTTAGATTAGGGCATGTTTCAATTAGCATATAGTATGATAGCATGTTTGCATTCATTCATCTATTTTGCATGCACCGGGCTCGGCGCATCATAGTAACTGCATTGTACTTCAATTCCGAGTTGAATACATGTTCGCTGTAGCATTCCATATGCCTTGTTTAGAATAGCTGAGCCTATCTTAGTTGCATTCCTGCATGTGTTGCATTAGGCATTTCTGTATAGTTAGGATCATGCATGGATTTCTAACATAGTTTCTATTTTGGCTTGGAGTACTCGGTAAGTTTTTACGCTTTAGCATCCTTGCATGTGTGTGAGTGACTGTCATGATAGCATGCTTACCATGAGGCTATTTGCTTATGTGATATAACTGCCTGAATGCCTGTGGGTGAAGGTTGGGTTATTTGGATTGGAACAATGCATTGACTGTGAATTTTAAGCCCACTAGATATTGGCAAAACCATCTTTTCTAAGCCCACCTAAGGGTGGCAAAATCTGCATTTTAAGCCTACTTGCGAGTAGCAAACCATCTTTCAAAAACAAACATGAAATGTTTTGTTCCAATTCAGATGACCTGGTCTATACTTGTATGCTGTGCGCATCACATAGTAAATCTAGGCTAATAACCGGAATAAGAATGCATAATGTTTTCAAAACTAGATATCGTGGTTAGTAGAGGCCGATCTTTGATCGGGCGAGCGGGGGTACTCACGAAGTGACCTTCCCCAATCGTACGCAAGTTCCCGAGCCGAGACAACTTTGGTGATGACGGACACGTGGCCTTAGGCACGAGTCAGGGTTTCCTAAATTTCCCAAAAATAAAATATTTAGGTGGCAACTCTATTTCTGGCAAAGCAGTCCATGTTTGGCACTTTTTTCAAAAATCTATTTTCTCAAAACGATTTGCCGGATTTGGATTCTTTGGTTCAGATTGAGAACCGTGACAATTTGAGTCCGAACTATAGTGAGCCCAAAATGAACAGAACGGGACTCATCCCTCCCGGGGCGTTCGGGGACGTCTACACTATGGTCGCAGCTTTCCCTATTCTCTAACAGGATGACAAATTAGGTTAATTCACTATCCAGAATTGAGGCGCACACATATGTTATCTCAATCTATGGGGTTGCCATACAGATTTCAAGCCGAGGATATACCTCTGGGTATTTAAATCAGACTTTAGTCTCGGAAATCCCGAACATTTGTGTTCTAGGCATGAGCTATTAGAACTCTAGTTTCCACCGTCTCAGTTGGTCTCCTAAGAACTCACTGCTAACACAAACAGGTGGCTATACCAGACCACTGGAAGTCGTTCGGGCACGACAAACACCAAAGGAATTGCACCTTTAGAGGATTTAAGGTCTCCTAGACCAGGGAGTGCACAAGACGGTGCGAATAAAGATACAGGATTTAAGGTCTCCTTAGACCGGAGGATTTAAGGTCTCCTAGACCAGACAATAAAACAGATACGATACAATGGATGTAATAGATGTGATGCAATAGATAATAGATGCGATGCAACAGAGAGTACAATAGATGTAAAGGGTGAACACACGCCAACCACGCTGGACTCGTGAGTGGAGGGAGAACAAAGAAAATCAATCAAGAGCGTGTTCCATGCAACCTAAGATAAATTCCAAACACGCTGAAATCGTGTGAGGAAAGGGAGGCTCCAATGGCGCTGAAATCGTGAGAAGAGGTCCGAAAACAACTGCTCAAGTACGCGCACAACGCAACTTGAGATAAGATCCAAACATGCTGAAATTGTGTGAGGAACGGGACACTCAAACCACGTTGAAATCGTGAGAGGAGGTCCAAAAACAATCCGCCCAGCGCGTCTACAACGCAACTTGGCATAAATTCCAACCATGCTGAAATCGTGTGAGGAAGAAGAGGCTCCAATCATGCTGAAATCGTGAGAAGAGGTCCGAAAACAATCCGCCCAGCGTGTCTACAACACAACCTAGGATAAATTCTAAACACGCTGAAATCGTGTGAGGAAAAGAACACTCTAACCACGCTGAAATCGTGAGAAGAGGTCTGAAAACAACCGCTCAAGTGCGCGCACAACGCAACCTGAGATAAATTCCAAACACGCAGAAATCGTGTGAGGAAAAGAACACTCTAACCACGCTGAAATCGTGAGAAGAAGTCTGAAAACAACCGCTCAAGTGCGCGCACAACGCAACCTGAGATAAATTCCAAATATGCTGAAATCGTGTAAGGAAAAGAACACTCTAACCACGCTAAAATCATGAGAAGAGGTCCAAAAACAACTGCTCAAGTGCGCGCACAACGCAACCTGAGATAAAATCCAAACACGCTGAAATCGTATGAGGAACGGGACACTCAAACCACGCTGAAATCATAAGAGGAGGTCCAAAAACAACCTATCAGGTGCGTGCTCGGCGCAACCTGAGAAAGTCCCGGAGGACAACGATCTCAAACACTGCTCAGCGTAAAAGGATAAATGGTAGAAGATAACACAAGATGCAAATAAATGCAAGTAAGGTGTGCATGACAATACAAGTGGAAGAGTGCATAACAATGCGGGTGGAAAGGTGCATAATTTTGAAGCAGGCTTGATCTTGCGCTTGAGGTAGAGGCACATTCATACTTCGGAGCATTAACAAGGCTTGACAGGTTACATCCGGAATACAATCACGGAATTTTCTGAAGTTGTAGCACACTTAGATGCTTCGATTTTCGCTCTTTTCTTTTGCTTTGCAGTCCGGAACCTATATAGCTTCAGATTGATCCTGGTTTTACTGTTCTCACATGACCTGGGTTGAACCCTGCGGTTTTATGAAAGAACAAATCTTGTTTTGAAGAATGGCACAGCACTGTGAGCATAAAACGATTTTATTGTGGAATTTTAGATTGAGAAGCGAGTTCTTAACTGGGCATTGAGCCTACGACTGACCACAGCAAAAATGACTCAACAACTGAAAACAAAAGGTAAATAACCTAAACACATCTACGGACACTCAAAACGACTCAAGACAAGAATTGAGACAAACAAAACAAAAGAGATGACACTCAGATGTATTACAAAGACGAGAGACCTCTCGATTCGCGAGGAGCCAGTTTCTCCGGGTATTGTTTTCCACCCTTTCTCATTTGTGGTTCTCACATCACTCGGCCCTCAGGCTCTGTTTTTCTGAAAAAGCCCTTTTCTTACTTTTTCTCTCAACGCACATCTCTCTATTCTTTAATCTCTCATTTTTTTTTTAATCCCTCCCCTGGGTGGTTGATGGATGAATGAGAAATTGCGGGCTCTTGCGCCTAGCATGCTGCTAGATCCTTCTTCTTCTGCACGCAGCTAGTGAGTTCCTTCCACAGAGGGATTGTGCTACAACTGGGTGTGTAGCAAATTTGCAGCTGACATCAGTTGACGATGCTCTGCTGGGGAGTTTGGACGCGATCAGATATGTCCAGATGAGGAAGTGGAACATCTTGATCCATTCCAATTCGTGCTTCGCACTTGGCTTGATACCTCGTTGCTCAGAGGATGTGAGAGCTTTTCGGCCCTTTTGTTGTCGCCTTCAGTTGTGCCTTTTCTAGCAGGTAGAGTGCCCTTCTTGGCAAGTATGGTTCCCTTTCTGGCATGTATGTTGACAATTGGGAAAAGACCGAACACCTGACTCAACTGTGCCCCTAGTTCATCATTTTGACCATTTTTTGTTTTTGGCTTTCTACTAAAACAATTTTAACCAAAATGAGAGTTAGATTAACACGCTTGTTCGATTTTCTGATGCAAAATCATGCAAGTTAGGTTATAAGCACTGAAAATTTTCCTTTTTTGGGTCCAAGAAAAAGGTCCAGTTTTGGAAAAAAATGGAATAGTTTTCGAGAGAAGATTAGTCAACCTTAGTAAAAAATTCTCAAAAACTGTTTTTTCAAACGGCCACTATATAGAACTTGCTCTCGAGATGCACAGCTTTAGATTCGAAGGAAAATTGCTCCTTGCTTGAGGGTTTGCATGGCAGACGATCGCCCTTGTTTGAGCAACCTTTAGCGCATTGAATGGCGACGAAAGTTGCCCTTTGAATAGCATGGCGCATTGAATGGCGATAGAAAGTTGCCCCTTGTTTGAACGGCACCGTAGCATATTGTAGTCAGTCCTCAGAGCGACGAACACAACCAGACTCTCGGATACAGAGAAGGCAAAGATGATCAAAACCATTACATGGACATAATCGGTTTGGAAGTGTTTATGGCTGGACTTCAGAATGAAGTTGCCTACGTATCCCAAAGATGGGAATCAAGCCTTATGTAGTTCGGGGTTAAGGTACACTCGGGTATTAACCTTTCCTTTTGTGCTTTAACTTTTGCCAAGGTCGCCCTTCCGGGTTTTCAACCTTGCGAGCTTTGTTTTTCTTTTTCTTTTCAATTTTTTCATTTTTTTCTTTTCTTTTTTTTTTTTTTTATAATTTTCTCTTTTCATTTTCTTCATTTTGCTTCTTTCTCTTTTTTTTCATTCTTTGCATTTTTCTTTTTTTTTTTCTTTTTCTTGCTCTAACTTTTGCCTAGGTTGCCCTTCCGAGTTTTCGGCCCAGCGCGCCTCTCAAGGGTAAAAGTGTAGCTTTGTCCATGTCAAATGGTTTTGAGATCCTGAAGTCATCTGAATCCAGGAGAATGGCTGCTGTTTGCTGACAATGCAGGAGTCCATCCAATGGGGGGCTAAATTTGCCCTTATTGCTGTGGATAGGAACTCAGTTGTTCTTCAGCAATGCTTTCTCCTTTCTTCCCTTCTGGGATTTGGCATTCTTGCCGATCTTCATCTTTGACTCTTCGAGCACTTTTGAAATTCTTTTGCCCCTAGTTTGAAGGGTGCTTCTGATCTAGCTTTGCAAGCTTCTTTTGACGACATCTAATCTTCTTGATCTGACTTTTCTGCCCTTAGTTCAAGGGCTGCTTTGAATCTGGCCACACAGGCCTCACGTTGTAGTTGACCATTAAACATTTTGAATTTAAGTCCAAGGTTTGACAATGAGGGGTCGAGTCTTGAGGCTGAGAGCCATCCTAGGCTGTACAATCTCAAGAGTGATTCCACACAAGTCGTCGCAAGATCGCGCAAAATAGTTTTTAAAATCTTTTAAGAAAGCGACAAATCGCTCGCGCTGAAGACAATGTAGAATCAATCTGGATCAAGTCAGGATCCTTCTCAGTACTCACATTATCAAGCATGATCTCGATCATTAAGGGCTTAGCATGCCTCTCTTTCTCTCAATTGATCAAATTCTGCAAAACCTGATAAATTCCTTCCTCCTCGTTTTTTATCACAGTATTTCAAAAAAAAGTTTTGGAAAACTTAGGTCGATGTAATGAATTCAAGGCACAGAAAAGACACAGCTTCTAGTCAAATACTGCCATCTTATTTAGAATTTCTGGCATAACTGGCACATGGCAAAAGCAAACACAAAAGCATGAAAAACCACTGCTGTTCATTCAAATCTGTTGGCATTACTGGCTCCAAGGCAGAAACAGACTCAAAAGAAAACGAAAAGACAAACACAAAACAAGCAAGTGATGTTTGAGGTAACATCCTCGAAATCACCCGACTCTAACAAAGCAGGATTGACTCGGTATAACAAGACAGACCCAACTGACTCAGTAAGAAAAGATTGACTCTGTACAAAAAGACTGACTCAATACAACACAACAAGACTGACTCAATACCAAGTCAGAAAGTAAAAAAAAAAATAGCATTCGCAAATGCTCAAGCTAGTGCGTGCCATACGCCACATCTAGAGTAAACTGAGTGCCGCCCGCAGGTGGTTCATCCCCCGATCACATCACATTATCCCCCAAGTTCACTGATACAGTGCCGATAAACTTTGCTGAGCTCGGCAGGAGGATGACCCTGTTGTCAAATAAATCCTGTACTTCATGGCGAATACGGAAGCAGTTGTCGGTAGTATGGCGGTTTCTTGATGGTACGCTTGATCTTGGGTAGCATCATGCGTAGCCGGAAGAGGGTTCAGGAGAGGCCGAGGCTCAAGGGGTTTGAGATGGCCTTGTTCAACAAGGATTTGGAGAGCTTTGGACAAAGGCATATAGAGGGCATGGAAAACCCTCTGTCATCGGGGTAGATACTTCGAGGTTTGTGGATTTTCTTTGGCGCACGACCAAAGAAAGGGATTGGCGGTATTGACTGGTTTCTTGATTTCTTCCGAGCACGGGATTAAAGCTGAAAGGAACATTCTTGGTACAACGGCCCTTCTCCCAGCTTGCCCCTTGATTCAAACTACCCCCAACTTGAGTGACAAAAATGTCATCCACAATTTTTGCAACAACTACGAGCACTTGCTCTTTGTGCAGTCCCTCGGCTTTCAAAGCCTTAACAGCCAATAGAAGATGTTCATGGGGATCCATGTCTGCCCCTATCTTGTTCTTTCCACCCGCCTCCACTTTGCCAAGGGATTGGCATTCCTCAAATGCATCCTATTCCAAGATTGGAGAGCCTTTTGACATGAGCTCCCTAGTATGTGATGTGGTTGATGACGGAGCCAAAACTCTAAAGGCCAGATCTGCCACAATTCTCTGAAGATCTTCGATCATCCTCATCAGTTCAGAAGTAGTGGGTTCATGGGTTTGGGATGATTGGGGTTCAGATGCACCCATCATGCATAAGTCCATGCTTTTCGGGATAAACACCCCAGGCTTAGGTAGATGGGCCGGGGTGATGTATATGCTGGGGTCGTAGGTGGACGGTAGTATATGGATGAGGTTGAGATGTAGAGGTGACGGGTCAGTACTAACCTGAGGTCCTTTTGGTGGAGCTAGGGTCTCTTCGTAAATAAGATCCTGAATCTTATGACGGAGGCAGATGCAACGGTTCGTATCATGATCGTGCTGTTGATGGTAGGCACAGTATTTAGCTTGGTCATATCTTGGTGGAAGAGGGTTTAGAAGGGGTTGGGGTTCTAGAAGTTCTAGGTGTCCTTCTTCTCGCAGCTTGTTCAAAGCTTGAGAAAGACTCATGTAAAGAGGATGGAATTTTCGGACTTGGGGCTGAGTTGAAGTGGTTGGTTTTTGGCCATTGAGGGAAGTGGTGATAGTGTCTACTTCTGAGCATTTTGCAGCTGTGCTACCATCAGTAGTAGTATTGGAACTGTGAGCAACATTCCTCTTCAAAGGCTCATTAACTTTTGCAAAGATCCCTTGTTTGATGGCATCCTCGATTTGAACCCCCATTTCATGAAGGGCTGGAAAGGTAAACAGAGGTAGAACGACCATCTTTTGCAGCAACTTGCCATGCAGATTCCAAACAATCATTCTGATCTAATCTTTGTCAGAAGGTTTTGTAGTCATCATTGAGGCCTTTGCTCTCCATCTCGTCACGAACTCTGAGAAACCCTCCTTTGGCTCTTGGCGGATGACTTCAAGATCATGAGTTATGACCTCAATCTGTGTGTTGTAGGAGTATTGAGCAATAAAGGCCTCAGCCAACTCTTTCCAATTCTGTTTCACAGAGTTCTCTAATTTTGCATACCAGATTGCGGTTATCCCAGATAGGATTCAACCGAATAGTGACAATTTCTGGGCTGTGATCAAACCCATTGGCCTCAAGATATCAGAAAACAGTTGGAGGTGCACCATTGGGTCTTCAAAGCCATCGAATCGATCACTATATGGCATCTTGAACCAATCCGGTAATGTCACCACTGAGTCGGTATAACCATCCTCTATATCAGGAATAGAGTGGGCCCCTTGAGACTTTTTGAACAATTTCTCAAGCTTGCTCACTTTCAATGCTGTGGGGTCCGTCTCGAACTCAAAGGGGGAGTCTGGTAGGTTGATGGGTGTTTTAGATAGCTGGGGTAGAACCGGGGGCGGAGCTGGCCCGCCTGGAATGTCCGTATTATCCTGGACGTGGGTTGCCTCCCCGAGTATGGGAACTCTTGGTGGGGGAGGAGCCTGGTGTGAAGTAGATACTCCAGTTTGCTGCTCTAACCTGGCAATTGTCTCTGCCTGTTGGGCTATGACCACGGCCTGTTGCTTGGTGAATTTCGCTTGACGGACAACGTCTTGCTGCATGGCTTTCATACTATCTTGGAGCTAGCGCACCATCTCTTCTAAACCTAACATACTGTCCTGATCTGATTGAACCACCAGTATATCTATCTCTGCAGTAGACTTGGAAATCTCAACATGGCTGTTCAAAGACCATTGAGCTGGTAGCTGCTATACTGGTGGTCTATGCCTGACCGACCTTTTCACCCTGCCTTTGGTAAAGGGACACTGATTGCCCTTGAACTAAATCTCTGACCCGACAAAGTCTATCAACACAAGTTCGGTGTACCCGGGGGATATTGGAGCTTTCTGAACCTATGGTTCCAAGACTACCTAACAAAAGAGAAAACAGACAGCATCTCAGCCTGATTTCACCTGAACAGATACGAGCATAGTTGAATGAGTGTGCTCTCTACTAAATTCTGTCCAAAATTCTGCAGGTAAACTGATACCCTCAGGTAAAACTGATTCTTCCAAATACTGATGCCCGCAGGCCTGATACCCAGACTTGCAAACTGACACATACAACCTGTAGAGACACACTCTGACAGCACGTATCAAGCAAGTAAGAGCCAAAACACCCCTATGGAGGGGTAGAGTTTCCCTGTCCTATTTTGTCAGGAGCTAGGGTTCCACTACGCACGCAGCGGTTTCAAACAACCTATAAACGGGTAAGCAACATGTCCTAGTTTGGAATGGTCACTATGGATTTCGAATATGCACTAGGTCGAATAGTCAAAAGGGTGCCCCGGTAAAATCGGGATTTGTGTTCCCATCGTAGCAGAGCCTGTAACCGGTCAGCCTTATGGCACGCTTCTTGAAGCGAACCTTCGGCAAACCGTTCAGGAATAGCATACAGCAAACACGGTGTCCTAGGCGCACCAATGCAAATGCAATGCAAAGAAAAACATAAGTCTAGTCAAAACCAGATATCATGAGTTCGAGTCAAGTTCTCTAAATCCCCAGTGGAGTCGCCAGAAACTGTAGACGCACCCTTGGGCCTCACTACAGTTCAGACTCGATTTGTGTCACGGTCCTGTGTCTAATCTCGCAGAGTGCAATGCAAGACCGATGAATCATCAAAGAGTCCAAATCCGGCAAATCGTTTTTGAAAACAGATTTTTTTGAAATAAGTGCCAAACATGGACTGTTTTGCCAGATACAGAGTCGCCACCTAAATATTTTATTTTTGGGAAAATTTAGGAAACCCTGACTCGTTTGACTAAGGCCACGTGTCCGTCATCACCAAAGTTGCCTCGGCTCGGGAACATGGGTACGATTGGGGAAGGTCACTTCGTGAGCACCCCCGCTCGCCCGATCAAAGATCAGCCTCTACTAACCATGATATCTAGTTTTGAAAACATTATGCGTTCTTATTCCGGTTATTAGCCTAGATTTACTATGTGATGCGCACAGCATACAAGTATAGATTGGATCGCCTGAATTGGAACAAAGCATTTCATGTTCATTTTTGGAAGATGGTTTGCTACTCGCAAGTAGGCTTAAAATGCAGATTTTGCCACCCTCGGGTGGGCTTAGAAAAGATGGTTTTGCCACTATCTAGTGGGCTTCAAACTCATAGTCGATGATTTGTTCTAATCCAAATAACCCAACCTTCACCCACAGACACTCAGGCAGTTATCTCACATAAGCATATAGCCTCATGGTAAGCATGCTATCATGGCAGTCACTCACACGTATGCAAGGATGCTAAAGCATAAAAACTTACCGAGTACTCTAAGCCAAAACAGAAGCTATGTTAGAAATCTATGCATGATCCTAACTATACAGAAATGCCTAATGCAACACATGCGAAAATGACACTATAGCAGGCTTGGCTATTCTAAACATAGCATATGAGATGCAACTACTAACAAGCATTCAACTCGAAATTGAAATGCAAATACAGTTAGTATGATGCGCCGAGCCCGGTGCATGCAAAACAGATGAATGAATGCAAACATGCTATCATACTGTATGCTAATTGAAGCATGCCCTAATCTAACCATCATAAGCTGGTAAATAAAAGGAAAAAAGACATGGGGTTGGAAGGCATACATCACACACACGCACACTTATTACAATTATGCCCTCGCTCGAAGGATCCGAATAAATAATATACAGTCCCAAGTAAATAATACAGTCCGAATAAGTACAAAACCCTAATTAATGAATCAAATTAACTAGGAAAGCAGTAAATTAGCATGCAAGCTCATGGATCACCTCAACTCTGTTCCGAATGATGAATGATACATGCTTAAGTTGCCTTGCGCGGAAATCCATTGCGATGCCCCGATTTGCCTCTGTTTGCAATTAATCTCGGAATGCTGTGCAAGGCTTTAGAAGGCTGTTGATTCTTAATTTGCTACAACAGAGAGTAAGAAAGGGACATGGCAAAGTATTTTCACATATGTATGCACACCTCGATCCTCGTGTCACCAATCACGCATCTCGATGCATGATGGCCGAGGAGTCGAATTGCACGTCTCAATATGAAATGAATGCACATGAAAACACAACAAGAGCTAAACTCCATCATGGATAATCTGGAGTGTCGGCGACCGGGAATTAAGACACGTTCCGTCACTCGAAGTACGAAACGTCCCTCGTTTCCCGTGCTTAGGCTAACTCCTATCCCAAATACAATGCAATATGCATGACATGCATGAATGCAATCCTAACATTCAACCTAGTATACGCAATGTTATGAGATGGCATACACAATGCACGATGTAGCAAGGCATACATAATGCTCTAACATACAACCTAGCATACGCAATGCTATGAATTGAAATGGCATACACAATGCATAATGGACTTACGCCAACATGAGTAGACCTCATACACACTCACATCAGTAGCCATAAGATGAAAATGAGATAACCGAAATGCGCGCACACATGCACATAAACCGAGAACCGATCCTAAGATACAACATGCAACTCTAACAAGGCATGGCAAAGAATGAGAGATGGCATATGAACATGTAAATTCTAGCACTGAAACATGATGCTAAATGGTCCCGAAACATGGAAATATGGCACCCGATGCATGAAGTAAACCCCGAAACTGAAAACTTGGCACCTGTATTGACTTATAGCTATGCAAAGCAAGCATTATTTTAATATGAAGCACAAAGACAGAGCCAAGGAAGTCATAAAACATGCACATTTCTAGTTTAAAGCATGGCCAAAAAGTGCTAACATGATGGGCTAAAACAACATGCAACAATGGCTAGTAAACATGGTTTATATGGCATGTATATGAAGCACAAGAGAACTCATCAAACCAGCCAAAATCAGTGAATAAAATATGTCAAAATATGCCCAAATAACCTCTGAAATGCAGCCAACACATGCAAAAATGATGAGTTCCTTTAAAGGGCCATACAAGGGGTTGTTAAGCACATATAAGATAGACACTTAGCAAGACCAAACCAACTCTGGAAATGGATTATGACAGCCCTAAAAGTCACCAAATAGGCCATGAAATCAGTCTAAGAAATATGCAAAGGAAGGCCTCTTTGAGAGACCTTGAATGGGATTGCTCTACACATCATCATAGACATAAGATATGGCAAAATGGGCTCTTAACAGAGCCTAGGCAGACCTTAAAACCCTCAGAATAAGGCCTGAAACATAACTTCAATGCATGCAAAATAGAGCTCCTTTGGAAGGCCAAACATGCTAGTAAAGAGAATGAGGAGTGAGAGGGTCACCCCTCTATGATTTTAAAGCTCAAAACCTCATCAAAGCCATTGAAAATCCACTGGATTTCAGTGGCTAAGAGGCCAAAACAAGGCCAATGCAAATGCTTAAATGCATGGCTCAAAGCATGTAAAAATGAAGCATGCAAGGAAGGAAATGACTCCAAACAGAAAAGTAACCTCAAACAAACTTAAAGAGGAGGTCAAAAAAAGAATTTTTTAGTTTATAGAAAATCTAAAAAATGTTCACAAGTAAGGCTAAAATATGATGCAAAAATAGCCCTAAAAGAGAGATTGAACAAACAAGGAAATAGATGACTTCAAACAGCAAAGTGTCCTTAATCAAAGTTGAAGAGGGGGTCAAAATAAGACACTTTGCAGTTTGGTTCGAAGCCCAGAAATGCAAGCAAGAAGGGCTAAGGTATAGAGCAAGATAAAGCTTCAAAGAAGGGAAAGATGACTTACCCTTGTAGCACAGCAATGCAGCAGCTTTTGGTCCAAGAAAATGAGCTCTCAACCTCTGCAAATGACCTCCAAGGTGCTGGAATGAATGATGGAGGTGGTAGGCTTTGAGGTGTAGAATAGAATGGCAATGAATATGGGTGTTTGGAGGCTTGAAGTATAGATATAGAGGGTTATATGTATATGCACCAGCCAAAATCTTCTAACCCTTGCAAATGGTGGTGAAGGGTTGATTATATAGGGGAAGAAGGCTATGGCTTCTTGGAGAAGCCAAAAAAGGGGCTCAAAGCTCTAAAGGAAGCTTGACCAAAGGGGTCAAGCTTCTTGGGGAAGCTAGACCAAAAGGGTCAAGCTGTAGCTTGATCAAAAAGGCCAATTCCACCTTGAAACCAAGCAAACGGGTGAAAACCACCTTAAAAGGACCAAAACAAGGACAAACCCCTCGGACAGTGGGTCAAGTGGAAAACAGCTGGCACAGTTGGAATACACTCACGGAGACAAAAATGGCCGACCAGTTCAAAAGGGCCAAGGTGGTCGGCCGACCAGGCAAGGTGGTAGGCCGACCAGTTTAAGTGGTCGGTCGACCAGGGATCAAAAGGTTCAAGCCCTAAAGCTGGCCTTCCATGTAGCCCTTGAAGTTAGCTTTCCAATACCGCAAACCTTGTATTAAAATTCCTCCTGTGGAAAAAGTTATGCCAATTTTGGTGAAGCCGTGCAGATTTGGTCCAACCAGATTGATCCCCTACTTCAACCAACCATATCTCCCCCGCCCAAACTTGTCCATAAGAGATTTTTGAGTGTAAAATGAAGCCCCGGAAGTAAGCTTTCCAACGGTGGTGGCCTCATATCTTAATTCCTCCTGTGCAAAGAGTTATGCCTGTTTCGATGAAGCTGCGCAGATGTTTTCCTCCTTCCCAAATTCATGTTGAACCACTTTTGACCAAAAAAAACTATTTTTTTAGAAAAATTGCTGGTCTCCCACCCTCCTACAAGATTTCTAACAATGAAAATATGGTCCCTGCCAAAAATGGACCAAGACAGATGCAAAACGAAGGTTAGGGGGCCAAAATACGCAGTTCGGGACCCCGAAAGCAGGCTGTTAGGCACTAGAAGTGGCGTTCGACCACGAAAGTGGTCTCCCGGGCCACAGTGTCTCTCAAAAGAGAGGAGACAAGGTGTGTGCAAAAATCGGAGCAAATGGAGATAGTTAAGCAGCCTGACCGACGGCCGGCTAAAATCGAAGCTGGGCTCCAAACGGGAAAAATGGCCTACGACCACGAAACATAGCCTACGGCCACTGAGATATAGTCTACGAGACCTCTCCCTTCCTTTGGGAAGCGAAAACAGAGAAAACAGGACCTGGTTCGCAAACCAAAGCAAAGCACAAAAGAGTCCGGAAGTTCGGAGGCAAGGCTCGCAGCCGAAACTCCGCAACCTCAGAACGAGCACAATATGCAACATCACTAAGTGCTCAATCGATGACGTCTGAGTCTTAAGGTTGGTCAAAAATGGGGTGTCTAAACTCGAAAGGTGGCGGCCACGTATTGAAGTGAAGTGGAATAGACAGAGAAGGGGAAAATGGCAGTGGATCGTGGTCGTACACGTGACAGAATCCCGTAATAGGGAAGGTTAGGCGTTGAGCAAGAAATGAAGCGATAGGTCAATATAGGGTGTTGAAAAGACAGTTTTGGCGTATTTTTGAAAATTTTCAAACTGACGAAATTTAATTGTGACCCTTGGAATATAGGCAAGCCTTGGGCATTTCGTATTATCCGTTTTACCTATCTGTTTGCCAAAAACCAAAACATCCTAGAAGTGAACTCATTCGTTGCCAGTGATACACCCATGCAACACTTTGTGACCTTTTTTGTGCCCGCATCTAAAGCCATTCGCAGACACACAAGAGAGATGGCCCAAGAGAAAGCAACAACCGCAGGGGTTGATCCATTAGGCGACGACAATGCGGTGGATTTGGAGGAGCAGTATCGTACGGAGCGTAAGGAAGGAGGGGTAGTTGGTGAGGCGGTGCAGGCTCGTCCAAGGATGATGATTGGAGCCGTGAAACCTATTAGCCAGGTAGAGCCGGACCACTGGCACACCAAGCCGGACAGATCTACGCTTACAGAGGAGGAGTTGGAGGGAATAAGAAGAAAGTACCAGATTCCCTCAGAGATAGGGTTAAGATTGCCCACATCCAAGGAAAAGGCATCGAATGTGCGGCCGGGCGAGTTCAGTTTGTATGAGGAGGCGTTGCGAGAAGGTGTGAGGATACCTCTCCCCCAAGTGGTGGTGGATGTGTTGAACAAGTTAGAGGCGGCGCCAGGCGGTGATCTGAGAACACTGGAAGATAGTAATGGCTGCTTGAGTGCAGCTCTGGTGTGGGAGGGGCAATGACAATAGAGGAGGTCTTCTCCTGCTGCAAGGCCTCCGGTCAGCAAGAGACTTGGGTCACTCTGCAAGCGGTGGTGGGACGAGGGCAGGTGGCGGGTCTTCCATCTTCAGTGAAGGAATGGAGGCTAAGGTGGTTCTTTGTAACGGCGAATGGTGGGACAGGAGTTCACACAACGTGGAAGGTCCCCAACAAATCGGTCAAGCCCAAATTGGACAGGGCGGCCGAAGACCGAGTGAAGAAAGTGAGGGAATGGAGGGAGGAGAAGGGAGTAAGGTGGGACGAGTTGGTCCTTCCGTCAACGTTGTTTGCCCTAAACTTGGCGTTGTAACCGTTGGGAGAGGATCTGGCAAGGGAGGCGTTGAAGAGGCAACGGAAAACGGAGGAGAAGGAGGAGGAGGAAAGGAGATTGTTCGCCCGAGCGAACAAATATAAAGAGACCCAACTGGGGCCTGCTCTGAAGTTTGTGCTGAAGGAGAGGATTCGACCTCATCCTAAACCTTTGGGGGACAAGAACCTGACTGAGTTTGCCCCCTTGCCACAACCTGTAGAACCCACTGAAGGAGAAGGGCAGGCGAGAGGTGGAGGCAAGGCTGAGGAAGTTGAAGAAGAAAAGAGTCGCCACTGAGGCGGCAAAAGATGCTCCCACTTTGAAGAAGATGAGGGTTGGTGGAGTGGACACCCCCATGGTAGAGAAGGCAGAGAAGAAGGGGGTGAGGGCTACTCCAGAAGGGGTGGTTGTTCCAGAGGTACAAGGGGACAAAAGTCAAGGGGCCCAAGTGGAAAAAGAACACATGAGTGCCATGGGCCCCAAGATGCAAGTAGAAAGTGGGTCGGCTGGCCCTGAGGAGGGGGTAGAGCGGCAGCCCAAGGGGGGTCCTGCACCCTAAGGAGAGGGAGAGGGGGTCAAGTTAAAGACTGCCATCTACCATGCTCCAGTAGTGTCTAGGCGACTGAAGGGAGAAGGAGGCCCAGCCAGGACAGCTGCAGATCACCTTTTGGGAGTAGTGGAAGACGCAGTCGTGCGCTCGATGGCCAGTTTCACCGAGGCTGAGCTACTAAGGGGGTTGTACTCTGCCCAAATGGAGGTGACCGCCTTAGCAGGGGCCCTACTGAGTAAGGTGGCGGCTGCAAGAGGCAAAGTGAGGCCACTGAAGGCAAAGTTGGGGGAGGTGGAGGCCCAACTTGAAAATTTGAAGAGGAAGAGCATAGGCTGGAGGAAGGCCGCGCGGAGTGCGTGTCCCAAGAGGCTGGAAGAGGCCTAGAAGACTAAAAAAATGGAGGTGTTGGCAATAGTGCAGAGGAATGTTGCAGACCGCACCCATGCTGAGCTGCTTGTGACCAACTTGGAGTTGGAGTTGGAGACGGAACGCTGCAAGGTGGTGTCGCTCGAGTTCTAGCTGGTTGGCGAGTAGAAAAAGCTGGAAGAGGCCCAAAAAGCCTGCATCGTCGCCAACGAACGGTGGGATGAGGCCATGACCTGCAACGAAGATCTTCGTGCTTAGTCAATCAAAGAAAAAGAAGAAGCGGATCTGAAGATCGTTGAGCTGGAGAGGACGTTGGCAGACGAGCGGGCCAAGTCAATGGAGGAGAAGGCAGGGTTGGAGAAGGCTTTGGAGGAAGAAAAGACCAAGTTAGCCTCTGAGAGGGTAGCGTACCCCGACTTATGTGTCATAGCAGTAAAGCAATTCAAGGGGTCTGCTAACTTCCAGATGGCTATCGATGCCGCGATAGCCAAAGAACAGCAAGAGAGCGGTCTGGGCGCCCATCGGGAAGCATCACGAGGGAAGCGAAGAAGAAGTGATCCAAAACTTCCAGCGGTCGGACTTCTACAAACATGAGATGGCTGAGTTTTAGGACAGCGGCTGGAAGATGTTTAAATGCAAAGCCAAAGAGCTGTTCCCAAACTTGGACTTCAACACTGTTAGAATAGATGAAGACGATATGGCCCAGACCCCCTTAGACGAAGGTGTTGACGAAAAAGACCTTACTTCGAGTGAGGATGAATGATAAATGTAAAATTTTTGCACTTTGTTTGTAAATAAAATTTTTGTTGTTGTTTTGTTTGTTGTTTTTTTTGGGCGTGTAACTTCTGTAGTGAACTGATGTGTAAGTTTGTGAATGAATGAAATTATGAGTTGTGCTTTTTTTTTATTTTATACCATTGTCTTTATTGTTTGTGGATCTGCAAAGGATGAGAATGGTTACTCATGTGAGGCTTGTGTAAAAATCACAGTGAAAATGAGAAATAGGGAGCCAATATATCTTGTGAGAAAATTATGATGCAAAGAATGTTAACAATGAGAACATTGAAATGTAAAGGTCATAAAAAGTGTTAAGTCATGTGGTCAAAGTGTTGGGAAAATGTGAGAATGAAAAGGTCTCAAAATGTGGTAGTCTTGAAATGTTAAATGGTTGGCAAATAAAAGTTAAAAAATGTAAAGAATGTTAAGAGGTGTAAAAGCATGGACTTGGAATTTGACCAAGTATGGCAACTATGCTACAAACATGAAATTGTAAGAATTCTTGAGCAATAATTTACTCAATCTGGCTGAGCCCTTTGTGCTCAGGCTGGCTGAGATTTTAAGTAACTCAGTCTGGCTGAGCCCGCTATGCTCAGTCGGGCCGAGGCTTTAAGTAACTCAGTCTGGCTGAGCCCGCCGTGCTCAGTCGGGCTGAGGCTCTAAATAACTCAGTCTGGCTGAGCCCGCCGTGCTCAGTCAGGCTAAGGCTTTAAGTAACTCAGTCTGGCTAAGCCCCGGCTTAGTCAGTCGAAGGCTTTAAATAACTCCGATCTAATTTGAGCCTTTCGTTCTCGGTCGGCCGAAATTTGTAAACAAGGTGTTATTGAAATCCTACGTAGATAACTGAGATATAAGAGTGTTGTCACTTAGAGCGTAGCCTATTGAGCATAAATTTACACCATGCGAGAGAAAGACAAAAACATCCAAGTGCGTAGATTGTCAAAAAGAACATATAACAATTGATCAATACAAAAAATACAGCTTTTATTGAAAGTAACGCTTCAAGTGCTCGACGTTCCATGGATAGGAGAGGTCTTGGCCTTCCATGTCTTGAAATCGGTAAGTACCTGGACGAGGTCTGGCCTTAACAACGTAAGGTCCCTCCCACTTGGCTGCCAGCTTACCCTCAACCGGATTTTTCGTGGCAAGAGTTGTTTCGCGCAAAAGAAGGTCCCCAACGGAGAACTCCCTCGATCGAACTTTGCGGTTGTAGTGTGTTCTCATTTTTTGTTGATATGAGGCCCGTCTGACGGCAGCGGTCTCTCGGAGCTCTTCAATTAGGTCTAGGTCTGCCCTACACAACTCTTTAGTTAGTTCTGGATTTGGGTGTAGAACCCTTGGGGTAGGCAGACCGATTTCCACTAGGATGATCGCCTCAGTGCTGTATGTTAAGCAAAATGAGGTCTCCCCAGTGCGGATTCGAGCGGTAGTGCAGTAGGCCTAGAGTACATTTGGTAATTCCTCAGCCCAGAGTCCCTTAGCAGCTTCCAGCTTAGTTTTGATGATCTTCAGAAGAAAACGGTTGGTAACCTCAACTTGGCCATTGGCTTGGGGATGACCTGGGGAAGAAAAACATGGCTGGATTTGAAGTTCCGCACAGAATTTCTTGAACTTGGCATTGTCGAATTGTTTGCCGTTGTCGGAGACGATGGCTTGAGGGATGCCAAATCGGCACACGATCGACTGCTAGATGAATCTGGTTGTGTTCCGCTCGGTAATTGTGGCAAGGGATTCCGCCTCCACCCATTTAGTGAAGTAATCAACGGCGATGATTGCGAACTTGGTTTGGCCTCGTCCAGTGGGCAATGGGCCAACTTGGTCGATCCCCCATTTGGCGAATGGGTAGGGACTGCAAAGTGTGATCAATTCTGTAGGTGGAGCATGGGAGATGTTGGCAAAACGTTGGCACTTATCACATTTAAGCACGAAGTCAGCTGCATCTTGATTGAGAGTAGGCCAGAAATAACCAGTGTGAAGTATTTTGTGGGCTAGTGACTTGACACCCGAATGATTACCACATATACCCTCATGGACTTCCCTCATCACGTAGGTCGCTTGAGCTGGATTGAGGCATCACAGGTATGGGCGTGAAAAACTACGTTTGTAAAAGAGGCCGCTGACGAGAATGTAGTTGGATGACTGGGCCCTAACTTTGGCGGCATACTATTTTTCATCTAGCAGTTCCCCCGTTGTTAGAAATAGAAAGATGTCGGCCGCTCATGGAATAGGTTCATTTTGGAGGAAGTGGACTTGCTACTGGTTTAGGGAAATGGCAGGGTAGGGCAGGTACTCAAGGCAGACACCGTGGCTGAGGTTTGATTGGTCTGCAGAAGTTAATTAAGCCATCTCATCTACCTTGGAGTTTTCCATCCGAGGGATGTGCTTGATATGGAAAGTGTTGAAAAGGCGAGCAAGGGGGAGTGCAATATCCCTGTAAGCCCGCATTGTGTCTTCCTTGGCATCGAATTCCCCCGTAATTTGTCCGACAATGAGCTGGGAATCGCTGAACACTTGGATATGGCTAACACCAATGTCTCTGGCTAGGCGGAGACCTGCTATTAATGCCTCATATTCGGCCTTATTATTGCTTGCGTTGAATAGAAAACGGAGAACACACTTGAAATAACCACCCTCGGGGGCGGTAAAGATAAGACCAGCCCCATTGCCTTCTTTGCAGGATGATCCGTCGACGTTGAAGGTCCAAGAGTGGGGGTCTTCTGCCTCAGTCTGGGGTCGTGGAGGTGGTGGGGCCGTGGTCAGAGTGGGATTAGTGAATTCCATGATAAAATCGACGACAACCTGCCTTTTGATCGCCGTTCGAGGTCTGTAGGATACGTCAAACTGGCTGAGCTCGACCGACCATTGCATGAGTCTGCCGGACAGCTCTGGTTGTTGCATTATCTTCTTTAAGGGTTGGTCAGTGAGGACCACTATGGAATGGGCTTGGAAGTAAGGACAGAGTCGTCTTGAGCCGGTGACCAAGGCCAAGGACATTTTTTCTAGTAGTGGGTAGTTCTGTTCTGCGCCTCTGAGAGCCCGGCTAATGTAATAAACCGGATGTTATCTTGACAAATCCTCCGGATGAGGGCACGCGATCGGTGCTAGAGACGGCTAAATAGAGAAAAAGGGGCTCACCTGTGAGCGCCTGAGAGAGTAAGGAAGGGTTGGCCATGCACTGTTTCAATTGTTGGAAAGCCTCTTCAGACTCGGTCTTCCACTCAAAAGTTTGCCGAAGAACTTTGAAAAAGGGGAGGCACTTGTCCGTTGTGCGGGAAATGAAGCAGTTGAGGGTGGCGACTCTACCAGTAAGTCTCTGAACCTCCTTAATCGTTCTAGGTGACTGCATTTCTATTAAGGCCTTGATTTTTACGGGGTTAGCTTCGATGCCCGCTGACTGACCATGAAACCCAAGAACTTCCCAGATCCTACGCCAAAGGCGCATTTCTCCAAGTTGAGCTTCATTTGGTACTTTCGTAGGGTGCCGAAGGTCTCTCGCAGGTCGGCCAGATGATCAGTGGAGCATTTGCTCTTGACTAGCATGTCATCGACATATACTTCCATGTTCCGGCCTATCTAATGATGAAAGACGACGTTGACCAGCCGTTGGTAAGTGGCTCCGACATTTTTCAACCCAAATGGCATGACATGATAATGGTAGGTTCTTCGGTCAGTGATGAAGGAGGTGTGTTCCTGGTCAGACGGGTGCATCAGAATTTGGTTGTACCCAGAGAAGGCATTCATAAAGCTGAGCATTTGATGACCGGCCGTGGTGTCAACAAGCAGGTCTATGTGAGGTAGAGGATAACTGTCTTTGGGGCAGGCTCGGTTGAGGTCGAAGCAGTCGACACAGAGTCGCCATTTGCCATTATTTTTACGAACCAGAACCACATTTGACAGCCATCTGGGGTAGTCCACGTTTGTGATAAACTATGCCTCAAGGAGCTTATCTACTTCAGAAGCAATAAGGGTATTACGCTCCAGGTGAAAGATGCGCTGCTTCTGGCGGATGGGTCGAAAATGGGGCTCAATGCTAAGACGGTGGATGATGAAGAAGGGGTCAATACCCGGCATGTCGGAGTAGGTCCAGGCAAATACGTCGTTGTGTTCAATCAGGAGGGCAGTAAGGTTGGCCTTGGCCTGGGAGGATAGTTGGCTGCCGAACTTGGCGATTTTTGTCAAGTTGGTGGGATCGATGGGGACCTAGACAAGCTCTTCCACTAGTTCCCCTCTGACCAGCTCATCCTCGTCCCTGACGTCAAGCCCTTCAATGATCATAGCCTCCTTTAGCTTGACCTATTTAAGTGAAGCGACGTAACATTCCCTGGCCACGGTCTGCTTGCCCCTCACTATGCCGACCCCAAGGTCGATGGGGAATTTGATGGCAAGATGGAAAGTGGATGTAATAGCTTGGAAAGCATTTAGGGCGGTGCAGCCGAGGATGATGTTGTAAGCAGAGGGACAATCAACGACGAGGAATGTGAGCAATTTTGTGGTCTGCCGTGGGTATTCTCCGATTGTGATGGGAAGATCGATGGAGCCGATGGAGGTCACCCGATCTCCAGTAAAACCGAACAATGGGGTCTGGAGAGGGGACAGACTTTCTTCCCCAACCTTGAGCTGGCAAAAGGCATTGAGGAAGATGATGTCTGAAGAACAGCCATTGTCGATGAGAACCCGTCTGACTTTGTAGTTGGAGAGCAGAGCAGAGATGACAAGGGGGTCGTCATGGGGGTAATGGATGCCTATGCAGTCGGCTTCCGTAAAGGTGATGGGCTCCATCCACTGCTTGGGCTATTTCAAAGGGCGGTCTAGTGTGGTAACTTCTTTATCTGAGCCCTGCCTTATTTTTCTGAGTTCTGCCGGCTGGGCTGAGCGGGATGGCCCTCCACAAGCGAGCCCGCCAGCAATAACTCTGATCTCTCCAACAGGGGGGGCAGGATTGTTTTGTGCCTGGGGTTGCTACGGAGGTCTATCATGGCCTTGGTTAGGTTGGCCAGGTTGTCGAGGAGGGGTGCGCCTGCAGTTGTTTCTGATAGGTTCAGTCCTTTGCCTTTGCTGAGGGCGGGCTGTCGTGAACCGACTAAGATATCCCTGACGTATCAAACCCTCGACCTGGTCTTTGAGGTTAATACACTCATCGGTATTATGGTCGTGGTCCTAATGAAAGCGGCAGTATTTGGACTGGTCTCGCCGATTGGAAGGAGACCATGACGGTTGAGGCCATTTTAGGGGATAGTCTCGTTTGATCTGGTTAAGGACTTGTTCCATGGGGGAATTGAGGGGTGTGTATCGCTCGAAACGGCCGGGCAGTCAGACTGGTGCCGACCGGTCGACTCGAGGTAATCGGTCGGTATATTGAGATATTGGGTGAGTGTATTGGGTGTTCCTTTTTTCAAAGTCCTTTCTTTTCTCTCTGGGGGTCGGGTTTTTGGCTGCAGGATCTTATCGGGCGGCTAGGGAATCTTCTGCGTTCACGTATTTTTGGGCTTTGAAAAGTAGGGTTGCTATGGAGGTCGGAAGGTTTTTAGAGAAGGAGAAGAGGAAATCAGACGATCGTAGACCGGCCATAAAGGCCGTGAGGATGATCTTGTCATCGTTTTTCGCTACTTGCAGGGCTTCGATGTTGAAGCGGGTGACGAAGCTACGCAGCGACTCCCCCTCGGTCTGACGGATATTGAGGAGTTGGGTTGCCGGACGCCACTGGCGCTGGGCACCAATGAAATGGCTGAGAAATGAGTCACTTAGGTGTTGGAAGGTGGAGACAGAGTCTGCTGGCAATTGACTAAACCAGAGTCGCGCCGACCCCTTAAGAGTTACAGAGAAGGCGCGACACATGATTTCATCAGGGAATGCATGAAGGATCATGAGGGTCCTGTAAGTTTCCAAATGATCGACAGGGTCCGTTGTACCGTCAAAAGAGTCGATCGTGGGCATTTTGAACTTAGAAGGTAGAGGTTTGTCCCGGATTGAGGCAATGAATGGTGAGTTGGCTATGGTGGATGGTTTATTTGATATGTTCTGCATGACTCCTTAGAGCTGGAGCTTCATAGCTCGGAGTTTCGCATCCCAGAAAGGGACGTTGTCACCGCTGGACTGGAGCAGAGGCTGGACACTACTAGCCTCTCCCTCAAGAATGGGTGCCGGGACCGATGGGTATGGGATACGAGGGGGAGGGTTCATATCTGGGGGAGGGGGTCGCAAGCCTTCCAAGTTGGGCGGATGAGGCTGCTGGATAGTATGGCTCGGAGCTCGTTCTTGGTTGGGTGGGATATCTGGAGGTGGTGGAGGAGGCATGGGAAGGTTTCTTTGGAGTAGAGCATTAATCAACGCTTGGTTTTGCTCGGCCAGGCGGTTAATGCTGTTGGTGAGCTTGGTAAAATACTGCGATGGGTTGTTTGGATTGGGAGGGTCGACTTGGTGGTCGGGAACATTGTGGTGAGAAGCCATAGATCTAGTCATGACCATCCACCTTGGTGGGTGGCAGGAAGGGGTTATTAGGAAAGGGTCTCCGGCTGCAATAAACACAACTGGCGCCCGAAGCAAAAGGATTCCCACAGACGGCGCTAACTGATGATATAGCGTGTTCCAGATGGAATGGGTCGGATCGATCCACACTCCTCTAACCAGTGCCCGAGGTACCAAGCCCACCAGAAGACCCGCAGAAGAGTTCAACGGGGAACGGGGAGTCCCCCAGCAAACCATCCGACAAGCAAGTTAGAAAGAGAGGTGGAATGTGGAGATAGATTAAAGATAGAGAGCTTAACCTTCTTCTTGTCTTCGACCTCTACTTATATCCTCTGGTAATCATTTCATTGTCCCTTCCGACTTGTCGTCATGGCCGAAAGTCTATGCTCTAGCTTGTCTTGTTCATGGTGAGGCAGTTCTGTCTCGACGGGAAGGGCTTATCGCAATAAATGTTGTAAGGGCTTTCATTAATGGCTGATGTGCAGTGCAATAACTTTGCAGGATCTTTGTCTGCTTATGTGGCTTGTCCTTCTCTTGCCACATGTTTAGGTGCTATTGGTTCTTAATGCTATGTTGAGCTCCAGCAACGTTGGGCCTTAATATTTGAGTTATGTATTGGGCCCTAAATGGTGGGTTGTATCCTTTGTGGGCTTACCCGTGTTAGATGTATAATTTAAGAAGTTACTGAAGATTTGTTTGTTTGTTATTTTTAAGATTTTAAATTTAATCGAGGTGTATATAATTTGACTCGGACATCTTGTTATCAAATAAATAAGTCAAAACTACTTAGTATTAAAGTCAAATATATAAAACTATATCACTAAAATAGAAAAATTTAAAATCAACAAATTCGTTTGCAACTCAAAAAAATCCAACTCATTACCACTCCCTAAAAAGATAAATGAAGGAGGTGAAATGCGTGTGGTTTGCAAAATCTTATGTTCTAAAAAAAATAGTTTTTTTTTTTAAAAAAAATCATATTAATCAATTAGGTGGGAATCACAAGAAATTTTCAAAATATAATTAAATAATTGTGAGTTGATTAAGATAGAGATATAGAAAAAATTTAGATTGGAAGATTCTCAAGTGGTGGGGTGTTGACACTAGAATGAAATTTGTGGAATAAGATTTAAGGTGGTAATAACCACGCTTGGTTGCAATAATGGGTGTGGAATATAAGTTGTTGTTGGATGTTTATTGTGTTGATGTGGTGATTGAGAATATATGTGCATTAAGAAAAGTTGGGATTCACATAAAGTGGTGTATATATGTCATCAAAAGGATTACATACTTGAGAAAAATATTAAGAAAAGTATATTTATATTTTATTGATCACAAAATTACACTTGTTGGGTGAATTTTGAGACAAACCCCGTTTGGGGACTGACTAAATTAGCTAATTAGCCAAAAAGCCAACCACTCATATCAAAAAGTCAAAGATTCTCTTTTTTCTCTACTTTTTGCACATCTTTTCGTAATTAGTCAAAAAGTCATCCCAAACATACAAGTTTTTTTTACCTACCTTTTTAGCCAAATAGCCAAAAAGTTACTAAATTAGCCTGTTCCCATTAAATAGTATTTTGGATGGATTGTGATGACGGGATGTAATATGAAGAGTTAGTTTAGAAATTCAAAAAAATTAATTAGATATTTGCCTGGAATGTATAAGTATGGTGGAGATTGAATAAATGTATTGTAAAATTGATGTGTAAAATGAATTTAGAGCACATATTAAACATTCTAAATAAATTCTCAATATAATTTTTGAGTTTGTAGTATCACTACTAGGGGTGTTAATGGTTTGGTTCGGTCTGTGTTGAGTGCATATTTAGTACGAAACAGATCATTTCGATTTTTATGGTTGAGAAACTAATGCAAACCGTATGCTATGATTCAATTTGTTGTAGAAAAGAAATTTACATGAGGTTTTAAAAAAGGTTTTATTAAAGATTATAGAATTTTATACATTGAAAATAAATGAAAAAAAAAAGGTATGAACGTTACTCTATAAATGTTTATCTCCCTAATTTTTATAATAGAAGTGTATTATATTTGTTACTTATCATATAATGTTCAAGAAATTATATTATAAAAGTATTTAAATATGATATTTTGTCAGTTCAGTTTGTATCGATATAAAAATTTTGAAAATCGAAATAGACTATATGTTATAGAAAACAGACAAAAAAATGAAATTTCGATCAATTTCAATCGAACGGTCCGATTCCATCAATTTGTCTGACATCCCTAATCATTGCTATAATATGAAAAACAAAGGCTCCGTTTGGTTTAATTTTTGAAAAGAGTTTTGAGTTATGAAAATAATTTTGGGATGATTTATATATATTGTAGTTGAATAGATAAGTGTGAGAGAAAATTTAGGCCTGGTTTGAGAACTTTAAAAAAAGTCAAAAAATCAAAAAGTTATCAAAAAAGTCAAAAAATTATCACTATTCACCCAAAAAAATATAAAAAAATTAATATACAAATATTAAAATACAAATCAACTTCACGCCACTGTAGGTACTGACGTCAAAGCAAAAGCAATGAAAGGAAAAAAAAATTACATGTGTATATTCACTAAGTTGGATGGTAAAGTTGGGCCCGTGGGGATTCACCAAAGGTCCCGTTTTGATAATCCGAACCGTCAATATGTAGAACTCATTTAGTACTATATGCTTGTAAAAAATCACGTCTATCGAATATTGTTAGGTTTTATTATTAGCAATCCCGTTTGACAAGGATTTCTTTAAGAAATTGATTTTCTTCCAAAACTAGGTCTACTTTTGGATTTCTATAAGTAATTGGATTTCTTTCAAAACTAGGATTACTTTTGTTTTCTTTAAGAAGTTGGTTTTCTTTCAAAACTAGGATTACTTCTAGATTTTCTATAAATAATTGGTTTCTTCCAAAACTATTTAATTCCTCCAGATCTTCTTTTTGGTTCTTAAGGTTTATATCTGGAGATATTTTGTTAGTTTTCTTTGATGTTTTATTGAGTATTCAACTCATGGTTTAAAGAGAGTACATCAAAGGTTTTGTTTGTTATACACAAGAGAGAGAGAGAGAGAGAGAGAGAGAGAGAGAAAGAGAGAGAGAGAGTTGTTTTTTGGTGGATTCTGAAGAATTCGAGCCTGAAACTTCGGTGGATTCTGGAGTGGCTCATCGTAAAGACAATTCCAAGGTAAAAACGGGGTTGGAAGAGGCATATAGAGATTGGTTCAATTAGGCGTGGATTCGCTAGGTAATTGAGAGTATACCTGTGTAATTTCTTTAAATCTTCTTAGTGGATTGTTTTGTGACTGTTACCCGTGATTTTTTAATCACAGTTGGAGGTGTCCAATTGTAGTTTTTCCACGTTAAAATCGTTGTGTTGATTTGCCTTGATTGTTTGATTGGGATTGTTATATACTGCTTAAAATTGTTACATAATCACAAATCAATATCTAGGGGATTTCTACATTTTTCAATTGGTATCAGAGTGGATCGCTCTATTTTTTTTTGTTTTACAAATCTATTAGAGTGAGATCTTGTTTGATTTGTGATAATGGATACAATTCGTGAGGGAAATTCTATGGTTCGACCACCCCTACTTGACGGATCCAATTATTCCTTTTGGAAAGCTCGAATGAGATCGTTTTTAAAATCTATTGATGAAAAAGTTTGGCAATCTGTCATGTATGGGTGGACCGAACCAATGATTACCATTAATGGAGTAACTTTCCCCAAACCAATTGATAAATGGGACACAATTGATTATCAAAATAGTAGTTGGAATAGTAAAGCTATCAATTCTCTCTTTTGCGCTGTCACACCAAAAGAGTTTAGTCGTATTTGTAATTGTGAAGTCGCAAAAGAGGCTTGGGATAACTTACAAACTATTCATGAGGGCACTCCTTCTGTTAAACGCTCAAAACTTTAAAGGCTCACATCTAATTTCGAAAACCTTTCAATGAAAGATAGTGAGACCTTTGATGAATTTTATGCAAAGTTGAGTGACATTATTAATTCTAGCTTCAATTTAGGTGAAAAAATACCATAATCCAAAGTTGTGGGAAAAATTTTGAGATCCTTGCCCGATCGGTTCCAACCAAAAGTTACAGCTATTGAGGAGGCTCAAGATGTTGACAATCTCAAGCTGGATCACTTAGTTGGAAATCTCCAAACTTATGAGGCACATAGGAATTTCAAAAAGAAACAAAAAGATATTGCTTTCAGTAGTGCTCATAGAGTTGGAGAGGATTTTGATGAGGATAGTGAGATAGATTCCAAGATTACGGCTGCTTTTGTTAAACAATTTAAAAAATCTTTTTTGAAAAAGAATCCTAATCTGTTGGACTCTACTCATACTCATAAATCTAAAAGCAAAGATAAACTTAAAATTAATTCTATAGCCACGAAGGAGAAAG